>CM046452.1:103502558-103888950 GCA_025506515.1 Flaveria trinervia
AGTTTCGTAGTTAAATATGATAAATCATCATATACTATTCCAACATTCCTTCAATCTTTTTTCTTCTTCAATTAATCACTTGTTCTATTCTTTATTTCTATTTTCTTTGATTTTTATATTATGTTAGATTGTTAGTTTTGATATCTCTATCATGCCAAACTAGGAAATTTAACATTTCATACACAAACACTAGCAGGCATGCCAAAAACGAATTAGGTGATTAAGGGCGTGACACGAAATGTCAATAGCTTATGAGGTCATGCAAAACGTTGATGGAAAATGAAAGCATAGATTAAAAGTCGTGAGTCAAGCCAAACTACAATATGTGCATAATGCATCTTTTTAGTTGTTTGGTAACATACATCGTTTTCAATTGCTTTACAACTTGACAAGGAGTCAACAAGGCGTGGAGATTGATTAAACCTACAACCACGCTTGATTTGATTTCTTTGATGGATTGAATCTTGGTATGTTGATAAATGTTTCTTTATTCTGACCGCATTTGATTATTAACATAGTCTATACCGAATGTCTATCCTTATCGATAACTATTTGTCCTTAACAACTACATATAACTTATCACTAGCAAAATATTCGTAAAACCGTAAGCAAATCACACATCAACCGTGGATATAAGAGTTTTTGGTTTATAAGCAATGTTCCGTCTCAAATTTCACCGATACAGTTTCGAGACATTGATTGTGGATGAAATAGAACTTCACAGTTAAACATGCTTGAATCTAGGGATGAATGACCTTTTGAAAAATTTTACCTCAGCCAAGCAAATCTGTAAGTTTCATATGAGTAAAACGAACAATATTTTTAAGACGAGGAACTAGACGTTACATTGTAAAGCGTGGATTTATTATGTAGCAATATGAAAACACATGAAATAAGTCAATAACTATTAATTTTGTAAATTAGTTTCTTATATATTATCTCTACTTTTCAGCCAATAGCTGTATTATATGATTTTTAGAAAAGAAAAAAAGATCGAGGCGCTTCGTGCTCAATATTAATCTACCATCTTCAATTTCATGACGTATTTGCCCTATTAAAAAGTTGGATGACATGAAAGACTGTAATTCAATCTTCAAGTACACAATGTACGATATTATGTACTACATTATGCATCTATTAATATATCCATTTCTTTTATGGTTTGACTTTTGATATAGTTATCCCAGAATTAAATAAAATATGTGAATTGATATTGTAATTATATGATTTAATAATATCTATTAGCTAATTACTATATTTGGAAAACATTTACAGAATTATCTATGCTGCCAACGAATAACTGTTCTGCTAAGAAAGCAAGTGAAATAGTTAAGAATATGAATGATCAAGGTATTTCTGAAGTTATAATGGTTGGTTTTCACATGTAATAATTAAAATAAAGTTAAAATGTAATTAAAATTTCATATTTTCCTAATACTATAATTTAATAAATATTTTTCTAATTCATGCTCACACAAAAATATTAACTATTCTATCCATGTAATAGACTAATTATAAGAAGGTCAAATAATTAAAATCGTATATTATATTATTATCATTAGACTTTAGAGATAAAATATATTATTTAAATAAAGAAAATACAAATGAATGTATTAATGTAATTAAAAAACTATAATAGAATTAGTACAGGGTTTACAGTAACCAGCTATAAATAGCCTATTGGGCCATCTTCTTTAACCACAATTAGCACCGAAAGTGAGTTGCTCTAAAGTTGACTTTGACCTTGAAAAGTCAACCATTTAATGGAGGTTCATCGTGCTGTTATTCTTCTTGTTCTTTCTTGCTTTGCAACTGCTTCTTATGCTCATAATGTCCGATTCTCTACTCTTAATCAATCCCTCAGTGTTTCGACTTCCGCTACACCGGGCCAAGGTTAGCCATGTTTCTCCTGAATTTCAAGCTTTTATGACCGAGCTGATCGGACCAGGAATCGTACCGGTGGTTGGGCTGAAATTCATTATTTTTATGTTTTTGAAAAAATACATATATATTTACATCTTTAAACTTCAAATTTTGTTTGTTAACGACTTCATACTTTTTTGAAGTATTGCAAATCCACATAAGAAAATAATGTATTGTTATAAACTATTTTAAATTCGTTATACATCTATGCATTAATATTTTAAATTATTTATGATGTTGTCTGGTTCTTGAAACCAATCCAACAAGTGAACACTAACACGACTGGTTCCCGATTTTGAAAACATTGCTAAAAGCCCATGGTATAAATCTATAGCACAACTTTGTTTTTTTGTTGTTGTAGTGTTGAGGGCGGGGGTCGATACGATTACAATCACATGGGCGTACAACGCGAGCCGCCCGGGTGTTGACACAAACTACACCACAGTGGAAGCCAAGCTATGCTATGCACCCGCGAGCCAAACGGGCCGAGAAGACCGAAAAACAGAAGACAACCTCGATAATGACAAGACATGCCCATTTGACATCACAGAAGCACCATACAACCGCACAAACAACACGTTTATATGGACCATTCCTAGAGACACCCCCTCGGCTACATATTTCGTGAGGTTGTATGTCATAGATAATACGAACCATGAGGTCGCGTATGGCCAGAGCACAGATGCGCTCAAGACGACCAATTTGTTTCAGATCGATGGAATCGTTAGCGAGCAAGAAGAGTCAGCAGCGTGGCCCTTGATCGGTAACTCTTTTGGGTATCGTTACGCATGGCTTCTTATGCTAATGTTGATCTTGTGATCACGAAGTGAACTTTGATATATCGGTTTATGATCATGTTAATAATGCAGTATTTATCGAAAACTGTTTCGATATGTGTCACGATTGTTGAAATATTTGTTCAATTTTACATGTACTTATTGTGTGTTAATCTATCCGGCGTTGTTTGCTGTTGTTTTGGCAAGTAAAAAGAATAATGTTTGATTGAATTGTAAATTATGTGAAGTTTATATATTAGTGAAATAAATTTGATACAGATACGTTTAATCCATAGGTGCATAATGTTTATACTGTATTTTTATTTATAAAAGTTTTGTATATATTATGAGTTTACTTAGTTCACGAAATATAACTTTTAGGGTTATTATTATTGTCTAATATATATGAAAAGGTTAATATACATATAAGAAAATAAAAATACTTCTGTAGATTATTGATTTTTAAAAGCATAAGTTATTAAATACAATTTAAATCAAAATAACTAATTCTTAGTGTAACACTTTTACAGTTATGACTTTCTTATTTAACCTAACAAGATCGTGTTACATGTGTAATCGTAAATATATGAAGACAAATACGAGGACGACAAAAGGATTGAAACCAGTTTGTAACTCTACACTTTGAAAACGGCCGAAACCCTAATCGAACCAGTCAAAGTCCGGTTTCAAACTGTTAACCCGATCCTTTCTCCTTCGAAAACAGGTCTCAAACGCAAACATGTGTGGACAAAAATCCATTTAATCATCTTTGAGCCACCCAAACAACCTGAACAAGTTTGGGCCTCTATGCACCTCTTATTAGTTGGGCTCTATCTTTCTCATGGGCCAAGAAAAAAATTAAAACCCAACAACTTGTTCTTAATTGGTTAAATTAAGGTGTTCATAATTCATGATGTATAAAAAAAATCATGTGTTCAAATCTTACTCTGAGCAAAATATGCTTAGAGTTAAGCTAGGGGTTTTTTTAACAATAGGTTTCCTCTAGAGGGGGTTGGGGTGCGGTTCCAGCTGGAAAATGGATAGGTGGGCCCGATAAAGACAACACCTATCCCCGAAAACAGGGTCATACGTTTGCCGTTAAAAAAACAACTTGTACTTTCGTCACGAGTAGCTAATGGGTAATGGGTTTATCTAGTATGTTAGCTCAAATTCCTCGAGAATTCTAAGTTGCAACTTGTATTATGATCTACAACACAAAGAAACACATAAAAACTCACTCACGTCTAATGATTAGCCACGAAGTTACACTCAAAGGTTTCCTTAAGTGAAACGTAAGCCATGTAGGATCGATCATAGGTGAATATAGACTGTCACAAGTCTTTTTACAGACTACCACCGATAAAAAAATTAACTCTTTTTTTATTAAATGTAGAAAAAGTAGCGTAATTTCACAAGTCACAACTCTTAACTTTAAAAGCTGAAAAAATGCAACACTTGCAACAATAAACCATTTCTTTTAAGGTACTTTATGGGAAAACACCCGCTTGTCCTGATAGGGTAAAATCGTATAATTTCACTCGCAAGTGTAGATATGGGTGCATACCATTGACGGGTTATTGGTAAGCATTAATTGTCATGGGTAAACTGCAACCCATTAACCTGCAAACCTGTTAGCTTTACCCATAATCTTAACATATTATACATGTGTGCGTTGTGCGCCCACATGCAGTAGTTAACAACCGAACTGAAGAGGATACAAATTATAAAAGGAAAAGTCCATAACAACTTTCTGTGTATGCGAACCTCAATTCCTTTTATTCATCTTATGCTCTTTCAATGCTTTAGGGGGCAAACACAAAAGTCAACCGTGTGTGTAAACTAAATCAACTTATGTAACACAGCCAACTCAAAACACAATGATCTGATCCCTTGAACATGCTTAAAAGTTATTCCGCCACATAAATAGGTCAACTTCCAATATATTATGCAAACTGTAAACTAAAGATATTTCAAATTCCAATAAGGCAGGTAGCTTATAGTTGACTTTCAATTAATGTGTATTATTTTGGAACATATAGAAATTAATTTAATATATGCACTAGATGATAAGTATCATATCTTGCATCATTCATCTCTATATATACCTCCTCAAAATCCAAATCTTTATCATCTTCTCATCATTTGATCTCCAAAAACAGCATAAGTGGATTGCCCTTTTTCAATTTGAAAAGTCAACCCATCATCGTCAATGGAGGTTCCTGCAGGTTTCTTGGTTGTATCTCTTCTGCTCTCTTGCTTTGTAGGTTCTAGCTATGGTGTGTACTTCTCAAGCCTTAATGAGACTCTTATAGTGGAAACTACACCCATGCAAGACAAAGGTTTGACCATTATCTCTGACTTTAATTATAACTAACATGATCAAGAAAGATGATTTGTTAATTATAATTGAAATGAATCTTGCAGTTCTAAAGGCAGGGGAAGATCAAATCACAGTGACATGGAGATTCAACAAGACATACCCAGCTGGAACAGACTCAAACTACAAAAAGGTAGAAGTCAAACTTTGTTATGCACCCTCTAGTCAAAAGGACAGATCATGGAGGAAAACCGAAGACCATTTGAAGAAAGACAAGACCTGCCAACACAAGATTGTGGGGCGCCCATACTCTGCATCAGACAACTCGTTTACATGGACCGTTGAGAGAGACATACCTACAGGAGAATATTTTGTGAGGGCCTATGCACTTGATGATCATGAAAAACAGGTAGGCTATGGTCAAACAACAAATGCTCAGAAATCTACCAACTTATTCGAGATCCAAGCAATCACGGGTCGCCATGTGTCACTTGATATTGCGTCCGTCTGCTTTTCTGCTTTCTCTGTGGTCTCATTGGCATTTTTCTTTTACATGGAGAAGAGGAAAGCAAAGACAACCCAACAGAAATGAGATTGCCAACAACATGGTATGTGGGACTTGATGTTTCAATGCAGAAAAAGAAACTAATATGTTTTAATTTACTTGTGGTGGTGTTTGGGTGTGAAGATAAATAAAGATTGTTGTAATAGAGATAAGTTAATCATGTTTTTCCCTTAATGAACATATTAAGGAGAATGTTCTCTTCATTGTTTTGAATCCAGATGTCAAGTTACAAAAGCTTGTTCTTGCCATATTACTGAAATCTTTTCAAATTGTTCATTTTAGTAAAATGTGAGGTATATTTCAGAAATGAAATAGATTAATCACTGCAAGATAAGCATGAGGTAGTGTGAATAGACTAATCTTTTACATATTATATCTACATAATGAGCCCCTCAAGAGTTGAAAAAATGAATAAAGTGGTGTACCTTTGCTTTGCAGGTCTAATCTGAGAGTTGACAATATTTATAAGCAACCTAGTAACTAAAAATTAACCAGGGAACAAATTAATATGCTTAACTAAGCTGGAAAACATAAATTATTTACTGTATACAGGTTCATTAGAAAGCCTGGATTTACAAATTTTATCAGTCCTCTTTTTAGTCAATTCAGTTTTGTGTAAACCTAGCCCGTCCGGCTTGTTTTGACCCAAACTGTAAGATGACGCGCCAACCCAAACCTGTTTTAACCGACCACCCAACCGACCATCTAGCCATCTCTACTCGCAGCAGTTGAAATATTGAATGGAGTGATGCACCTTCAGATTGGAGGCATAAACAGATGTGCCACCTTAATTAAAAAAATTTGCATGCCCAGGAGACACTGAAGTAGTTGACAAAATTTATGATAAACCTATTAATGATAAAACTAACAAGGAAAGAAATCATATACTTAAGATGACATCATGCATCATGTACGGATGTACCACTGTTTAGTGTTTAATTTTTAATTAAAGAGGTGATCAAAAGCATATAAAAACACCTCGGTATTAGGGACACTGCAGCGTATTATAAGCTAAATCTTGGTTATAATATCCTTTGCACATGGTTAAGGGTTATTTCACCAGATAAATAGGAACAAACTAGTATATATTTATGCAACTGTCCATTAAAAATCAATATACTTTAACCCAAGTTTTCTGTATTTGACTTTCTTTTTCATTAGTTCAATTATGTGTTTTTAAGATAATTTAGAAGTATTTTTATTTGTAACCAAGTTGATAGATATCAATAACTTGCATCATTGAGCTCTAAATATAGCTGCTCAAATGACATAAACTTATCATCTAATCATTAGAACCATCATAAGCAAATTGCATTAAATTCAGGTCAAACAAATTGAGGGGTAAAAGTCAACCCATCATCAATGGAGGTTCCTGCTGGTTTTGTGGTTGTTTCGCTGTAGCTCTCTTGATTTGCAGCTACAAGCAATGGCGTATACTTATCTTCCCTTACAGAGGCTCTTGAAGTTACTGACCGCTTCACCCACAAAAGGCCTAGGTGTGACAAAATCTTTTAACTCTATACAAACTGTGATTAATATGATCAACAAAATCAAGTTTCGGTGCATAAAGATTGAAACATTTTGGGCAAATTATCAAAGGAATTGAGTTTTGCACTTCTCAAAGCAGGGAAGGGTGATGGGTATTGGAATCAAAGGGTAAAAATAACAGAACAATGGAGAATGATTATAGAATGCTCAAATAGAAACCAGATTGTATTGAAGAAATTGATGATGATAACAGAATGAAATCACAGAGTACCAGGGATCACACCCTCTCTCATTGCATCATGCAAGAGCCAAAAAAGGACATACTAACACACGCACAACGCATTCCCCTCTCTCTCCATATATTCTCTCTTCCTAATAACACTCTACACCCCCCAACTATTACATAGTACCAGGTTTCCCCCTTCTAGAATAGACATACTTAATTTCTGGTTTGTTATTCCTATCATAACTCCCCCCTTCCAAATAAGTCTTGTCCTCAAGACTTGCATGCGGAAATTGACCGGTGATCCAAGCTGCATCTTCCCAAGTAGCATCCCCTGGAGATTGATCAATCCACTGAATAAGCCATTGTTCTCCTGCATTCGGGTTTCCCCCCATAGATCGTTTAGCCAGTATAGCCCTAGGCTTGAGTGCTTCAATGTCCCCGATTTCCAATTCCGGCGGTAATGTCGAATCCGTAAAAGTTCCCTCTGCTTTCTTTAATAAGGATACGTGGAAGACCGGATGGATCTTAGATGAAGGTGGTAATTGTAGTTTGTATGCCACTGCTCCAATTTTAGCCAAAATTTGAAAGGGTCCAAAGAATTTTGCCGCCAATTTTTGATGAATTCGACTGACCACCGATAGTTGTCTATATGGCTTCAATTTAACATATACCCAATCTCCCACAGCAAATTGAACGTCACGTCTTTTTTTGTCTGCTTGTGTCTTCATGACACTCTGGGCTGTGGAAAGATGCAATTTCAGCTGACGTAAAGCCTCATCTCTATCTTGTAACTCCCGCAAAACTGATGCTACTCGAATTTCTCCCGTACAAATTGAAAGACCGAAGGAGGTTTACGACCGTAAACCGTTTCGAATGGCGTGGTATCCGTAGAAATGTGGAAGGTTGTATTGTACCAAAATTCCGCCAAGGAATCCATAGAGCCCATGTTTTAGGCTGATCAATGGCGAAGCAACGAAGGTATGATTCCAAGCAGCGGTTGACGACTTCGGATTGGCCATCCGATTCGGGGTGGTAAGCGGAACTTAGGTGAAGTTTAGTACCCATGGATCTGAATATTTCTTGCCAAAAGGTGCTTAAAAACAGGGGATCTCGATCACTAACTATCGATTTAGGCACCCCATGAAGGCGAACAACCTCCTTGATAAATACTTCCGCCACCGTTTTGGCCGTGAAAGGATGTTTCAACAAGATGAAGTGTGCGTATTTGGACAACCGGTCTACTACAACGAATATGACCGTGTAACCTCTCGACGACGGTAACCCGACAATGAAGTCCATTGTCAAATGTTCCCAAATGGCCTCAGGAATGGCTAATGGCTGTAGTAGTCCGCCCGGCTTCACTGAGCTTGCTTTGCATTTCTGACAAATAGCACACTCCCGCACAAATTTCTTAACTGTGGATGTCATGCCTGGCCAAAACAGATTAGCTGCCAGACGACGATACGTGCGATAGAAACCCGAATGGCCGCCTGTTGTTGTGGTATGGAATTCATGCAATAACGAGGGAATAAATTTTGATGTTTTTGGGATGACTAACCGTTCATGAAAATGTAAAACCCCCTGGTTGACCGAGTACCCCGGGTAATTGGACGGAGACGTTAAGACCTTGTTCATAAGTTGTTTAATAGTTGGATCTTGCTTTGCTTCCTCAATCAATTGAGCCCCTTGAAGCCAAACAGGAGATGAGACCGCTTGGTTTAATTCACCCGAATCCACGCGTCGAGATAATGCATCCGCAGCCGGTTTTCTCTACCCGGTTTGTATTGAATATCAAAGTCGTATCCCAATAACTTTGCTACCCAGTTCTGCTGATCCGGAGAAGACACTCGTTGTTGCAGCAAATGCTTTAGACTTTTTTGGTCTGTATAAACCGTAAAACGCGTGCCCATAAGATAAGTGCGCCAATGCTGAACTGCCAACACCAAGGCCATCATTTCACGTTCATAAGCTGATTTGGTCAAATTGCGATCACTTAAAGCCTTCCTAAAATAAGCAACCGGTTTCTTGTTCTGTAACAACACAGCACCGATGCCACGTCCCGAAGCATCGCACTCCACACTAAAAGAACATGTGAAATCCGGAAGGCTTAACACAGGAGCCGTGACTAAAGCTTGTTTGAGCTGATCAAAGGCTAGCTGAGCAGCCACATTCCATGTAAATGCATCCTTTTTGGTCAAATCTGTTAATGGTCGCGCAATAGCCCCATAATTCTTGACAAACTTCCTGTAATAACCAGTTAGTCCCAGAAATCCTCGTAACCCCTTCAAATTTTTTGGAACTGGCCAATCCAAAACAGCCTCAATTTTTTTCGGATCCATAGAAACACCACTGCCATCAATGAGGTGGCCCAAATACTCAACTGATGTTTGACCAAACGAGCACTTGGTTTGATTAGCACGTAGATGATTATCTAGTAAAATTTGAAAGACCAACCGTAAGTCATCTAAATGGATATCCCAAGTTGGACTGTAAATCTATATATCGTCGAAGAAGATGACCACCTTCCTGCGTAACAATGGCCTAAAAATATCATTCATAACCGCTTGAAATGTCGCAGGAGTGTTTGTTAAGCCAAATGGCATCACAAGGTATTCATAGTGTCCGTCGTGTGTGCGAAAGGCAGTTTTCTCAATGTTGTCTTCGCGCATGCGAATTTGATTGTAACCGGATTTCAAATCGAGTTTAGTAAAGAAGCGTGCACCGTATAACTCATCAAGTAACTCATCAACCACGGGAATGGGAAATTTATCCGGAACGGTTGCTCGGTTTAGAGCCCGATAATCAACGCACATCCTCCAAGAATTATCTTTTTTTCTAACCAAAATAACGGGGCTCGAATAAGCACTTTTACTGGGACGAATCATTCCCAAGTCTAAAAGTTCTCTTACCTGACGCTCAATCTCAGTTTTCTGAATATGGGGATATCGATATGGTCGGACACAGATGGGTTCTTGAGAAGTGAGAGTGATTCCATGGTCGTGAGATCGCGCCGGTGGTAATCCCACAGGTGCCTGAAAGATGATCATGAAATGATGGAGGATGCTCGAAAGGGCTACTTGTTGCTGCTCAGATAAACTCACCAGATTATCAGTGGATGAAGAAAGCCGTTTATGTTGATCAGAAAGTGGTTTGTCGTCCAGAGGTAACCACTGTTGTAAAGCAGCTGGCTGAGGTTGCCCCATCATAAATCCTTGCAACCTAACCACTTGACCATTGTAAGGAAACTGCATCCATGAATTATTCCAGTCGTGTACCACTTCCCCTAAAGATTGAAGCCATTCCATTCCCAAGATCACATCCAAGTTACTTGTATCAATCACTAATGCATTAAGCACGAAGGAACAATGACCGATATATATCCGAAGGTTTAGGCAATGTTCCGTGATGAACACAAAATGACCATCGCCTAATTTAATGCGAATTCCTGGAAATGTGGAAAAAGGAATTCCCAAAGCGAGCACCAAACGTCTAGAAATAAAGTTATGGGTAGCACCGCTGTCCACCAACATACTTACCGGAATTCCTTGTAACCGTCCTTCAAAACGAAGGGTTTTGCCACCCCCAACCTCCGCCAATAAACCTTCAAATTCAAGTGCCAAACAAGTACCTCCCAATGATTCCGATACAGGAGAATCATCGTGGGAAAGAGGTTGTCCAATAACATATGTGCTGCATCAACATCAACAACTTCATCATCACCAAGTAAAAGAACACGTAATTTGCCCTCCGGACATTTATGAGCTGGACCATACTGTTGTCCGCACCTGAAACACAAGCCTTTCTTCCGACGGTCCTCCCATTCCGAACGAGACAACGATCGAACGCCTCTATCTCGCGCAGTGGAATGTCCCCCATCGGACGAAGAAGAACCCGATTTAATTGTGGATAAGAGTTGGGAAGAATCCGAGCGGCCCACTAGGGTTTTGTCACTGGCCCGAAAAGACCCACTGGACTTGGACTCTACTCGACCCACATTGACCGGCCCATTCACAGCGTCCCCGGCATACGACAACGACCGATTAAGGTAACGAAAACGAGACATGGATACATTACCGGCGGAAGGGCGCAACATCTCCTCAACATCCTTCGACAGGTACATCGCGTCCAAACGAGAACGTGGGCGATGTAATCGAACCCATTTCTTGACATCTTCCTTTAGTCCGGCGATGAAATACCCCAAAGCCTGAGATTCCGGCAACCGAGGGACCAAGGACAGAAGGTATTCAAAATCATCTATATAATCATGAATTGATTCCCCTTGTTTAATGGTCGCCAGTTGTTCATATGGATTCTGTATCTCTAATCCACTGAATCGTTGAAGAAGTTCCGCCTGAATTCAAGCCATGTCAAAGAGTCCCGAACTTGAGAGATAACCGTAAACCAGTGTTGAGCTACCCCCACCATGCTCAACTGAGCTAACCTCAAACGAAGGTCATCCGGGGTGTTGTTGATATCGAAATATAATTTCGCTTTTTGGATCCATCCTTGGGGATCAAATCCACTAAATTCCGGAAGCTTAACTTTCTTCACTGCCCAAGGAACAATAGAAGGAGTATCCGATGAATCCGGATGGGGGTTACCTTTCGGTCCCGAGGAAGAGAAACCCTCGCCGGCTAATCCAGAGCCCCCCGATTCGTTCATCGTCTTCTTCTCTTGTTGTTTCATCCAAGCGAGAACCACCTTACGAAATTCGCCTGATTCTTCTCGATCCTCTTCAAGCACTTTGAAAGCGGATTTTATCTCCGCCATATCACTTTGAAGTTGTTTAAGCTGAATCTCTTGGGCATCCAAGCGAGAGGTAGTTCGAGTTTCCATGTTGAAGCTTCGTTAGCGGCAGGTCAGAGCAGGTCGGACCAATGATGGGTATTGGAATCAAAGGGTAAAAATAACAGAACAATGGAGAATGATTATAGAATGCTCAAATAGAAACCAGATTGTATTGAAGAAATTGATGATAATAACAGAATGAAATCACAGAGTACCAGGGATCACACTCTCTCTCATTGCATCATGCAAGAGCCAAAAAAGGACATACTAACACACGCACAACGCATTCCCCTCTCTCTCCATATATTCTCTCTTCCTAATAACACTCTACACCCCCCAACTATTACATAGTACCAGGTTTCCCCCTTCTAGAATAGACATACTTAATTTCTGGTTTGTTATTCCTATCAAAGGGCAAAATCACAATGACATGAGACTCAAACAGACCTACTCAGCCGGGACAGATTCGGACTACATGACCGTAAAAGTCAAACTTTTCTATGCACCAATTAGTCAAAAGGACCGACCTTGAAGGAACACGAATGAGCTTTTGAAAAGGACAAGACCTGCACACACAAGAATGTGGCTCGCCCTTACACTGCTTCAAACAACTCATTGGCATGTAATGCTCAGGAAGTAGAGGTGGCATACGGTAAGACCACAGATGCTCATAGAGTTAACAACTTGTCAAGAACCAAGCAATCACAGGTTGCCATGTGTCACTTGATCTTGCATCTGTCTGCTTTTCTGCTTTCTCCATAGTCTCATTTGCTTGTCTCTTTTTTACATGGAATATAGGAAAGCCAAAGCTTCCCAACAGACATGAGACCATAAATTGAGTTATTATATAGGTATACTGCATTACTGCTAGATGGAAGATTGCATTCACATTACCTCTAAATTAACAAAAGTATTTTTTACCCATAGCTCACATGATAATAAAAATGTAACACTGATATAGGCTATCTTGATTCAATAGCAGGTTAGCAACATCTCTTATGAGAATAGCATGTGAGAAATTATATTTCATAAGCTAGAGACAAGTATGAATACACGGAAAAAGTCATCAACATACTTCGCGTATTAAATGCAAATAATTCAAGGTATTGATATCTATCAACCTGGCTAGAAACAAACTAATTTTAAATCGTCCTTATGAAACCACCTAGCTTACCTGATAACACAAAAAGTCAAATACAAACCACTTGCATAAATACATCCTACTTTGTTCCTATTAACCAGGCGGATTAACTCTTAACAATGCTCAAAGATTAGCCAAGATTAGTTTGTTGGGTTTTTGTTGGCTGTTCATTAATTGAGTTAGCCAAGATTAACTTGTGACATACTGCATATATCCTAATGCCAAGGTATATTTTTATTGTCGAAATCCCCTTTCAAATTTGAAAGTAAACACAAAGTGAAATATAATGGTACATTCCTATAATTTGTCACTAACAACTTGTATGATCCAAGCAAACACAGGCTGCCATGTGTAGATGAATTGTAATAAAATGATCAATAACTTAGAAAATTTGAGAGTTGCAAGTTCGCTTTCAGATTGAAACTATTTGGTTCACACCAAATATTCAATCGGATAAAACTCAAGTTCAGAAATTGAAGTATGAATTCTTGTGTGTTTCAAGAACGTGAACCAGAAGAGAAGAAGAAGAAAAGTGATTGTACAAATTCGAATTATTTCAGAGATAGGGAAACTGCCTTTGGCAGTTTTTTTCATGCAAATTTACCCTTTTTACCCTCTAATTTCACATGTGAAAATTTGGGAAAAAACAAATTCTACATTTTTGAACTTGAGCCACGGGCTCTGCCCTTGGACCCCTCTCCCAGGGGCGCTGCCTCCTAACTCAACAAGTGTGCACTCCGCACCTCCTAACTTGTTTGATGAATATTATGATCACATTAGTCACTAGTCAATCTAATTACACTAAAATATCTAACACCATGTGTCACTTGATATTTTCTGCTTTACTGCTTTTGCCATCATCTCATTGGCTGGTTTCTTCTATATGGAGAAGAGGAAAGCATGGTCGTCCCAACAGTAATAAGTTATTTTCTGCATACTTCAATAAAGAAAAGAGAATCCAAATTTGGTCTTATAATTAAGAGATGGTCGTCTGTAATACAATACAATCATGTTTATTTTTTTAAAAACAAAGGCATGCTCTTTGTTCTGTCTGATGATTGTGTTTTAAACCTGAAAGTCAAGTTACATAAATATGGTGCTTAATTTTCAAATGTCACAATGATTTAATACAAAACCCATGACATAAATTCCAGTAACTAATATGCTATTCAATACATTGATTAATGTAATACCTGCTAAGCTCTGATAAAGCTGATAAGATCTGTATATTTAGTGGTTGAAAACCATTTCATTGCTAGACATTCGATCAGTACCAATAAGTGAGAACCTATCTTCATAAACATCTATATATCCAAATGCAGCTGTGCCAGGAGGGCATTCTAATGCTGCTTCAAGTACCTGATGATGGACCCCATAAGAGTCAACAGAGTATCCACCTTTATGATCATGGCCACTTAAGCAAACCTTTACACAATCATACCGATGAATCACATCCATAACTTCATCATAATTCCATAAAAGGGATTCTTTTGATGTAGCTCCAGGATCTAGGGGAATATGGCAGCATACAACAACTTTTTGATTGGACTTTGTTGCATCCTCTAGCGTTTTGTTTAACCATATCAACTGTTCTTTCCCAACTCCCCCATTGAACTTCAGGAACCTTCTTTCAAGATCCACTAACCCATTTGGGCTATTCTTCTCTGAATTAGGGTTTTTCTCGTCGAGTAAGTTTAGGGCTTCAATTGTGTGAGGATGATCATGAGGCCAACCAATTGCACTAATGTCATAACCATCAAGAACAATAAATCTGTACTCTGGGATTGGAGAAAAGTCATAGTAAGCACAGTCAACATTGGGAAGATTCAGCAATTGGAGCAACTGGCTGCGAGGGAGATTGTAGAGACAGTGATTGCCAATCATATGATACACACGGCCATTGAAATTATCGAATTCTGTAACTACTTTCTTCACAGCTTCTAAAGATTGGTCTTTGGGACAGTGCCCATCAACAATGTCACCAAAATTTAGTGCAAAACTGATATTTTGGTGGTTATTCCAACTTTGTACAGCCTTCTGCAACACTAGAATGCTGTTTTTATAATATCTAGGAACACCAAGAAACGATCGGCCATCGGGAATGTCAGCATACTGGACATCTGTAACAGCACCAAATGAGAAAAGAGGTTGCTTCCCTTGTGCTACCAATCCATTTGAGTAGCCCATTGTTCTTTAACTAATCTATATAAAAAAACAAAAAATCTATCAGAATAAGAATGGTACTTAGTGATTAGCATTTACAGTTATATCATTTAGGTAATTACACTGCATTACATGGTTACCAAATTATTAGAATACTTCCACTGTAAAAGCAATTTTAAGTGGTCATGAATAAAGCTTTACATATAACTAGAAATCATATGGAAGCTACCTGATTCAGATCACCATAAATCTGAAGAACCAAATTATATCCCAATAGTCATAATGTAATTTTAGAATCTAAATGTCCAAATAATTTGGGGCAATCATACAGACACTTACAAATCCAGAGTAAATGCTTAATATTGAATTCAAAACGTAAGTGATGTACAAGCTATTGCAGGAGCACGGGCGATAATGGGCATACAGACGGTGCAAAAAGAAAAGGATGATTTCACCGACAGATTGAAATAAGATGCTGATTGCATAAACTAATAGATCGAAGCTACAATAATCGGATGAAAGGGGGCAGCATGAACATACTTACAATCAATACACAAAGTGATGAAATCGAGGGATTTGCGTATCGACTTTGAGAATCTTCAATGATCAAATTGACTTTTTGGGGATTTTGTTAATGGGAAAATTATCAAATTGATCAATCGATCGTAATCAATTACTAAAGTAATCATTAACTAAAAAAAATACAAAAAATGACCATTAACTTTGATCCCTCACCCATAGTGAGGAAAACCCATATTCCATCGCTCACGTCAGATTTCAAAGTCCTCGCCGACATGAAAAATGAGAAAACATATCTTGTCAGCCATGTCAGCGAGGGGTACACTCACCTGGACGAGGGATTTGACCTACCCTTCGCCATGTCAGCGAGGGGCACAACAAACGAGGCGAGGGATGTGACATCAATCTCGCACACGTCAGACAAAAAACCTATTACAAGCGAGGGTTACATTTTTTGGGCGAGGGACCGCGAATCTAGGCGAGGGATTTGACAACACCCTCGCCGAGTCAAACAAGAAGTCAACGAGGGTTACTTTTTCGGGGCGAGGGATTTGACCACACCCTCGCCACGCCGGCGAGGGACACGAGAACCTAGGCGAGGGCGAGGGCAATTTAAAGGGTTCGGTCGGAGTATGAAGGACCATGTGGGTCTTCGAAATTTAAAAAAAGGCTTTCTTATATTTATCATTGTAAGTTTATACGAGTTTTTTATAAAGAATCTTTTAAGTTTATAAATCGTTGTAATAGAGCACGAGGTTAGTTTTTTTTCTTTTTAATTTCTACTTCTATTGTTATGCAAAATGGTTATTATGTGAATGTATTATTATGTTTAACATAAGTTTATTATTTTTATGTAGGGTTTTTTATGCATCTAATAATATTACTATTAGATGTAATGTTAAAGTTGTAAAACATATTTATAATAAACTAAAAAGCAATCCTGATCAACTTCTTATATTTAATAGCACCTATTTTGCAAATTGGTTATCATGTGAAAGTATTAATTATGATGCATCACTTATTCATTTAATATTACAAACACAAGTTCCTACCGAAAATCCGGAGAACGGTATTAACTTTTCAATTAATGGACAAAATCTTCAATTTGGTCGTAAAAATTTGTGTATCATTACCGGGTTTAAATTTGGTGAAATGACGCGTCAAATTCATTCAAACACAACAAGTTTTGTCTATACCGTTTTTCACCAAAATGGAATATATAAACCTATGTTAGATGATTTAAGAGAAGTTTTTGAAAACAGATTACACATTTAGATGATATAATTGTTATAAAAGTTTTTTTATTATTACTTGTCCAACAAGGTTTTATGGGATTAGAAGGAAAAAAAATTAAACAGTCAACTTTTAGATTTAATTAGTGATTTATGGGCATGGAATGAATTTCCGTTGGGTACATATCTTTGAAATTATACTTACCCTCATATTTATAATGCTCTTTACAAAAACGAAATAGAAAAACGAAAAAAAAGTTAAGATACAGTATTAAAGGATTTGTTTGGGCATTTAAGATAAATTTTAAATTTGATAATTGTAATTATATTGATTATTTTTTATTATATATTAGATTAAAATATTTTATTTGTCATATATTGGGTTTATGAAGTGTTTCTGATAATGAATAATTATGGAAAACAACATGGGTATGTGCCAAGGGCCATTGATTGGCCTCGTATGAGTTTAATAACGTGGGAACAAACGTTATCTATATAAAAAAACTCAAAAGATGTACGTTATTGTTTTTAATAAATTAGAGTAACATTATTTAATTAGGTTAATAATAATTTTTGAGATAATATAAGTTTTGTTAAGTGTTAATATGGTATTTATATAGGGGAAAATAAAATTATATTAAATTTTAATATTAAAATTAATTAATATTAAAAATTCTCTGATTTTTTAATTATGGGCGAGGAGGGGCAATTTGGTAAATACGGGCGAGGGATTCTCATAATCCCTCGCTGACTTAGCGAGGGATAGTGGCCACATCAGCTTTAGGGCGAGGGTTGACACGTGGGCGAGGGATTATGTCGTTCCCTCGCTGGGCACATTTCTCGAGGCGAGGGATTCCCCTATTCCCTCGCCACATCAGCGAGGGATGACACATGGCGGGCATCGATTGTTTTTTTTTATTTTCAGTTTTGACCGGTTATTTTGGTAATTGATTTCGGTCAATTGGTCAATTTGGTAATTTTTCCATTGTTAAATCTTCAATGATCAAATTGACTTTTTGCGGATTTTGTTTATATTTCTAAGAAGATATTATATTTATTTATATAATTATATTAAAAATTATATATATATATATATATATTCAATTAAATAATACTTTTTGTATCCTTATCATTACTTTTTTCTTTCTTTTCCACTCACAATCATTTTAAAAGTATTAGAAAATCTATAAGAATTGAACAATGATTATTCAAATATACCAAAACACAATAACATTTTCTCTCTCTTTCACTCGCAACCACTCAAAACCATTTCATATAATATATCAAACACACTCACGTAATTTTAAGGACTCCACTGTGAATATTGACACCTATTTTTGTTATTAACACCCTAATCTTGCTATTTTTTATGTCTACAGAGAAATACGGAGATAATAAGAATAATTAGGGTGTAGTCGAGTAGACCTCTATTAAATAATATATTAAAGGGTGTATATTATATACCATTACATTTAACAACTTGATAAACGTAAATTCATCCTATTGGTCCAATTATGTAATTGATGGATAAATGTGATATTTTAACAATTAAGAGATGCATGAGTCTACATTTTTATGTTAAATCTTTTGCTAATTTTCTTGTTATAATTAATTTAGTTTTTCTCATATAACATGTAATATAAGAAAGTTTATAAAATTTCAAATATACTTTTATGACATGTCTATTTTTATCTACTGCGATTTATTTATTTTTAAATCAAGTTGTGAGTGGCAATGTATAAATAATTGAAGTTCAAACGTAAATGTTATCAAAAAACCTCACATTTAATTTTTATTGTATAAATTGACACCACCTTTTTTGTTATTTTAATAATATAAGTGGGATGCTTTATACAGTTCGTACTATACAATATCATCCCAAAACAATATTGATACTAGAACCGATATTCTTTTTTCTTCTTCGGTTGTTATATCAAGTGTCGACATTTAATTAGTACTTAACGAATTGAAGTAATACCAATTGAAATCCTGAAGCCAACATGTTTATTTTTTTCCTTAGACATTTCGGTATAAATTCCATTAAAAATAAAGTTTTATTTAAAATAATTTTTTTTGTTTGTTAATGTAATACATACGGGTGACGGTGTCATACCGGCACAGTAATAGATTGAACATATGTTGACCAAACATTATCAGACTAACATCAACATTATCATAACCGATATAATTATTCACCTTTTGTTTTCTCTTTTGTTTCTATAGCGAGTACCAGTACCACAATAAATCAATTCAAAATTGTTGACTTCACGTGACGTAGGGAGGGCAACCCAACTTCATTCAAACAATGTTGTAAACATACTTTTATTCAAAATATGAATTTTTTGCCAAACCAATTCCATCCCAACAATTCTAGGCTACTGCGATTGCCGGTAACGTACCAGTGCCGTAAAGAGTCGAACCACTTTCAACCGAACATTAGTATTGGTATTACCGGAATCATTATAAATATTCGTATTTGATAGTTCTCGATCGATGTGAAACATGTGTCAATATTCTTTTTGGCATATCATGATTTTATTTTTCTTTTTGGTTTTCTTTATTAGTTGCTATACCGAGTTTTTATAATGTCAAAATATTGTAATAAACTGAACAGTCACTGATAAAATTTTCGCCACAACACGCGAGGGAATTTCACTAGTTTTAATAAAAGAGTAACTATAATAATATCATATTTTTTCTCATTAAATTTCTTTTAGTTTTTCTCTTCAATTAGGTATTATATATATACTAATTACCAACTTAATTATGCAACATGGGTTGTATCATATGCATGGTAAATTGTATAAACCTTTATTTTTTAAATTTAACTCAATACTTTTACATCTTTTACAATTTAGCTCGAATATTTTTTGACTTTCAACTTTGGTCCCCTCCCCTATAGTTTCAAATTTTTAAAAAAATATCGTTTTACGTTTCGGTCTATATTTTGCGAGTTAACACGCCGCAATGTGCGTGTGTGTGGTTTGATTGTACGCTTTATTTTTCCCCTGTTTAAGCGTCCAATCGCAAGGTGTTGGCCCTAGATCGATTTAGTTATTGCTTTACATATTTTACGTTTAGCCTGTGTGTTTAGGGTTTAGACGTTTTGATGTCTACTTTTCGTTCGGTTTTATTTTTTCGTTTTTCATTTTATTTTAATACGAGTTTTTTCGGAGTTGGTGATTACTGACGTTGGTGTATCATTGGTGATATTTGACATGGATTTATGTCTCCCGCTATAACGCGGAGGGCTTAGTATTAGTATATACTAATTACCAAGTTAGTTATGCATCATGGGTTGTATATTGTTCTTAGTTGGGTTGTACCCATCTTTTGTCATTTTTTTTCTTTTTTTAATCTTTAATTGTTTTATTTTAACTAAATACTTTTATATATTTTACAATTTAATCTTACTATTTTTTTACTTTCAATTTTAGTGTCCTATACTTTTTATATTTTTACATATTTTTTTCTTTTACGTTTCAGTATAAAATTTGTGATTTAACACATCACATCGTGCGTCTGTGGTTTAACGTTTTTAAATTCATTTTTTCTCCATTCGACGGCACTGTCTCAATGCACTGGTCCTAATAGACTTATTGTTTTATACGTTTTACGTTTCGCATACGTGGTTCAACATTTTTATGTTTACTTTTCGTTCGGTTATATTTTTTTGGTTTTTGTTTTTTTAATACCTGCTTTTTCGGTGTAGATGGTCACTGACGGTGATGTGTCATTTGTGCTACTTGACACAGTTTTACGTCCCCCGCTGCAACGCGTGGAGCCTAATACTAGTTTACACTAATTACTAACAATATTATTTAATTTTTTAGATCTAAAATAATTTAAAAATAAATTAAGAAAGTGATCATTTTATTAATGTTATTTTCCAAAGAAGCAAAATTTTATAAAATAAGAAAATTTTCTAATACATCAAACTTTTTTAAAAAGTCAAAGTATTTTAATATTGGTGTTTTTAAAATGTAAAATTTCCCTATAAACCAAAATAATTAAAACTAAGAATTATAATAAGATTTTTTTTAAAAAAATTATACTTTTTAAAAAGGTTTGTTTTGAAACAAAATTATTATTTTATTTATAAACAAAAAGTCTAAAAGAAGTTAAAAAGTTGATATCTTATATTAGAATATCATTTATAAATAATATAATTTTTATATCTAACAATTTATCTAAACAATTCTTCTAATATACGGGTTACTATAGCTAGCAATAAAAATATTTGTGTGGTATTTATATCACCACAACCTTTATATTTTTTAATCCCTAACTTAAATATATTTTAAATTAACTTAAACCGGTAACCACTTAAATCATTAGGTATATCGCGTGGAATGATGCCCGTGCTGGCAATGCTAAACTGTGGACACCCTGACGGTGTGGTCCACACGCGTAAACAATTTACATGGAGAACTCCACGAGCGTGAACAAATTTCTTACTTTTGTGTTTTTTATACAATAACTAATTAAACAACTTAAACGACGTTTCATTAATAACTTGTACTCGCTAACTGTTTTAAATAATCTAAGTACCAAATGTTATTTTGAAATAATTCGGTATATTCATAATTAATAAAGATCGAGAAATAAACGTTGGATTTAATATTATATAAGTGTTATAGAAAGGTTACCTTTAGGCAATTCTTTATTTTATTTTTATGTAACTCTTAGTGACCTAGTAGTTAGAAAAAAATAATTCATCATGTTCATTCTACTTTAAGTTTTTGTCCTCACAATGTCAAAGACGTCTTATTCATATCATTTTGTATGGTTAGAGATTTTTGTTGAAGATGGATAACCATATAATTTATGGTCCTGAAGGAATATGGCCTTTTGATAGCCATATTCAAGCACAATTTGTTTGAAACTCACGTCTTTAATCATAAAATAATATAAAATGATGAAGATATTAAAAATATAAAAAGGCATCCTCAGTAGAATTTGTTAGTGATGATCATCACAAAAATTGCAGATCCTGTAAAGTTTATAAACTATTTGTATAAACTAGTTATTATGATTACAATATAGAATATCATATATAAGAACATTCACAAAGAACATTCACAGTCCATTGCTTATATTTATCCATATAATCACATTAAAAATACTATATTTTCTTTTATATTTTTAACTAAATAATATTTTTTATACATTTATAATTATATCTCTCTACTACACTCATAACTACTTTTAAAAATATTAAAAAATTATAAGGGCCGAACCGTAATACCTTATAGGTAATTAAACTATAATTAAACTCCCCTTCCTTTAGTAAAGATTTTGCTAAGTGGGTAGAAAAATATAAAGTAAAAAATATATTAAAGATGCAATCAGTTTTCATCGTCAAATATCATACTCATAGAAACTAATTCTTCAACGTTAAATTTTATCATACACGTGGAACTTTTGTTTGATAGAGATGAAGGAATAAAAAAATATCAGTTTTCAACTATCTAATGTGACTTTGTATGGTTAGAAAATTATTCAGTTATTTTAATTTATTTCCAACATAAGTTTCTTTTTTTTCAATGGTCTTTTTTTACACCACTATACGTGTGTATTATGAAACTTCAACTTTCACCATCATAAAAATAGCTACTTTACTAGACTTTGAATATTTGACACCATTAGATTACATGACTTTTAGTTCTAACATAATTATCATTTTTCTCCTTATAAAATCTTTTATCATTCTGATATAAATAGATAACACCAAGACACTAAAAACCATAGAAAAATATAACAACCATGGTTGCGATGGTGTATGTTTTGGCCTTTTTACTCATAATATTATTTCTCTACATTTCTCCACAATCCAACAAGAAAAACTTACCACCATCACCACCAAAACTTCCGGTGATCGGAAACCTCCATCAAATCGGCCCTCTTCTCCACCACTCCCTTCACTCTTTATCCGAAACCCACGGCGGCCCGCTTACGCTCATCCGCCTGGGCTCCGTCCCGACCCTCGTTGTGTCATCAGCGGATGCAGCCCGTGAGATTATGAAGACCAAAGATCTCATATTCGCCAACAGGCCCGACGTCAAAATGTGGCGTCGGCTCCTATGCGACTTGAAAGAGGTCTCGGTGGCGCCTTATGGTGACTATTGGCGTCAAGTGAAGAGTATTATGGTTCTTCATCTGTTGAGCAACAAAAAGATTGGAGCTCATCGTGGGATTAGAGAACAAGAGATTGCTGATGTTGTTGACAGAATCAAGACCTCGAGTGAATCATCACAGGTAGCATTGTTTGAAAATTTGATCGAGTAAACACGATAAACACACAATTTTAATGTTTTATGACTAATCACTAGTCGAATCTTATTATCTTTTTATGACTAATCTTTTTATCTGATGATAATATATAGAATAGTTGGCGGGGGGGTCCATAGAATTCCTAAGTGATCTTGGGGTCCGGGTGAAAACAAAAATAGACTCCTGTAATATGGTATAAAAAAACAATTTAAATCGAATAATTTGTATATAAAAAATTATAATACGATGATAATTGTTATAATAATAAACAAAACGAAATCATTATATGAAAATTATTTAATTTACTTGCTTAAATGAATTGAAAAGTTATTTTAGTATTTTTGTAAACAAAGTTTTCGATCAAGTTTTCATATTAAAGTGAGTTTAGATTGGATAGATGTTATTGAGCTAAACTATTTAAAATGTTAATAAGTTTAAAATAAGATTTAATTTGCTAAAATAATTAAAATGTTATTGGGTCTTTTAATGGGTTTATTAATATTTATAGTTTTTTTTTAAATAATACGTATATATATAATACATATAAGTTTTTTTTAAAACTCCGGGCCCTAAGGAGATCGGACTCTGGACGGTCGCTCACCCCCCTCCCCTTCAGGGCTGGCCCTGCTCGTTGGCTAATAATAACAATTTAACTGATGATAATCTTCTTTTATTTTCATTATCAAAGGCAATCCTATTAACATAATTATCATTGATTTACATGTGATTTTCACTCCATTTCATTGTACGTTTTCTTATTTCATTCACAATCATCATAGGGAGCATAATCAAAATCAATAAATTATTGTGCTATTATGAATGTCTTTAGCAATAAAAATAAAAGTTAAGATTGTTATTGATCAAACTCTAGTATGAACTATTATACGACACTGTGTTATAGTTTAGATTATTAAAATATAAGTTGTATTTTATTAATATGAAAAAATCACACATATAAAGACTCTTAACTATCTGTTTATACTAAATTTATTAAACAATCATATATATATATATATATATATATATATATATTATATATATATATATTATATATATATATATATATATATATATATATATATATATATATATAAGCAAAGTCAATCAATCATACCAAATAGTTATCCTATTTATTTAATGAAGATTAAATTCTTTCGATCAGGTGGTGGATTTGAGTGATTTGTTGGTGAAGTTTACGAATGATGTGGTGTGTAGGGTGACATTCGGGAAGAAGTATAGTGAAGGTGAGAGTGGGAAGAAGTTTAGGAGGATGTTGGATGAGTTTTTTGAGGTGTTGGTGGTGTTAATTTAGAGGATCTTGTACCTTGGCTTGCATGGGTGGATAGATTGAGAGGGTTTCATGCTAAAGTAGAGAGGTTGGCTAAAGAGATGGATGAGTTCTTGAATGGCGTGGTCGAGGAGCGGCTGAGGACGATGGCGGATGGCGGTGGTGATGGTGGTGGAGATGACTTCTTGAGCATGTTGATCAAGATCCAGAAGGAAGATAAGATAGGGGTCACTCTAGACAAGCTTGCCATCAAAGCACTCCTGCTGGTATGTAACTTATTTTGCGTATGTTAAGGATTGTTTATTTTCTCTTAACTTTAGATTTATTTTACTTATTAACTTTTAAGAAGTTAACAAGTTACCAAAAATGTTTGACAAACCCAAAATGATTTTTCAAACTAACTTTGTCATATATGATAAAAAAAAGATTGTAAAAGTAAGAAGGATGTTAGTTATTGACTTTTGAAAACTCTTTTTGATTTATTTTTATTAACTCCTTACGTTTTAAAAATATGTCTTTTTTAGTTATTTTATAACAATTTAGTTGATAAACTAATCCAAACATTTTTTTAAAAACTTCATTTTGAAAAATCATAAGTTAATAAATTATTTTTATCAAAAGTATTTCAATCAAAATAAACAATTCCAAACATGCTTTTTATCTTTTAATAATTAAAACTAGTGATATGATAATAATTGCGATGAACTCATGATGCAATTGTGCGTATGCATGGATGGTATGCATAGTGGTGGAAGAGAGAAAGTAGGCCGATTGTGAAACCGTTATTATGCGGTTGTCATGGTTATCAACTTATTTGATATGGGTATTATAATCACCCTTTTTAAGAGATACTTTATATACACGCACTAAAGAGAAAGGGAAATGATAAATATGATATTTTTAAATCAGAAAAATGTAAAAAGAGATACTTCATACTAAATTAATATTTACAATATTAATATTATAATTATAACACTCCTCATAGTGGCTGTTTAATAGCTTTTTAACGAGTCTCTTAGTGATTCAGATTTATGAATTGTTTAATACTTAATGGTTCAGGCTGTTGTTTCGAGAGCAAATGTCTTAATAGTTCAGACATTTGCCTCTGAATGGTTAAACATTATACTAGGGCTGAATGGTTAAGATGTCTAATGCTAAATGGTTAAACGATATACTACCTTTTAGTGGTTCAGACCTCTTAATGGTTCAACACTTAATGATTCAACACTTAATGATTCACACATTTTATTTGTTTAGCATTTAATCATTCAGAAGTTGCCAAACAACCCATTAGTTATAACACTCCTACTTAATTATATTTAAAACTTTAAAATTATAACACTACTCTATATTATCACTAATATAATACACCGTGTATTACACGAGTTGAATGAGTAAAATATTAAATAGTTTGTAATAAAAATTTAAAAATTATAAAATAATATTTTAAACTTAGATATTATCGAGTTATGTATAAGTAAGTAATTCAACTAAAACCGATAATAATATCATTTTAAACTTTCATTTTATAATATTGTGTTTTATTAAAATTTGTTTTTTTTCAATTTCATTTTTAAAGAAAAGAATCATCGATATAACATTTAGAAAAGAAAAACGGTTTTAAAATAGTTCATTTAAAAAAAGATCTTTGCTCAAGAAAACTTTTGTATCTTATACATTTTAAAGTGTGTTTTTATAAAAAATATCTACTTTTTAAGTTTTACAATATCTATTTTTTAATTTAAAAATATTTTAAAGTGTGTTTTCTAATAAAAAAAAATCTAGTTTTCAGTTTTTCCAATATCTATTTTTTAATTTAAAATATTTTAAATAATATAATTACTATATATGCTATTATCATTTATTAGGAGAGAGGGGTGTTAAAAATAAAATAATAAAACCTAATATGTTGACATATGACGTCTCAATTTATCTTTTTATTATAGATACAATGGATTCAACCTCTTTAACTTTTGATTTTTGAAAACCTTTTTTTCATACATTTTGAGTTTTTATGTTATTTAAGTGATCCATCGTCTTTAGTATTTAGTAAAAACTAGTATTAAACCTCATCGTGTTGCGGTGTGAGCGTAAAACCGTTCAAAGTAGCACCAATGTCATGTCATCAAGAGTGGAAAAACTCATATTAGAAAATAAATAAATTAAAACCGAACGGAAAGTAGACGTAAAAACACAAAATATTGAGCACGACAATTAAGTGGATCTAGTACCCGAACGTTACTACAGAGTCGTTAAATATTAAAAATGCATAACAACGATAAACCACACATGTTACGGCGTGTTAACTCTTGGAATGTAAAATGGAAAAAACTGTAAAATATGAATTGTATAAGAAAAGAAAGTTGAAAGTGACAAAATTTAGGGGTTAAATTGTAAAGAATGTAAAAATATTGAATTTAAAATAAAAAATTAAAACAAAATAAATAAACAAATAGTATATATGATAATTAAAACTAATAATACAACAACACATCGTGAAGTTAATAACTAATTAGTATATATTAAAATTTGTGTTTGATATTTAATCAACCAAATCAACATGATTTTAAAACTATTTGTAACCACACATGACACATCAATCTAATCTAAGCGGAAGATATGATTTACTTTAGTTATTTTCGGTCCCCCCAGCTAAATTTGTACTTTTTTTTTATATGTAATCAATTATCTACTATACTATAACACATTTTATAAGAATCAAGTTGTATGTTTACATTAATTTAAAGTAATGAAGTAAATTTATCATTTATGAATTTCACTACTTAAATTATTTTAATTAGTTTTACACGTGTTAGTTTGTGATTTCAATTGTTAAATTTTAAAACAATGATGATTTTTAAATGGGTATAATGTTTTTATTGGTTAAATTTTTTTACATGTTGTGTTCGTGGTCACATCACGCATGCATTCATAGTATATATAAAATATGTATAAAAATATCAAGACAAATAATAACAGTAAATTAAAAAAATCCATGAACATGTGTTGAATTTATAATAACTGGTTTATTGTATTATTCGATTATTCAAGCAAATAAGCAATCCATCTTTGACCATGAACATGTATTAACACATTTAATAAAATCAAATTAGTTTTACACGTTTTCTCTTTGACTTTATGTCAAAGATGATATACTTTCTTGCAAGAAACACAAACCATATTAGTGACAAAAAGAAATTATTTGCGATTGCCATATTGTCATAGTTACCATTAGCTGAAGTTAATTGCCAAAGAAATTTACACCACAATTAATATGTTAGATTTATTATATCTAAAGAATAAACTTTCCAGCCGTTGAAATTACCATACATGTTGGTTGTTCCATGATGTTTAAGTTTTAGCAGCAATAGCAATAAGAGAAGATGTTACGTTGATTTTAGTCACTTTGGGACCACCTATAACACCTCTATATAGTTGATAAATATGAGCTTCCTTGATGTTTATCTTTGCTTATTGTATCTAGTTTATTTTATATTTTAATTCTCATATAAATAATTTATTGCTTATATTTGACGCATGTATCCTAATTGTTGTTATTAAATAGTAAAAAAATTAAATACATACATGTCACGATAATTTATGTGGTATCATGTATATATAGATTTATTCTAATCTTTCAATATATTGACAGGATGCTTATACTGCTGGAACAGATACAACAGCAACAGTATTAGAATGGACATTTACTGAACTGTTAAAAAATCCAAGGGTGTTAAAGAAAGCACAAGATGAAGTAAGGATGGTTCTTAAAGGTAAATGTCAATTAACCAAGAAGACTTAGATAACATGAAATACTTGAAAGTCGTATTGAAAGAAACTCTTCGTCTTCATCCACCTATCCCAACTCTAGTTCCTCGTGTAGCAAGCGAAGATGTCAAAGTCATGGGATTTGACGTTGCGAAAGGAACTAGGGTTATCATCAATGCATGGGCAATCGCAAGAGATCCCAAAACATGGGATAATTCCAATGAATTTAGGCCTGAGAGGTTTTTAGATTGTAATATTGATTTCAAAGGACATGATTTCGATTTGATTCCGTTTGGTGCCGGGAGGAGAGGATGCCCCGGGATAGCTTTTGCAATGGCAACAAACGAGAGTTTATTGGCGAATCTTTTGCATAAATTCGATTGGACGTTGCCTAACGGAGAGAATGAAGATAACCTTGATATGAATGAGCAACCTGGCCTTACTATTCGCAAAAGAGTTCCTCTTTTGGTTGTTGCAACACCATTTCCTTCATAAGTCTTATATGCCACAAAATTAATTAACGTAGTTAAAGTGTGTATTGTAGCATGAGTACCAAGAATTTCACGTTATCATTGCTTAATTATGTGTCAACACCACTTATTACTCTTGTATTATAAATTCATGTATTTAAGTTAATTAAACATAAATTGTGGTTGGATAATATAAGACGGTGATTTGTATTTAATGTATGTTAAATTTATTAGGTAATTAGCGAAATGAATTGTTGGTTGCTATGTATTATTGATGTACTACTCCCTCTCTTGCTCGTTGTTATAGAGTGGGTTACATTATAATACATTTGAGATGACGAGATTATTTTTTACATTAGTTTTTTAGAGTTTAGATGGCTAAAGTTTGTCTTTTATAAATTTAACTACCTTGATTATCTTTTTGTAAATGTCAACCAATTATGTGTTACAATAGTTGAATTTTAATTTAACTTCCCCGTGATTATTTAATAACTATAATATTTCATACGTTAACATTTTTGTTGAAAATGTTACATCATATAAATGAGAATTATATTCTATAAAATTTTAGTATATTATTGTTATAGTTTTGTTCATAAAAAAATTACACGTGTACCCTGATAGATCGCATGAACATTTTTCTAATATAAATAAAATTACAATATCTCATAGACTTTTAGTCTAATGAGTAATGACCCATATAATTGCCTCTCACGAATATGTCGTGAATTTAAATGTTTACGAATACAAGATTAGGCTATATTTAAGAGTACAAAAGGTATTTGAAAAACAATAAATAAAACTAAGTTGAAATAGAAAATAAATAAACTTTAATCATTCAACTCTGAAGAAAAGAAAAAACGCTAGACGACGTATTAGAAAACTTTCCCCGTTGAAGTTATTGAAATCATGATAGCCCTTTAAGTTGTGAAATTGAAATTGTGTCAAAAAGAAAAACACACTTGACATCTTCTTCAAAGATGGGACCTTTAGGTGAAATTTCACATCTTAGATCTATCCGTAAGAATGTGTTTTCTATTAACGAGTTTCCTTTTGAGGGTGGTGGTGGTACGGGAAAACAAATAACTGAGTCCGATTAAGATAATACATATTCTTCGAATCAGAGTCGCACATTTATCGTTCAAAAGAAAATATCCGCCACATTAGTCACTGGACAACAAACACATTAGTAATCGTTCTTTCTTATGTTTATTATTATTATTTTTTGAACGATAAATCTATCATACTTCTATTCTTAAATTACATCAAGTTACACTATGACTGAGTTTGAACCCATGACCTTTTTTCTAAAAAATAAAACTTTTATCAAATGTGCTAGCCCCAATTAATTTTCTCATGTTTATTTTTTCTTTAGAGATCAACAATAGAATATTTAAAAATACAAGTGAGGTGACATTTACCCTTCTCTTTTACTCTCTTAGCCACTCATAAATCCAAAAATTACACACTCTCTCTCCCGCTCTCCCCTACATGTTTTTTAAAGTCTATCTTTTTTTCTTTTATCCATCTCTATCATCTTTTTTTTCACATCACACTCTCTCACTTGTAAAAACTCCTAAAACTACACCATTGGAGATGGTCTCAAGGTATAAAAAACATAAAAAAACACATAAGGAACCATAATGATCATTTATATTTAAGAGGTACCATACATCCTCATATCTATTATTTATGTTTATATTTTTTAAATGGTTGTAAGTGAAAAAATAGTAATAGTAATAATAAAGAACAATAAATATTTTTTTAGGGAACAAAGACAAGCATTGGAAAACTGATATGCGAATCTTTTAGAAAATAATAAATATTAAAGGGATTATAGGTTTTGTTAATTGTGAGAGATCAGGATCGGAAAACCATTGTAAAGTTACTGGTTTACTACTGTACACCATATAATTCAACTCTGTTTACGTTTGGACGTACTTAGAAAATGACCTAGTTAGATATAAAATGTTTGCGTTTTTAACTTTTTATACTTTTTAGAATTGTCTACGCCTTTACGCTTCGATAAATGTCTACGTTTTGATGTAAATTCAAATATTAGTCGAGTCAAATATAAACGTTTCGACGTAAGTTTTGTTTGCAAACACGTTGGATCAAATATAATATATATTCATTTAATAATTCGAACACGAGTCAAATATAATTGTTTTGACATACGTTTTGTTTGGAAGAAAGTCGGATCAAATATAATACATTTGCATTCGTATAAATTCGAGTCACTCTACTTATGACGAAAACTTAGTTTGAAAACGAATCGGGTCGATTATAATTTATACATTGTCACGCCGCGTATGATGTCGCGACAACGCGCGACGGAGTAAGAAGCTAGTTAAAATTAAAATTAAAATTAAAATTAAAGTTAAAGATTAAATGCATATAATAAAGATTTATGTATTAATATATAGAAGCAAAAAACAATTTTATTCGTTAGGTAAGCGAGAAACAAGAAAAATAAACAATAGTGAAAAAAAATCTAATAGAGAGGAAAACGAACAAACAAAAAAACTTATTGTGTGAAAAAATAATAGCATCAAAATTAATAAGAACACACATTGTTTATTATATATACTAGGTTAGTATCTTGTGTATTACATAAATTAAATAAATAAAATAATAAATAATTAGTAATAAAAATTTATAAATTATAAAACAATGTTTGAAGATAAAGTATTATTATAATTGCATATGGATAGTTATTTCAAGTAAATAAACAATAGATAGGTATAGACAAATAAATATATAGATAAATAGTTAGTCTAGTTAAACATATTATAATTCGTAATAAACACGAAAAGTTACAGTACCATATTTTAATATAAGATATGTATAAAATTATATATATGTACTTGTTCAAGAGATAAAAAAATTATACTATTTTTAGATCTCATATCTAAATAGTTTCATTTTTAAATATTGGTTTTAAGATTTTATAATAAAAATTTATTGTTTACAAAAATCTTGTTTATTAAAACTCAAGTTTCTAATTATTCTAGTTGATTTAATAAAACTACTTTTATAAAATCCAATTTTTTTATAATTATTTTAAAAAAAGACTAATTTAAAATATTTTGTTTCAAAATGTTTAATGTTTTAGAAAAAATATATGAATTTTATTTTTCTTGGTAAAATTTATTTTTAAAAATATAGTATGACTTTAAAAAAATGTAGATGAAAAAGAAACATATATCAATTGACCAAATTAGTTTTTATGAAAAGAGAGAGAATTATTTGAGTGCTTAAATTACTTTAATACCCTTTTGGAGGGAAAATAAAATAAGAATGTTTAGAAAAATAACAAGTGGCAAAAAAAATTCTTTTATTAATATCTATAGATTACATATAAACTAAGTGAGAATGCTTAGAAAAATAATAAGTGTTGAAAATGTGGTTTAAAAATATGACAAGTGACAAAATTTTTTTTTATTAATATCTATAGATTACATATAAACTGTATTTGGTATTCTATAGAAAAACAAAAGATGTATTTTTGTGTGAAGAAATAATACCATGAAAATAATAAGAAGAGGAATAATTTATCATTTTTATTTGGGTTCAGTATTTGAAGAAAACTTCAATCAGCCACAAACTCCTGCCGATAGATCTGCTCTGCTGCCCGGATTTGACTGGGCTGGGTGTGACTCACTACATGCATATCACGTTTTTTCCTTCAATTTAATTTTCCTTCATGTTATTATAAAAGAAACCTAATATAAAAAAACCACTTAAATAAATCAGCACCCCTATACGACGTGTGTAAGTCCATACGCGACGTATAGGATTGTAAATATTGAAAATGAAGAAAATTCAAAAAGGGGTTTCAAAAGACTATACATCTTATATAACCCTATACAACCCCCTATACAACACATATGAGGCTATACAACGCGTGTAGCAAACTTCGACAGTGATTACGAGAAAATAGTCTAGAGGCCGAATGAGGGGTTATATGACACATATGAAGCCATACGAAACATAAAAATTGGGGTGTTAAAATTTAATTGTGGAGCATCTAAATACCAAACCCTTAGTTTAACCAGCCACTTGATTTCTCAAAAAGTTGATATTTATATTAATAAAATTACAAAAATATGATAAAACTAAAACTTGAAAATTAGAGTGGATCAAACAGCACATGTATTTGAAGTTGCTGAAGATGTTGTGGATCCAATTATGTCCCAAAAGAACTAAAGCCTTCAGCTGTAACCTACCGCAGTACTTACGCTACACACAATTCGTATTTCGTTTCTGTCACCAACAAATAGGTGGGGCGCAACGGCCAAGAGAAGAGAACCATATCCGTCTTACATTCCTACCATTAACATTCTGTGGATATAATTGAACCTTTATTTTGGTCATTTTTCTATACTTAGCACTCAAATCCGTCTTAGACACAAGATTAACAAATCACGAAACAAACACCTTTACAATGTGAGCGCTTTAACATCTGTGAGCAAACCTCGTGTGCTGTCAGTAGCCACGTAACTGGGCCTCCCTACTTGTGAGTGGAACATAACGCACTGAAGTCTCTGTACGAACAGTCACAGAACCATCCTCGTTTTTATCAACAACTTTCAGTTCCTGAAACAGGTTGCCGACTGGAATTACCAACCTTCCCCCAGGTTTTAACTGTTCTATAAGTGGCTTTGGAATTTCTGGTGCTGCTGCCCCAACATGAATAGCATCATAAGGAGCAAACTCCGGCCACCCTTCTCTGCCATCTGTTTAATCGTAACAATTGATGCTTGTAAGTTTTGAGTAGATAGTTAAAAAGGTGCGATTAAAGGTGAGACAACTTACCACCAACATGCAATGCAAGAGATCCATCTTTGAGCAATGGAGCAGCTGCACTCTTTTCAACATTCTTAATAGACATTGCAACCAGCTCAGGAATATGTTCAACGCCAATTGCACGGCCCTGTGGGCCAACCATAAGTGCAAAACATGCAGTCAGGTACCCAGTTCCTACAAAGGTTTTAATATACGATATAAATAAAGGACTTTCTAAATTCTAAGTAATGACCAATCCAAATAAAGCACTTGCAACAGGTAATAATTTAACGCGTGTTCAGATTTGATTTATACTTCATGCAACCAACCATGACAGTTCACTACAAGTATAAATAGCAACAATACAAAATTCATTCATAGACCTCTACGAGTTTTCTATAATGTACTGAATTTTGAAGTTCAGGAGTGCAAATTATATTTTTTATATCCTCATAGTATGCAAAAGCTTACAAAACTTGACCCTTAAGTTCATTGATTACACTAAGCACATGATGGCATTTTTGTCATTTTCAACTTCTCCAATCATCATTCTACCCCATTCAACATTTCAACCAAGCCAAACCTAAATTCTCTCAGGAATGCGAAGCACCATACAGAAGTTTTGCATACCACACGGATGAATATTGAATTTACACAACAATGTGTAACACAGTGGATGACCATTAAAATATTTAAGTTCTACTCACTAGAGATTTCACTAATAAGAAGGCTGAGTATCAACAAAATCATCTTTAGGGCATGCCCATGCATGCCCCATAGGACTAGCATATTAGTTTTCAAACTAATAAGCAATTACTTAAATTTCCAAATCATTTTTAGGGCAAGCTCATAGGACTAGTATATAATTTTTCAAACCAATAAGCAATAACTCAACTCTAGCCAAGGGTAACTGCATATAGGTATTAAGTAGCAACTAACTATATGGCTATATATCTAAAACTGTAACCATAAAACTACTCCATACTTTAACAAGATGTACGCTTAAATAAATAATACAGCTAGTGACAGATATTAAAAATAACAGAATACCTGAACCAACATCTAAAGCATGCATCCCAGGTTGTAAGTTTTTCTCCAACAACTGAAGGCAGGTAGCATGCATATGAGGCGCAGAAATTGTGGCATTAAAACCTATCTGCACAGGACTGTCTTCATAGGCTGGGGATCCATCAGGTACAAACAATGCCCTATCAACAGTCTCCATTACTTCAGCCACTTTCTTGGACTGAATGATTCCATAACGTTGCAGATGCTCCACCATGCCTTTATTCTTAGTGACGCTACTTCCTGCCCAGAATCGCTGTATACAAAATTACAAACATAAAATAATATTTTCAGCTAAAATGAAACACACAAGTCCATGACATTACTTCTTTTATTGAACATCTGCTTCTACCCTGGCAATATGAAAAAATATCAATATACTTCGCACATATATACACACTTTGTGCCAAACTGTTATCAAACAGATCTCAGAGCTCACTCGATGCCTCAAAATTTTCAATTTTATTGATAATATTCTAATATTCTTTAAATGTCATGATGTATTTTGATAAAAAAAAGGCTATACATGTAAAGTAAGGTATACACAATAACAAAATTAACATAAACCATATCCCATAAGTGCTAAGATGGATCAGAGTTATCACTTATTGCCCAAAATCAAAAACTAAAAAAGTATAACTAGTATAAATGTTTAATAATCAGAGTATCAGACAATATATCAAACTATACTCAGACGATGACATAGTGTAAGTCCTCCTGTTTACTAGAGGGGTTATTTAATCTTAGCAAGACAAGCACATGGCACTCCTTAAATTTCTATACTAAGTTTCATATATGTGATCAGTCAGAAAACTAACAAAATTCCAGACTATACATTCACAAAATTTATTAAAACAGAAACAAATTCATATGACATCCAAGGTTATATAGCATTCTGTTCTCGTATAAGAACAGGCACAGTTCGGTTACACCAATGATCAAGAAAGAAAGCAAGAACTTATCAGTTACAGTTGCCTAGTTACATCCAAAACACACCATATCTAAAGAGAATATTCGGATATATGACGAACAAACACACAACACATCGTCCACTTGTACCACTCCACACACAACCACAAGCTAAAACAAATCATTACACGAAACGAACGATTACACCTAAGCATCTAAAACAAAACACAAATGTGCAGAAATCAAAACCGAATTTCGAAGCGTAAGAACACAGTTCAACTCCCTCTACAGTAAGCACAGAACATAAATCAAACATAACATGAATAACGAACACAAATTGAGAACGAATTGCACAAAACACTAATCAGAATCCAGAACAAACTAATAAGATGATTACCTCCATCCTACGAAACAGTGAGTTCCCCGTGAGATAACACGGACTTAGAAAACTGCAAGACGATGAAGTGGTTTTGAAGAGTACGGTGGTCGGAGACGGCGGCAGACGGCGGCAGAAGCGGCGGTGAAGGCGGAGCAACGGGAGAGTCCTCCGGTGCATTAAAGGGGGGATATTGCGGAAGCTATACGCTACTACTGAACTCGACATTTTCATCTTTTTTTTTTTATTTCTTATTTATTTTTTTTATTCTGTTGAAGTTTCTGGTGCCCCTAGATACCTCCACGCGTTACCGACTTGCATTTGTGACACGACCTGTTGGGCCTGTTGGGCCTGTTGGACGTGTTAAATAATCTTAGGAGCATAAATGACCCAAGAATGCATAAGCCAGCCTGTAAAATAAGCCCATTGCCGGGTTTAAATTGAGGATTCATTTTAAATTTATTAGGAAAGTTATGAAACAACATTGACTCACGGGCACTTAAACAAGCCCTTGTCTAGACTAGATACGTTAGGAAATTAGAGTGCAACGCATAAACGCCTATGAAAAAACACTTTGTGTAAATGGTATAAGATTGTGAGTTCAAATCATGTAGAGTGAGATATGATGATTTTTAAATTAGAGTAAGTATAAAGAGTGTAATCTCTGGTAAAAAAAAATCTAAAACACACTATTTGTGTCACAAAAGAAGAAATTATTGATATAAATACTTAATAAACATACATTCTAGGATGGTGAAGTAGTTAATATAACCAATGACTCTTAGTTCAAATAGTTAAGATGAGTTCCTAATACATGTATTGTAATAAATATAAGAAGTCATGTGCTCAAGTTTCATTCTGAGTAAAAATACTTGGGTTGAGCTAGAAGATTTTTTCAGTTTTGAGTTTCTATCAAAAGGAATTGGGCTCCCGTTCTAAATGAAAAATAAATAAATAAACACGATTAAAATAACACCTATTTTTCATATTATAGTTGTATATTTTTCAATTCAAAAAATTAATTTTATTTAGACTTCAAACGATAATGTGATCGGTATTTGCAAGGAAAGCGAAGATATCATCCAACTGTGCATTCGTGTCCTACAGGGGGTATTTTTGTCATAGACCAAGTAAACGGATGACCTTGACTTTTTATAATTTCGGTTCACTTCCATAGTTGTCAAGTGTTTTTGTTATAGAGGGTAATAATTACATTAGCTTTCTTATTCTCGTTTCTAAATTTATATTAAAAATATTATCTATTTATTGTCTTTTTAATTAATAATATCTTATATATTTATTACTATTTTTTTTCTTTCTACTTCATTTGTAAACACTTATAAAAATATTTAAAAAAATTTATAAAAGTTATACCATGTTTTCTGAAGTATAAAAAATCACAATACAATTCTTATAAATTTTACCCACTTCTTTATTCACAACTATCACTTATAATATAGGTCACGCACTTACCTCAATACACGAAACCTACTATAAATGCTCTAAGACCAAGCAAACCCTCATGATCCGGTCACTAAACATAACTTTTTCTTTTCCAAGGAAAAATACAAATAAAATATAATAAATTGAATAATAGTTTAAACATAACCTTTTCTTTTCCAAAAAAAATATAAATAAAATATAATAAATCGAATAATAGTTGTTATATGGATAACCATTTGCAACATTATAGACAATTTTAATATTTATTTAAAACCAAAACAGGTCAAAAGCTTACCAAATAATAATAGATATACACATTGTATATTACTTATCTAAAGCTTAGAACATTAATAAGTTAATAATACAGAAATATAACTTTCAAAACTCTATATTTTAATAAAAATCACATGCCATTTCTTTTTCTTTTCTTAATTATTAAACATCAGTTTATAATCCGCTATACAACCAATATTGAAAAGTCCAAAGAATCCTCGCCAAATTGGGACGAGAAATGAAGCCAATTTTATAGAGCAAGGGTAAAACAGGAAATTCACACTTAACAACTTGTTGGAAACTTACCAAGTCAAAGTCAATTGTCAAAAGAAACCCATCATCTCAATTTTCTCCACACGGCTACTGTCATATAAACGAATATACAAACTTCTGTTTTTTAATCATTTATTTATCCCACCACCGTCTCTATGCCACCAATCACCGCCGGCGACCACCGTCAGCCACCGGCAATGGCCACCGTACACCACCTCTGTTACCTCACCCTTTTCACCCTCATCTTATCAGTTCAATCGAGGTTAAATCTCGAACCAACTGATCATGAAGCTCTATTGTCAATCCACAATGAATTGGGGATCTCAGTCGCCTCCACCGGAATCTGTAATGCCCCCGGAATATTCTGCGAGCGGCGGATTTCCAACCGCACCGCCGTCCTCCGAGTCACCCGCATCGTCTTCAACCACCGCCGATTGAGAGGCTCTATCTCTCCGGCGATCGGAAAACTCTCGGAGCTCAAAGAGCTCACTCTATCCAACAACCACCTCGTGAACCACATCCCACCGGAAATCACCAGCTGCCGGAAACTGGAAGTTCTCGACGTTCACAACAATAGGTTCTCCGGTGAAGTTCCGCCGGAGTTATCGTCGCTCCTCCGCCTCCGGGTTCTAGATCTGTCGTCGAATAAATTCTCCGGCGAGTTGGGTTTCTTGAGGTATTTCCCCAACCTTGAGAAACTCTCGATTGCTAACAATATGTTCACCGGAAAAGTACCGTCGTCGTTACGGTCGTTCAGAAATCTCCGGTTGTTCAACATCTCCGGCAACAGTTTTCTCGAAGGCCCATTGCCGGAGATGACCCAATTGGAATCCCCATCAATCCCGAAACGCTACAGTTTCGCTGAATCAGACCCACCGTCAAATTCACCCTCAAATTCACCTTCAGATTCATCAAGAAATCAAACAGCAAATTCAGAATCAAACTCCGATAGCTTCATAGCTCCGGCACCGTCTCCGACAAAGAGCCCTGTTCGCAAACACAACAACAAGAAGAAGAAAGTGATACGGTGGATCCTGGGTTTCTCCGCCGGAGCAGTCGCCGGAGTTATCTGTGGCGCCATCATCTCCGCCCTCTTCAAGTTCATTTTGAGTATCATCAAAGGCAGAAAGAACGACTCCGGTACGTCGATGTTCAGTCAACTGATAAAAGCTGAAGAACTCGCGTTTTTGGAGAAAGAAGACGGTGTAGCGACACTTCAGGTCATCGGAAAAGGGGGTTGTGGTGAAGTATACAAACATGAACTACCATCAAGCAAGATCAAAACAATCGCCATTAAGAAGATCATACAACCCCCAAAAGACGCTACAGAGCTCACTGAAGAAGACACAAAGCTTCTCAACAAGAAGATGAGACAGATCAGATCGGAAATTCAAACCGTAGGCCAAATCCGTCACCGGAATTTAGTTCCGTTGCTAGCTCATGTTTCCCGACCAAACTGTCACTATCTTGTTTATGAGTTCATGAAAAATGGTAGTTTGCAGGACATCTTGCAACAAGTTAAAGATGGTAGCCGAGAGCTCGACTGGCTAGCGCGACACAGGATCGCGCTAGGTATAGCAGCCGGGCTCGAGTATCTTCACATGAACCATACGCCTCGTATAGTTCATAGGGATTTAAAGCCCGCGAATGTGCTTCTTGACGATGATATGGAAGCACGTATTGCTGATTTCGGGCTGGCGAAGTCGATCCCTGATGCTGACACGCACATGACGAGTTCTAATGTTGCGGGGACTTTGGGGTATATTGCGCCTGAGTATCATCAGACGTTTAAGTTTACGGATAAATGTGATATTTATAGTTTTGGGGTGGTGCTGGCGGTTTTGGTGATTGGAAAGCTTCCATCGGATGAGTTTTTTCAAAGGACTTCCGAATTGAGTTTGGTGAAATGGTTGAGAATGTGATGACTAGTGAGGATCCGAAACAAGCAATTGACCCGAATTTGAAGGGGAACGTGTACGAGGAACAAATGCTTCTTGTTCTTAAGATTGCTTGCTTTTGTACGCTTGATGATCCTAAAGAAAGACCGAATAGTAAAGATGCTAGATTGATGTTGGCTCAAATCAAGCATTAGACTTTAGAAATGTGATTTTTGAATAAGGATGCAAGAGAAAGAAGATATAATATAGGTTTCCATATGGGAAAAATGTATCATGTCAAGTGTTTGTAATTGTTTTTATCTTAAGGGGTGTTTGAGATAGATTGTAAAATCCAAAGTTTAAAATAAATAGTTCTAAGCTAAATAATGAAAACAACTTGTTTGACTAAAAACAGTTAAATTAGTTTGTTGGATCCATTCTATTGTTATATTAAAACTCAAAACACAATAATCAAACTATTGACTTCGTAAAATGAGTTGACGTTGAACTTACCCACCCATAATCTCTTTCTATGCTAACCACCGGGGCAAAAGAAATTTTTGTTATGAACTATCATTTCTTGTTTATTTGAAGTAAAATTAAATTTGTAAAAACTGGAGAAAAGTTCAAAGAAGTCGCTTCCCTTACTTGTACCAATTGCTTCACTAGGTGTACAAAAATACTATAAAAACCAACATAATATTTTAAATATATATGATATTGTAAACAATTAAAATGTGAAAATGGCAAAACTAGGCTCCTACGATGACAACGTTTGGAGCACATTGCTATGATGCTTTTTAGAACATATCATATATATATATATATATATATAATATATATATATATATATATATATATATATATTATATATATATATATCATATAAGCTCGAATCAAATGCCAGCTGAATGAGATTGATTTTTTTCCTTTAAACATATTTAATATGAAATTAATCATTCAACGATTTATATCTAAGAATTTTTTATCAATCGAAGTACAACAAAACACCACAATGCTATCAAAGTTGTCGTGGTGTTCGTTACCTCGCTCTTGATCAGAACACACGAGTTTCACGCGTCATTAACAAAGCCAGGATGTCAAGAGATATGTTGTAGTATAATTATTGCATATCCATTTGGCATAAAGGACAGGTTGTTATAAGGGTGTCCACAATGCGTTTGGGTATGGCTAAGACTATTTTTTAAACCAAAACCATTAGTGCGGTTAATACCATTTTTAAAACTGAAGCTGCAACCGATGCTTCAGTTAACAACACATCGGTTAACTATTGGATATGGTTAATTTCAGTTAATTAACCAATATATTTAACATATGATTTTAAATCAAAATTCTAACTAATAAATCATTGTTAGGCTAAGTTTTGACCAACTTTATAAAAGCGTACATGACACAGTTCATTTTTAGGCCCCATTAAAGCCGAAACCAAAGTTAGGTGTGCATACAACGATGTGCGTAAGCATTTGCATTGCTTCTGCTTATTTAGGGGTTTCTTCTATACACAACGAAATTCCACTATGATATATTTTTATTAAAGTGATTTAAAAAAATTAACATATGAAACTCTAGTTAGATCATGAGTAGTATTTTAAATTTATTTTACATTAACGGTATTCGATTCGGTGCGGTTAATTCGGTTAACTTGAACATCAAAACCGAAACCAAACTGCAATATTTTGTTAACAAATACCCTAACCAAACCATCATTAATTGTTCAGTTAAGTAGGTCAGTTGCTCATCGCTTAGGTTGTTATTTTGATAACAATATCATGTTCTTTTTTGGTTTGCAAATAAGCACGAATTTATCATTTTAGAAATCTTCCACTGACTTGATACGTATAATTCGTGAATCAACCGTTGCGTGTTACGATAACTGATCAGTAGTGGTCGGCTTAATCCTAGACCAACATTTTTCATAAGATCATAATCTTTACATTGGAGTGGGATGTAAAATTATGACTTGTTTTTGGTTTAATGCGTGTAGGTTTTTTATTTATGTGAATCTTTATGTAATAAGACAGGACATGGTAATGTATTTGCCGATAGTTGCACCGACTTCAACGGATGCTACCAACTTAGAATCCCCAAGAATATAACATGATACAACTTTTCAATCAGATACAAGAAAAATATCATGTGTTCACATATTCATTTAGGAGAACAGTGCATCAAATTTTCCTAACAAACGACAATTACAACTTCCTGTGGTCTTAAATTGGATTGTTGCGCTTAGCACGTGCCTTCAAGCTAACAAAACTCATAAAAACTTATGTCTAAAAAACAATCATTGCATCAATTGGACAAACGGCTTGGGATATTATTGTCATGAAAAAAGATACAAAGGGAACACATACCTTCCCAATGGATGTCGAGATAGTTAATAATAATATATATACATATAAACTCACTCAGTTGTTCTGTTTTTTTCATATCAACGAATAGATATTAATTTGTCCAAAGCTATCAAATCGTAATTGTGAAAATGGTGAGACTTGTGTGTATACAAACGGAAGCTACAAGTGCATAGCCCAATGCCACCACAAATCAAGTGTTTCAAGTAAATAATTTGTTCACTCTTTTGTATGATCATGTCTAGCTAGAAAGGTTGATTGATAATGAAATTAAAGCCTTTTAGCTCAAAAGTACTTGTTCTAATTATATCTAGTTGCAAATGCAACAACTCCTAAAATCATAATTGGACTTTCATTTTCTGGTGCTATTAATTATTGAACATGTATAAAACTTGTTAGAATAAAAGGAAATAAAATAAGAAAAGATGTTTCAAAAATAGAGGAAATTTGTTGATGAAATTTTTTTTTGCTAATACATCATATGTCAAGAAAATAAAAATTTATGGCAAAGATATTGAGAAGGCAACCAAAAATAATAATAGAAGCAAAATGATTGGAAAGAGAAGACGTGATACGATGTACAAAAGGTTGTTCCTTGATAGGACAATAGCAACCATAAAAAAGTTAAACATTGTAGATATGGATAGAGGGATTTGTTAATGAAGTTTTCATTATTGCACAAGTAAACCACCGGAATATAGTGAAGTTATTCGGTTGTTCCATGGAATATGAAGCCTCCTTATTGGTATACGCGTATTTGGTCAATGACATCTTCTCCCAACATCTTCTTGACAGGCAAGACATGTGAATTTTATATGGAAAGATTGTATATGAATTGCAAGAGAGGTTACAGAAGCACTAGCTATTTACAATCTTTTACATCACCGGTAGTATCTGATTTTGGAGTTTCAAAATTAATACCTCTTAACAGAACTCATGTAATCACACAAGTTAGATTCAAAATATTTTCAACTGGGAAAACTTACCACAAAAGTCTATTTCCTCAAGTGATCTTACTGAACTCTTTAGGAGGAAAAAAGCCTATTTCATTAAGTAATTCTGGTGAAGGCCTGGTGGAAAGATTTTAAGTATTCGGTAAAACATAAGTGGTTTATTGAAATTTTGATCAAACAAGTTGTGCAAGAGGCTATGATGAACGATGTAGTTCTTGTCGCTAAGCTTGCCAAAGGATGCATGAAAACGAAAAAAAAACAAGCATGAAAGAGGTGGTCACGAATTTGGAAAAATATACACCTCAACACTTCCAATTCCAATTCTGATACATTAGACCTATAGACTCAAAGAGAAGCAAAACCACATTATTAGATTATTTCTTTAAATTGAACTGCAAAAAACTGTAACCTATGATAGTTTGGGCACATTTATAACAATGAAAACAAATGATGCTTAACTTTATATACATACATTGTTCATATATTGTTTGTGGTTTCATCTCCTTACGCATGTCCATAGTTTAGCAGTCATCATGATAGACCTTCAAAATTTATGGGTTACTATAAAAAAACTGTTTCGCGAACAATGTAATTTTTTAATCAAACAGTCTAAACATTCAAAAGGGAAACTAAGACATGATCCAACTCTCATGGATCAGTAATCAATGTCGGTAAGGGCGCTTTTAATTTACAGACTCCATTCAGTTATATGAGATTTTTAATATCTTGTCTTTATTGTTATAATATAAGTGTTTAATTCTTCATAGTCTAATATTTGTGAGGGTTGGGGTGATAGGAAACCCAAATTCTAACAGCAGATGGTGAGTCCATGGTGATGATGCTCGAGAGCTGGATATATAGCTACTTGAATTATTTAATGATTATGTACTAAGTATATGAAAGTTGGTACCTTATGAAGATATTTTGATCACCAAAAGAAAATCCCCATTGGAGACCCCATTTATTTAGTCACTAAATCTGTCACTAGCACATTAAATAAACCGTAGCTCATTATTAATGAGATACAAAGTTATAGTGACCAGTAAAAAAAAAGCTAATGGTCACTTAACATAAAAATAGTAATTAGTTTTATCTAATCACTGACTAAAATTAGTGATAGCATACCGTACTTTTAGGAGTAAATGACATAAGAATCATGGTTGATGACCTGAGGTCAATGGCTGGAGAGCAAGTAAATAAATCATGTGTTTGTAATCTATAAGTTTAGAATTTTCAATGACTAAATATAATGTGGTCATTGAGTTAGGGATTACACAAATTCTTGGTCACAAAATTAGAGCTTGTTAATGACAATAAATTATGGTCATTGAGTTGGGATCACATCACATATTTATTCAAACTTGTTAACTAACATTTTTAGTGCAGTGGGAACTAAAGGGCAATTATAATATACTGATCAAAAGGTAGGGTCTAGACCAATCGCAGATTCCATCTGTGAACTCGATTGATTAGCTGTCAAGGCCAAACACTTTTCAAGCACTACAGAGATATGAAATGGTCTTAGAGGCGGCTCAATTGTTTTGGGAGACGCAAAGCAAAGCTTAGCAGCATAACTAAACTAGGACCAGTTATATTAAATAATGGCATAACTATGAGAAATATGTGGTTCAAAGTAACATACCTTATGATCAGGATTATGAGGTCGGTACATCACCGAGAGCTTCCAAAGCAAGTTCCACATTGTGATCCATAGCGAAATGTTGCAGCTATGAGAGTGAGAACATAACTGATGTAATCATTGACTTCTTTGGGTACAGAATTTATATTAAATGGTTCTTTGGTAGGTACCTATAATGGCAAACAAAAATAGAGTAAAATGGTATGTGATTGACAAGAACGCTGGGAAACAAAAATAAAAAAACCATGAACAACCACTTACGTAGTTCTTCAAATCATCCTTTGGTAGGCTTCCTATATTGGCAAAATAATAATAATAATAATAGACTTTCGAGGCAGACAAAAATAATAGTAAAAAAAACCCCATGAGCAATCACTTACAAAGCTATGGTGACCAATTATCAATTTCGACGACCGAACCATCTCCTCTAAGAGTGCTTATATATAGTGCAGCCCTCAGCCAATTCCTCTGCTTCCGAAGCATCTACAAAAATGACCTACAAAACCGACATTCATTTTGAAGATGACAGATTTTTATTTAATATGTAGTTTACATGAAAAGTAGCCTTCTCTAGATTAAGAGTACAACCTCCCCTGTCTATACAGTTCTCTGGAACACAGCTTGCTTGTCAAAATGTACTTTAAAAGATTTACTGCATTTTCTGTTTCAGCTGATTAATTAGCTCCACCCAGGGACCGTAACAAATGTGAACCACACACAAGAACATGATAATCAGCCAAGATAGAACAAAAAGCAAGTAGAAGTGGTAAAAGTAGCAGCTCAAGTAACAGGCCAAAACAGGTTAGATCGGTTGGCCTGAAACACTTCTTATATATAATCAGAGTCAAAGTAAAATTTCAAAGTGTGTTATTTCAAAAAGAATCATTTTCTTGAATAGATAGATTTAGGAGGTTTCATGTACACATTAGGCATCTTTAAACCCGTTCCCTTAGGGATATAATAAAACCCCTAACCCCGTTTAAACAAAATGGCCAGAATTGTCACCTCTAAGAACTGTTAATAAGTTTGTATTTGATAAGATTATATATCCAATCAAAGAACCTTAAAAGACTGTCAAAATCGCCGGAATTGTCACCTCTAAGAACTGTTAATAAGTTTAATAAAACCCCTAACAGTAGTTTTCATATGCATCAACTGTAGACTGGCCTGTGCTGGAGGGGCACTGAGAACAATGTCTTCTTACCATCAGATTTTCTCTCCAAGTGACTTAGAACAATGACTTAACTTCTTTGGGTACAGAACTCGTATCATATGATTCTTCTGTAGGTTCCTATACTCGCATATAAACAAAATATTGAAGCAGACGAGATCATTAATATAAAAAAATATAAACTACGAGAGCAGGCACTTACATAACTTTCTTCAAAATTGGCTTCAATTGAACCTATAAAGGGTTCAAGGTTTGAAAAACAAGTTTTTACTGTATATAAACAACAAAACCTATTGTCTCAAATGCAAATAACCTCATCGTCATTATCATACAGGCAATATGCATAGTTGCAAAATATTTTATTTGGTATGAATAGTACTTCAAGCTCATTGAGTAATAAGTCAAAAAGGAGGCAGCTAATTCGAGAACAACAAACTTGGTAAAGTGTATAACAAAATCTCACACGAAAGAACGATGAAAATTTTTAAAACAAACAAAGCCAAAATCATTGAAAAATACAATATTCAAGTAAACAACTTCATCAAGAAAGCAGTCCATGATACCATAACAGCCTACATACATCCAATCAATGCAAAGTACAAGCCTCAAAGTACAAAACATGTTGAGATGGGTTTTTAGGTGTTCTAGTAACAGGATTGCAATTTCTCGAATGTGTGTTTAATCTTGCAAAACACCATATAAAACTGTCAAACCCAAATCTATTAATAACATAGGAAAAGATGAGAATAAAAGTAACCATATTAAGTAAAAGATCAAAATAAGAGGAACTAGGAGCATTCGGGGAAAAAACATGATAACAAGTATAAATGAGAATTTTGTAAAGGGAAAAGATGAAACATTAAAAAAGATAAAATCGATAGAAAATATTGAACATCAATAGAAAGAACATAATCAAGAAAGCACTCACGATACCACAACAACCTACATACACCCAATAAACCGTAAAGTACAAGCCTCAAAGTACAAAACAAGTTGAGCTGGGCTTTAAGGTGTTCTAGTAACGAGATTGCAAGTTCTTGAATATGAGCTCCGTATTGATTGCGAAACACCATATAAAACTGTCAAATAAAGATGAATAAAGAGCCTACGTAAACCTCATATAGAAGACGGATGAAACAATTAAAACAAATAAAGACAAAATGATTTAAAAAATAGAATGTCACTAGAGAGAACAATGCAATCTACGCTACAAGAACAGCCTACGTAAACCTAATCAACTGCAATTTACAAGTGTCAAAGTACAAAACATGTTGAAATAGGTTTTTAGGTGTTCTAATAACGAGATCGCAAGTTCTCGCACATGACCTTGCAAAACACCAAATAAAACTTTCAAACCCAATTCTATTAAAAACATCAAAAAAAGGATAAGAACATAAAATCATCTTTTAACCAATAAAAGGCACAATATAAGTACAATGACTGAAAACTGATCTTACTTAAATGCACAGTGATATAACAATTAACAAACATTAACACACTTTCTACATACTAACAAAAAAGCACTGATCTTGGTGAATATATATAATCTTCAAAAGTAATTAATAGTGCATAGCTCCTTAAAATTCCAATTAGCAACACATAACATGAAGCAAACTTCACCGTTCACATCTAAGCATACCTCTCTAATATCATTAGGGTGAAGAACAAATGTCGGATGTATGAAGCTAGGGTTTGTTCCATCATCATGATGCCTGAAACGAATGAGCGTTCGTAGGTAAGGAGATTATGTGGGTGTGTTTGTGGGTTCGTGTTCTTGTTGCGTGAATCAACGAAGAAAAACCCACAATGTTTACTCACAAAATCTCTTGTTTCTTCCAAAAGATGAGAGAAAATTAGGGTTCTTTAGGTTGTGAATGAGAAGAGAAATGAGGGGTTTTTTAACGTTTGGTTTTGTGTCATTAAGTCAACAAGACCGTTGGGGTTTCTTTGACAAACGTCTTTTGTTTACGTCTCCTCCAATCAAAATTGTTTTATTTTTGTCAAAAAAATTTAATATGTATTTTGAATTTAGATTGCTGAGTATTTATTTATGTTTTATTTTTAAGTGTTGTATGATTATTTAGTGTTTTTTTTCTTTTTGAATTTATTATAGGATTGTTTATAATGTTTAAAAAATACATTGATCCTTCATAATAACTCGTTGACATCGATTTATTTCATCCCCTTTGAATAAAATCCTTTGGATGCAATTTAATTTTGGAATGTATAAATGATTTTTTTATTGTTATTTAAAATGTTAAACATGAACTTTTCAACTTTTTCTAATTGTTTGTGTGACTATACTATAGATTGACACCAAAGTGATCTAGATTTTTTATATATGTTTTTTCAAATAGCAGAATATCTCGTGTAAAAATGAAAAAACAAAACAAAAAAATTGGTATTGGGCCAAAGAGACATCAATTATGGGTGTGGGCTGGAAGGAAATTTTTAAAAATAATTTGCTTTGGACGAGGCCCGATTCTTGAGCCCATATGGCGCTGTTAAGTCCAATTATTTCAACTAACAGTGTCCAAAATAATGTTCACCTACAAGAATCAAGACTTCAGCCCAATTAAAATTTACCCGGTTAAATCTTGACCCAATTAAACTTGAACATTTACAATTTTTTTGCCATTGATTTCATGTGTTGAACGTATGTAGTTGGAGCTCACAAAAACATCCCGATTTAAACATCTTTTATAGAGCGTAGATATTACCGTACTTATTCCACTCCATCTATCTAAATTACAACTAATTTATAGTCAACCTGTTAAAAAAAAGTTACACCACTTCAAATGTGATTACTTTGTCATTAGAACCATCCCACCCCCACCATTCAACCAGTTAACTCGTGTTGTCTCTTTTTATTTTATCAAACATAATTCAATCAAGTCACTTCATTTAATTCCAGCGTAGGTGGAGAAGTTGGTCATTCAATCAGTCAAGTTTGGGAGTGTGACACGTTTGTATGTTTGTGTGACGTGTGTTCATTAGTTGAGACCACATGGCGCGTAGCATAGCATGGGTGCATGTCGGCTGGGCCGTCCATGCGACAAGTGTCACCCATAGCTAGCTTGCATTCTCTCTTTAAATGATAAGACTGATTTTTTTTATGATTTGTGATAAATACACCCATAAATTATTAAGACACATTTTGTCTATCTCTCTCTCTATATATATATGCAAATGCATATTTAAAGAGATAAAAAGTGAATGGTGTAACAATAACCTAAATAAATGTTTAAATAACCGATATTTTCTTTAAAAAATTTATTGATTAGTTATATGTAACTTGTAAATGTTTTATTTACATAACATAAAAAAATTAGTTTTAGTGAGTAGATCAATGAGAATAAGAACTTGTGGCGTATTACTAACCATGATTGTCACATAACGATCTTGACCGCAGAATTTCTAAAATATAATTAAATGCATACCATTTAATTCTATATCCTTGTCAATTAAAATAAAAAACTAACCACAAGAATCATATGTGGCCTGCATATCAATCAACAATCAATAAACACTTTGGGTTTGAAAGCTCAACTTAACTGTAAAAAAATCGTCACAAAAATGTTTTGGAGATTTATTCGGGTGATCAAGATATAATCTTTTTTAACCAAATAGTAAGACAAACCTTCAAACTTTATCATTTCTCCATAATTGTTCGATCAAACGGCTTTTAAGCTTATCATCGCATGATTTGCTTGTCTCTCTTCTTCATCGAGCTCTAAAAAAGTGTCGTTGTCTTTTTCATAATTTTCACCAATTTCTCATAACTCATCTTTAAAATCATATTATGTAAAATTAAACAAACATATATTGTTTTTTGAATTATGTTCTTCTGCTAAATACATGTCGAGACTTTACAAATATTGAATACTCGGGTAAATACCGTTAGTAAAATAATACACGTGCTCGTACTTCATCTCATTTGCATAGGTCGAACAACCGGGTGCAACACCTTCTACAGTGTCGTTGAAAATAAATGATTTGGTATAAAAGCACTATCTGAACTTATGCTTAAATGTCTTATCTTCTTAAGTTGGCATCTCACGACTCACATAAAAACTCTTCTTTTATCATAAATGGGGATTGAAACCTAAACAGATTTAAAAACAAAGTTCAGGGGTAACGTAATTTTTTTAACGTACGTATGTATTAATAAAGGGATTTGCAAATCAAATCCATTTGGGATCGTTGTTGACGCGATATCATCATCATTATTAGAACAAATATCTCATTCTTGAAATATTCTGTTAAAAATTTACCAGCAAGAACTTGTTTTCTCTTTTATATCTCTAATTTTATATAACATGATAAGATTACAAATTGCACTTAAAAATAACACAATTCAAATACCTAATTTCAATACCAAATTTTTAATTCATCTTTTAAACTCTTACGTCAAAAACCTAATTTCATAAACCCTAAAAATTAGAAACGCAACCACATAACTATTGATTTTTATAACAAATAACACTTAAATATTAGAGATTGAATAACATTAATCCTAAATCCCTAATTATATAGTATAATAGAGAAAAAACACTAGAAATTTTACCTTGTGAGTGGTTTGGTTTATTAAGTAACAAAACAAATATACATCCTAATACTTTTAGATTAATAACACGTATATAATTGGTTTGAGCTTAGGAAAAGACCCTTATTTATAGAACGTGAGCAGCCTTTCACCGATAAGTTTATCTGTTGTTACATTGTCGATTTTAAATTATTAAAACATTGCGTTTCAAACGTCTAGTCAACATATGTTTGTGAAAAATGATAATTAAATTAAAACATACCAAATAGTAAGTTTACACACTACTATGATGCTAGAAAAGCATAATACTAGAAAAGTATATCTGACGTGTCTGGAATATCAAAACGTAAACGTACAAACACGTATCACTAGGGTATGTTCCTAACCAAGAAATCGTTATATTTTAAATTATTGAAAATAAAAAGTAAAAATATATCTTATTCATAATAAAATATTAATAAATATAATTAATAAGAACTAAAAGAAAAAGAAAATAGACAAAAGGGAGCTATGTGCCCACATCACCCTCTGTGATCGCATGAAAATCAAAAGGGGACACATGTCCCGTCGCTCCATAAATCCCCTATTAAAACATTTTCAATATTTAAAACTAAAATATTTAAAAAGCACCATATCTAAAAAGGCCTTTGGATTTACACCAATGAAATTATCGATACATATTGACATATCTTTATATGTAATAAAAATGGATTTGATCATTGGTTAGCATTATATATGTTGCTTTTTGAACGTATAATCCATTTGCAATTATACAAAATACTATACAAATTAAAACTGATGTGCTATTGAAGAGTAGGTAAGTTTTTTTTTGTTTTTTTTCACCCATAAGCAGCCACAAGGAAGCCTTTGATTGGCCTTTTTTAATCAAGTTTTAAATATAACAAATCCATTTAATGTCCTATTAATTACAAGATAATGACGTACAACATCCGTTACTTTTCTTTCTTATTTCAATACTTTTAATATTGTTAATTTTTAAAGGAGTTAATTTCTATTTTGCTTTAGAAGGTTTGACAAAAATAACTATTTGTCTCCAAAAAATTAGAAACATCAATTTACTTTCAAAAGTTTTATAAATATTTTCAATTTTAATCCAAAACCTTTATAATTTTAGATTTAAGTTGAAACAATTAATGAATTTTTGGATTGAAATTTAAACAAGTTATAAAACTTTTGAAAATAAATTAATGTTTACAATCTTTTGAATGAAAATGTTATTTTTGTCAAACCTAAAGGAGCAAAACTAAACATAACTCTTTTTAAAGAGTTAAATTCAATTTTATACATATATATATATATATATACACATATTTTAAATTTTTTAAATGGTTAAAGTATCAATTACAAATAACTAACCCACTTGATTATCTTCATATCTTAAGTACGAATTGAGACCGATCTTAAAAAACTCTCTTTTTATGAGATAATCTTTTGGTCTAACTTGAAACCTCTTTTTTTATCACAAATAACCCAAGTCTTTTCTTACTTTTTTTATCACTAAGTAAAACTTATCAGAAATAGTACATCAACCTAAATGCATGTTTAACAGAAGCGACATGACGGTCTCGCCAAACATAGTCTTTTGAGGTTGAACGTCAGAGTCCTATGATAAACACAGGTGTTATACCGTTATTTGAAATTAAGATTAAATAACAATACCGTAGATTTAAAAACAAGATTATTAATGTAGGTAATTATTATTATTATTATTATTATTATATTATTATTATTATTATTTTTATTATTATTATTATTATTATTATTATTATTATTATTATTATTATTATTATATTATTATTATTATATTATTATTATTATTATTATTATTATTATTTTTATTATTATTATTATTACGTATAATCCTAAGAAAACATACAGATGTAAAACTTTGTTTTACGTGTCACAGCTCACGAGCAAATATAATAATAATATTGTGGCCATCGTCACTTCACCTGTAAACATCACAACACTCCCTTCGTCTTCCCCAAATCTTTAATGGTAATCACACCTCCATCATTCACACACATCCCATTTCTACACTAATAATAATTTCAACCACAAAACCCCTTCAACACAGACAAATGATCCTACCATGGGAGGCGTGACGTCATCAATGGCGGCCAAGTTGGCCTTTTTCCCGCCAAACCCACCATTCTACAAGGTGATCACTGAGAAATCAAGTGGGTTATTGCTCTTTGACAGATTCCCTCACCGTGAAAACGTCGACGTTTTGAAGGTACCCACTCATCGGGGGAATAAGATCGTTGCGGTGTATGTTAGGTACCCGATGGCCACTCGCACTGTGCTTTATTCGCATGGGAATGCTGCTGATATTGGCCAGATGTATGAACTGTTCATTGATTTGAGCATTCATCTCAAAGTTAATCTCATGGGGTTAGTATTTAATCGAGCCCTAACTTTTTCATTACCAAGTTATTTGTTGCTACATTTCTTCCGTACGAACGTTCAATTAGTCTATACTTAAAAGATTCATCGATGAATGTGGATGATCACAAGTAATTGTTAGGTTTTCATGAATTTGCTGTTTGTAGAATCTGAGATTGTTTAGCCCAGATCACTAAATTTTCTTGAATTTTGATTTAATCATGTGACAGTTATATATAACTCTAGTTAGGGTTTATGAGAAACAGTTTATTTAAAAGCTAGATTGCTGTATGTTTATGCAGGTATGATTACTCTGGATATGGGCAATCGTCTGGAAAGGTGCATAAAACGATTTGAACTTTCCGTAAAGATTATTAATTCTTTTAAGGTAAGAATGACTTAAAAATGGTGTTTTGTGCAGCCTAGTGAGCATAACACATATGCAGATATTGAAGCCGTGTATAAGTGTTTGGAAGAAAGCTACAATACGAAACAAGAAGATATCATCCTCTACGGTCAATCTGTTGGGAGTGGGCCCACTTTGAACTTGGCTGCTCGTTTACCTCGATTAAGAGCTGTTGTTTTGCATAGTCCTATATTATCGGGACTCAGAGTCATGTACCCTGTTAAGCACACATATTGGTTTGACATTTATAAGGTTTGAACTGATTTGGTATTGCTGATGAATTGTATTTTTGTATTGTTTTGTGAACTTATGATTCTTCATTACTAATGTGCAGAACATTGATAAAATTCAGTTCGTCAATTGCCCTGTTCTTGTCATCCATGTAAGCAGCATCCTTCTAATCTCTTTCTTACTATCTATACTGATAAACTGCTTTGCTTTTGTTTCTGATCATTTTATCAATGAAAAACCAGAAGTTGATTTTTTCTAAAAATATTTTTATGATGAAAAACTTTTAAGGGGAAATAAATAGAATAGAAAACCAAGACTTGAGAAAACTAAAGTTTTGATTTAGGTTGAAGCATCTCAAAGTGGTTGTTAAGAAATTAAGAAGTCAACATCAATATTTCATGTAAGAAGAAGTCCAAATTTGACCAAAAGCCGAAGTTTTTTCCTGAGTAGTCGTTTTGTTTCTTAGCACAATTACTCGGTAGGTATAATAATTAGTTTTCTGATGATGCATCTTGATTCTTCTTATTCATGTTTTGACCTTTGACCGTTTTCATTTCAAAAACGGCAGGGAACTTCTGATGAGGTGGTTGATTGTTCTCATGGGAAACAACTCTGGGAATTATGCCAAGAGAAATACGAACCGTTATGGATCAAAGGAGGAAAACACTGTAACCTAGAGCTCTTTCCAGAATACATTAAACACCTCAAGAAATTCATATCTACCGTTGGAAAACCATCCTCATCACGGAGGAACAACTATTCAAGAAAAAGTGTTGACCAGTTCTCCACCACTACTCGCCATCACCATTCCAGCAGGCGAAAGAGTACTGATTGTTATGAAGCCCCTCGGAAAAGCACTAGCAAGAAAGAGAATTTGAATTTTATTAATGAACTTGAACCCTTTGATTTGAAGTTTGATATGAATGATGACAAAATTGGGAAGCTGAGAATACCATATGAGCATATGGAGAGGTCTCGAAGGAGCGTGGAGTACATTGAAAAACCCAGAATTAGTACTGATATGAAACTTGAGTGGCCACGTATGAGTGTCGATTGTATTGATAGAGTTCATAACTAGTTATAAAAAGATTTGTGAAAATTACAGAAAGTGCAGAGTGAAAGGAGGGTGGTGGTTTAATTTATGTATTTTTGTTTGTTGAAAGCTTTTAGTCCAGGTTCAAAATATTGTAGTAGTTTCACAGTTTGAGATGGATCTTGATGAAAATTTGAAATGTAATCAACTTTATGTGATCTTAATCACAGGTGCATAATGAAATGAACTCATGTTTAGGGTGACCATAAGATCAGTTGCCTGATGAAGCTCAAAAGGCACCGAACATGCTACTGTTGGTAGACCCAAAGTTATCTTGCATTCAAGCTATTTAGACAAAACCAGGAAGGATTGTGCAAAATAACCCTCCTATTTGCAAACCAAGGTAAGAATATTATATAAAGACTATGGTTTATCCACATAGGTTCTTGATTTATGAACTTAAGAAGCAGACTAACTTGCGTTTTCTTTTTTACTTGAAAAAGATTGCTGCTGTGCCCTGAAAAGGGAAAAATATGCACTCTTTGCCCCTCTGGCCAGCAATTCATCACGAGAACCTTCTTCTACAACACGCCCATTGTCAAGCACCACTATTTTCTTTGATCTTTGTATAGTAGATAAGCGATGTGCTACAATCACGCAGGTCCTACCAACCATGGTCTTCTTTAGAGCATTCTGAACAATAATCTCTGATTTATAATCTAGCGCACTTGTTGCCTCATCCAGTAAAAAAATTGCTGGGTTTTTTAGTATTGCCCGGGCAATGGCGATTCTTTGCTTCTGCCCGCCTGATAACTGGATGCCTCTTTCTCCACAAACTGTATCATACCCATCTTTCATAGAACTGCTCACAAACTGAATCAGTTAATCATTCGTAATGATAGGTGAGTTAGGTAACGGGTCAAAATTGGTTAGAGTCAAAATGAGGACTTTTTGTACGGGACAGGCCAGAGACTGTTGGATCTACACAAAACACTTTTCTGTAATATTTTTTATCAATAGTTAGTATGGGTTTTAATAAAGCAATTTGAAGGTTTTGTACAGTTGAACCCGTTTGATCCGGTTTGATCCGGTTTGATCCATTTTCACCAGTAACACAAATTGCAAGTGGACGTGATCTACCATATGAAATTGTAATAGAAGACAAACCTTATGAACTCATGGATGTTTGCAAGGCATGCTGCTTGGATTATCTCAGCTTCTGATGCATTCTCTTTCCCGTAAGCAATATTTTCTTTAACTGTTCCTGCAAATAAACTAGGCTCTTGGCCCACCCATGCGATAAACGACCTCAATGCTCCAAGTTCGTAGCGTTTAATGTTAACTCTGTCTATCTCCACAGATCCTGTTATTGGGTCGTAAAATCTCTGAATCATTCCAATAATTGTTGATTTTCCAGATCCACTTGAACCAACAAGTGCTGCAACTTCTCCAGCTTCAATTTTCAAGCTCAAACCTTTAAGAACCATATTTGTTGGTCTTGTTAGGTAAACAAACTCAACCTGTTTTAGCTCTATCCGCCCTTTAATCCTTTTTGGTTTAACAATATTATGCTTTAAGGGGTTGATTTTCATCTTTCCTTCTCTTTTTAGAACTGTAAAAACTGATTTTAGAGCATTTGTTCCCTCAAATATATCTCCACTCATGCTTCCTGTTTCAGCAATTAGTATCCCTGCTGTTACCACAATGTAAAATGTCTGAAACAATTGCTTGTATGTGATATCACCATTGTACAAAAGCTTCCCCCCATACCAGTAAATAATGGCGAAATTAATATTTGTTAGAAATTGTCGAGTGAATAAAGCCATTCCTGCATATAAAGGTTGCTTTTTGCTCTCTTTCTGTGGGCCTTTTTGTGTATCTTCATATAATTTCATAATCTTATTTTGAGAATAATAAGCTGTAATAGCTCTGTGATTACTAACAGCCTCACTTGCTATTCCACTGCTCTTGTTTCTTGCAATCAAGATTTTCTTGGACATGTTTCTTGTCATTACTACTTTCAAGTAGAAACTACCAATTATAAGCAGTTGTAAAGTAATAGCTACACTAGCTAGTCTCCAAGACAATAACATCCCCCAAATGATTGCTAAAACTGAAGCTGAGATTGACTGTGCAAAGAACGCCAAACGGTCTGCTACCAGATTTCTTACCATTAATGTATCTGCAGAAAGTCTTGAACATAGGGCCCCGGTGCTGTTTTCTTCTTGGTCAAACCATTCAATCTCAAAAGTCAAGATTTTTTCAAAGATGGCTGATCTTATCCTTTTTGTAAAATTTTCTCCCATAATTCCAAAATAATAATGCTGAATCAAATTGGAAACAATGGAATAAGCAGACACGATCAAGAAGGCGTAACATAATCTTCTTGTTTGAGATCTGATTTCTGCATCATCATTGAGAAAAAATATAGACAGCATTACTGCTTGAAGACAAGCAACCACTGGTTGAACTGAACCGCTAGTAAGTGCACCAATGGTTCCCATTAAAGTTGACTTCCATTCAGGTCTAGTCATCTGCATAAGGTCCCACCATGATGGTTGACTGTACACTTCCTCTGACTGTCTATATGTCACTTCTTTGCAATGGGATTTAGTTAGTTTTTGTTTATCTGCTCTTTCTTTTGGCACTGGAATTTCTTTGACTAGAGGTTTGACTTCTTCGGTTGGTGCTGAAGTTTGACCGCTATTGACTTTTGGCTTCTGGAACCTGACCATCATCGAGTATGGTCCACAAGTGTTTTGAACTAGTTCTTCATGTGAACCAGACTCTACTACTTCACCAGAATTGATAACAACGATTAAATCTGCATGACGGATTGTAGCTATACGATGTGCAATGATTATTGATGTTCTTCCTACTGATGCTTGAGTCAAAGCTTTTTGTACTGCTTTTTCAGAATGTGAATCTAGAGAACTTGTAGCTTCATCTAAAAGCAAGATTTTTGGTTTTCTAATTAGTGCCCTTGCAATTGAAATCCTTTGCTTCTGCCCTCCTGACATATGTGCTCCCAATTCTCCAACCTGAATAAAGTAAGGTAAACAATTATCATTTTACTCTCCTTTTTGTTGGTTATAGATAGTGCTACTTGCATACAAAAGGTAACAAGTTTTGGATTGTAGGTTTATTATCTTCTTAGATTGTTTTATATGGTCTAGAATAAGTTAGTTACCCAAGTACACACACTAAATTGAAGTTGGTTACCTTTTTATGCAATTAGCCCGTGTAGAAATAGCATACATAAGTGTTGGTTACCATTGTGTTATACCCGTTGGGTAGTTGCGTGATAAAGTTGTGGGCATTAGATTTTTTAGCGGCTTTTATAACCTCGTAACTTGTAGCGCCTTCTTTCCCGAATAGAATATTCTCTTTGATTGTTGTTGCAAATAGGATAGGCTCTTGGCTAACTAAACCCATTTGACTTCTTAACCATTTTAACTGGAGCGACTTTATGTCAATCCCATCGAGTAATATCACTCCCTCTGTTGGATCGTAGAATCTTTCTATCAGATTGACCATAGTTGACTTACCTGAACCACTTTGACCAACCAGTCCAACGGTCTGGCAGGCTTTGATCTTGATGTTGACCTTTTTTAGAACCAAACTTTCTGGTCTTGATGGGTATGCAAACTTAACATTCTTAAACTCCAGCTCACCTTTAACACGTGATATTGTTATTCCATGTTTGTCTGTCGAGTCTATGCTTGGGACCCTATTAATAATGTCACTAACAAGGGCTGCTGAAATTTTGGCTTCAGCAAAATGTTTTATGTTCATTAAAGAAGCTCCAAGACCACTGCAATAGTTAGTGATATTGATGTTTAATTCGAATACTTTCTTTATTGACTTTTGGTTTTGTTATGTAAAAAATATGAGGTAGATACTTACAATCCTCCATAGACAATGCATACACCTGCACTAATGATATCTCCACCTTTGATTCTTTTTTCAATGACCAAGATGCTTCCATACCAGCTCATAAATGCGAAGATAGAAAATATAATTCCAATGCCACCAAAAACCATTCCTTTTAAAAAACCTTGTTTAATCCCGAGAGTTAAAGTTGGTATCAATGCATTTGAAAATCGGTTCACCATGTTCTTCTCTCCAACATAGGAATGAACTGTTTTAATCGAAGAAAACGCCTGTTCTGCTATCCCACCAGCAACTGCATAAGCTTCTTGTAGTTTCTCTTGATTTTTTGCTAACATATTTCCATAAAATATCCCTGGAATAAGCAGCAAAAACATAACTGGAAGTGCCACGATCGCTAATCTCCAACAGAGGTACACAGCTGTTAATTCAGTTGTCAAGAACATGCACATATTTGCAATGAAATCTGGAATCTGTTTGGTTGTGAAAATAACTTTAGATTTAGATAATAAAAAACAAGATTTATGTTGAAGTTGATGCAGTTAAAGAAGTCAAAGACCTTTTCAGCGATAACTCCTTGTATGTTTATTGATATATCTGTTGATATATTTGTCACAACACGCGATGCTTCAAGACTTTTGTCAAAGTAGCCTATTTCTTGTCTCAAAACAGCTTTCAAATATTTGAATCGTATACGTGATGATTGTCTTTCTGCAGTGTGTCCCCAACATAATCCTTCTATTGAATTTCAAAACATACGATCATTAAGCAGATGAAGATTATAATAATACAAGGTTATGTTATTTAATATCCTTATTCAGTATTCACAGATGAAGTACTATACCTATAAATGCCCCTGAAGCCACAACTATAGTAACATAGATATAGGTGAGTGCATACTGCAATAAAATAGAAAAACTAAATGAAAGTGGTGCAACAGCCAATATGATGATATATGTATAGAGATAACAATCAACAATACATGATTAAACTAACCTGATTTATGTCAGCAGAGGTTATGTTAGCCAAAGATGCATAGTCATTATACATTCGACTAAGGACCAGCATGATCAACGACATACTTAATCCATTCACAATGCACCCTGCTGTCCCCAAAGCCATCAGAAGCATGTCTATCCAATCAGCATGTTCTGTAATTATCTCTAACAATCCAGGAGGTACCATCTTTTTCTTGCTGCTGTCTGATGACTCGTTTTTTCCCATCTGGTTCATTGTTTTGGGTCGTGTCTCATGCGTATTCCGCTTTGTTACATACACAAATGTATTGGCTCGTGAAGTAATTATGTATTGTCTTTATATAATTATATATGCATCTCAAATCATGCTGTTATTAGACTGAAGCATATTCTTAGCTGTTCACGAGGTGCTTATATTTCTGATTTTACTGTGATCCTATATGCCAGAAGAAGGTCATCTAGTAACTGGATTATATATATGCTAGCAAACAAATGATTTAGCTGTTAGGATTCTTTCGGCATTTGCTGTTATCTATGTATATCCTAGTTTCATATCATTTTGTATGCAGCATGTCAAAAGGATCATATATTGATATATGTAATGTTTAACTGACAAAAGTTGTTTCTTATGGTTTGTTCATCCAGGCTGCCGGCAGGCAACTAGATTCTGCAGATCATTTTAAGTTGACTTACTGATAATCTCTAGGTCTACAAGGTCGAATCAGAAAAATCCAAGGTGCAAAAGTTTCACTTTGTGCCTCGAGTGTTTTTCTGCATCTTCTAGACGGAACAAAAAATGCTCTTTGGTACGTAAAAGGATTCTTGCCTGTGGCACTTTCGCGTAATCTTATGGATAAGTAAGGTTATTTTGTAATGTTTTGATCATATCACCTTCAAGTGTGTAGTATCTTTTTTCTTTTCTTTTTTTTCCTTCCAAAATGTACTAAAAGCAAAAACTAAAAAACAAACATGAACCAAGGAGGATATAGATAGAAACGGGGTCATCCTCAAAACTAAACATAGTGAATGTTTGTATTTACGCATATGAGTTGCTCCGTCCGTGTGGTTATTAGAGCTACGGTTTAGCTTGTATGTGTGTTGCTGAGGCGGCGCAACCCCATTTTGATGAGGTTCAATGATAACGTAACGCGAGCTTACCATTAGGCTAGGGAACTATCTTGGTATTAAGGTCTATCATGCGTCATTTAACATAAACGGAAATCAAGACAAACGTAAAATTGCCATGTGGTGGCACGTCATTTGTTGGGTGGTACTGTTAATGAGCAGTGATTCCTCTAGCGTATGCGAGAGGCCACTGACATAGCGATTGTATATAGTTGTTTAAATTAGGACAATTCCAAGATGCACTATTTGATCTTTAATCCATTTCATGTTCTACTTATTTTATGATCTTATCGTGTTTGAATCGTTATATTCTAAAAATGGTAGACCAATAAACTGGATTTCTTAGTATCGTGTGAAGATTAAAACAATTCAACAAACTTTTCTAACCGGATGTAGCTTTTTTTCATTTGAATTTCACAAGTGAAAATTCAGAAAAATAAGTTTTTGGAATTTTTTAAACGACCCTAGGCAAGGATTCTGCCCTTGGATGTTGTTCGCAGAACTCCCATTGAGCAGGGGCTTCACCCCTAAGAATCATTGAGGATCTAATAAGAAAAATCATAATAAACTAAAACAAACATGCACTACACACCTCCCGCCTAGTTTGATGAATATTATAAGTTATATTGGTTAACAAGTCAATTCAATTACACTGAAATATTTAACATATATAATGGTTTAAATTGTCTAACTTTAAATTAATTAAATTTCAACACCAATTTATAACATCAAGAGATCTAATACACATAACTATTCATCAAAATGTTTGGCTGTTTGCTCATTAATCACAAAAAAGAAAACATATCATTTTTCAAGTCTAAACATGGACACATACACAACAAAAGTATCCGTTAAACTATCCATAATCAGAGTTAACAGTTTGGTATATCATATCTTCAATCACCTCATAATATCAAACAGGGGTGAAGAAGATTGATTTAGTTGCTAAATATATATGATCTAGGTTTTAGGAAAGTTCTTAATTTATTTCTATTATAAGCCAAGACACATTAACAATGCATTATTTAACAAATAACAATGATGTTATTAAATATAGAGTAAATTACGTTTTTAGTCCCTGTGGTTTGGTGGTTATAACGTTTTTCATCCAATAGTTTAAAAACGTCTGGTTTAACCACTGTGGTTTGAAATCTGTCACAATTAAGTCCAAACCGTTAACTCCATCCAATTTCTCTGTTAATTTTTTTGAAAAATACCAAAATACCCTTGAACTAAAATTATTATTATATTACAAATAAACAATATGTGGGTCCCACTCCACCCCACTATACCTTAACCACTTTTTTTTCCTTTGACCACATCCGAACCACCTTCACACGCCACTCACCAGCAACCTCCACCGCCACCACTTTCGGTCACCATCTACCACCACCTGCCAATCGCCCATATTCGAATCAGTACCATCACCGACAGCCAACTGACGAACCTACATCTCCTTCTTGTTGGATCCGATTCGTGTTCTTCTTGACATTCAATTTGGGGTTTTGGATTTTGGATTTGGGTTTTTTAGGGTTTTGTGTTTTAAATGGTTAATTCATGAATTGGAGTTTGAATGGAAGATTATACTGGTGTAAAAGGTCGGTTTGGGCTTTACGTTGTGGCATTGGTGGTGGTGGAAATTTTGTTCCGATGGTTGTGTGCATGTGTGGTGACTAGCGGTGGGTGGTTGTGTGTCTATGTAGTGGCGGTGGCGGTGGTTGTGTGGCTGTGTAGTGGTGGTGGTGGCTGTATGGTAGCGGCGGCGGTGGCTGTGTGCACATGTGGTGGCGTTGGCGGTGGCTATGTGGCGATGGCTGTGTGCCTGTGCGGTGGTGGTGATTGTGTGGCGGTGGCAGTTAGGTGGTCGCTATGGTGTGGTATCAGTTAGGTGGTCGATCGGTTAGGTGGTCGATCGGTGGCTGTTAACCCACCCCCTCCTAAACCATAAGCTCATCGCCACCCTTCTTCCCTTATAAACCATTCACCATCATAGTGTTGGTGGTGCGGTGGTTACAGATCTGACAAGTCAGTGGTGCGGTGGATGTAGTGATAGTGCAGGGAGGGTGGGGTGGTGTATGGTGGTGATAGCGGTGTGTCGTGGGTGTAGTGATAGTGGTGTGTAGCGAGGGTGGCAGCGGTGGTATATGGAAGTGACGGTGGTCTTGGTTTGGACCGGGGGCTTCAACTTCAACGCTGATTGCTCTAACGGTGAGGCCGTGTGCCGCGGTGAAGCTCCGGCAGTTGGCGTGGGAGAACGTGGTGATGGAGGCGGAGGCGATGGTGGCGGTAATGGCAGTGGTGGTGATGGAGGGGGAATAAAGGGTTGTGAAGAGGATGAAGGGATAGAATGAATGTGTGTAAGTAACAATTTAAGTCCAATGGTATTTTTGTCTTTTTGCATACACGTAACAGAAAAGTTAGATGAGAATTAGTATCTTGGACTTGATTGTAACATATTTTAAACCACAATGGTTAAATTATACGTTTTTAAACTATTGGATGAAAAACATTATAACCACCAAACCACAGGGACGAAAAGCGTAATTTACTCTTAAATATATTTCTTTAATTACCTTAAGTAGTTAGAATTATCACAAACCTTAATCATCACACATAAGTAACATGGCATGTATATAATAAGCTAACAAGCCTAACATCTCACACATTCCTAAAGCCCATAATGAACATAAATTCATTATGTATCAAAAGCTGTTAGGTGGACCTTGTGTCCTTGTCCCAGAAGTTATGTGAAAATAGAGAGTTACTAGATTTTTTTCAAAAAAAGTTTTATCGTAAAATTATAAAGTTGTAAATATTAGAGTACGAAAGAGTTATTATTGAAAAATAAGGTCCCATACTTGTTTTTTTAATACCATTTTCATATGTGAAAAATGTGCTTTTATCTTAGCCACCCTAACATAAACGGTCGAATTGTATTTACCATGTATTTTATTTGCATTCGTATTGTCTTATCGTTATCAAAGCCTCTTTTTATCGTTACTTTCTACTTTAACGCTACGACACAACTACTCACTCATCACTACTCGCTCCGTCGTCAACCTACGATATGTCCATCAATTCACAATTCACCCTTTTTCTTATTTTTTTAGTACAAACAATATTTATTAATTTAACACACTTTCTACCTAAATAGTTCTTAAAAATGTAAAGATCATACTAACATCGGGTAAATTTTTTGAAGTGTGTTACCTAATAATAAAAATTTTATGGTTTTAAATTTGAATACGACTCAAGTATCGGCTTCATTATTATTTGAAGCATCAACTCAAGCATATGTCAAATCAGCTTACGAGACTAACCATAATTTATTTTCAATACAACTCGGCTTTTGTTAAAACTTACATATGAATATTAAAAAACAGTCAAATCTGTGTATTTTTTTCTTAACAGCTAACAAGCACACATTATTAAAAAAATTTAGAAGAAAATAGTTTGGATCAATAGGGTGAGCAAAGCTTGGGAGTAGTTCTTCACGAGTGGGATGAGATATTGCGACAATGAAACCGTTGGCGTGATGTTCGCTCCCACAACTATATAACACACTTCCTAACATCTCCATGTTCCACCTTTCATCCATTATTACATTAGCGTCACACCACTCTTCTCATTCCACCAACTTAATTTTGAAAATAGTTTCACATTGCTTTTTTACAACTAAAAGTTTATTACACTTAAAACATGTTTCATTGATAGAAGTTAAAACTATTACAAAATAATAATCAACAAAACTTGATGAATGATTAAATTTTTTAAAAGATTTGGTTGAATAAGAAAATTGTAATACTGTTCAAAAAGGGCTCTAAAATAATATTATTAAATTGAAAACAATCGTTGGGGACTTGTAGCCACACCCACATGAAACAACCATGCTCATGGTCCACGTGAGGCCGTAGTGTGCCATATGTGGCCACACAACTACGTAAACCGGCTATGGCTATGGCGTGGCTCATGGTGACCGTGTCGTTAATTCTGAGGAAGAGAACTCTTGAAGAGTTGTGAGAAGGTGACGATACAGACGGTGAGGCGTCATGTTAAGAAAGCTACAAATGAATAACTTAAATAACATACACATCATGTTTTAAAAAATTGTTTATAATATATTGAAAACGTAACTAATTCACCTAAATATAGTTAACTAGAACTCTTAACTTTTTCTTTTAAAAAGAAAGTTTTCAAGTTAGTTTTCTTTGTAAATTGACAAAGTGAAAAAACGAATTGTGATAACAATTAAACATCAAGTTTTTTAAAACCGAAAGTTACAAGGTGTTATTACACATACACGAATTGAAGGAATTTTAGGTTTGTAAAGAACACCAAATTATAAAATTTTTAAAAATTCTAATACTAAAAACTTTCCTGTTTTACGAAATAAAAGTAACCACCATTTGATTAAACCATAGACGCAACCAAAAAACCCTAAATTTAGTATATGCAACAAGATAAACCAAAAGTGCATAACAAAGGAACAAATACCATTTTGCATTCACCCCATTTGCATCACATAACGTGTACACCATGCATACATCACCACCCTTACAATTTCTTCAATCGATACCATCAATTCACTCACTACATGTATCACTTCATATAATTCAAAGCTTTCCATTTTCAAACAATTTTTGATTAGTTATTAACATCACACGCATCTTCTCTCTTATCTTTCTCTCTCTACCACTCCATTATTGAATCTTGATGGTTGTTCATACCCATAAGGAACCTTTTCTTCACCTTGATCAACTTGTGTGTATTCATATCAAGATTGATAAATCTTGCACTCTTCTGAAACACTCTTAAATCTTTCCTCTATATAAACCATCCTCCAAGTTCCAACTTTCATCATCTTTATCCAAATCCCATTAACAAAATCAACAAAAACTCAAGCGAATGGCGATCGATAGATTTCTTTTGGTTTCTCTTTCGTTGTCTTTAGTTTTAGGCGTCGCATGGAGCTTTGATTTCCATGAAAAGGAGCTTGAAACGGAGGATGGTTTGTGGAATATGTACGAGAGGTGGCGGAGTCACCACAAAGTGGCGGAAAACCATGACGAGAAGCAGAGGCGGTTCAACGTGTTTAAGTCCAATGTGTTACATGTTCATGAAACAAATAAGATGGGTAAACCTTACAAGCTGAAGCTAAACAAATTCGCTGACATGACTAACCATGAGTTCAGAAGTTTGTACGCGGGTTCAAAGATTCATCATCATAGCATGCTTAAAGGAGACCGAACCGGTGACAAGAATTTTATGTATGCAAATGTCGAAAGTGTCCCTACTTCTGTGGATTGGAGAAAGAAAGGAGCTGTCACCCCTGTGAAAGATCAAGGACAATGTGGTAAATATTTACTAAAGAATACTATACAATATGCTTTAAATACAGCTTTTTTCCTGATATTGATCTTTTCTTATGTTTGTATCACAGGAAGCTGTTGGGCGTTTTCAACTGTGGCTGCGGTTGAAGGTATAAACAAGATCAAAACAGATGAGCTAGTGTCACTATCAGAACAAGAACTTGTTGACTGTGACACTGCAGAAAATCAAGGGTGTAGTGGAGGTTTAATGGACTCCGCATTTGACTTCATTAAAAAGACAGGTGGTCTAACTAGAGAGGATGATTATCCTTATACAGCTGCAGATGGGAAGTGTAATTCTAACAAGGTACAACCTTTTTAGACATAACATAGTTCTTCAGATCAAGTTGACCACAGAGTCTAATAATTTTGACTTTTTTTCTTACAGATGAATGCTCCGGTTGTATCAATTGATGGACATGAGGATGTACCTAAGAATAATGAGAAAGCACTTATGAAAGCAGTAGCCCACCAGCCCGTTTCTGTTGCAATTGAAGCATCGGGTCCAGATTTTCAGTTCTATTCAGAGGTAATACAAGATGTTCTTGATACTTCAATGTGCTAATTCGATTGAAAATCTGAAACGAAAAATTAGGTCTTTATGAGCAAATCTTGAAACTCAAAGACATCATCCAATCAAAGAACTAAATTCAAAGACGGGGTTTCTTTACGCACAGATCCTTGATTTTTTAAAAACAAACCTTGATAGAAAATTTAAATGCATAAAGAAACCTTGAACCTTAAACGAACATAGTTTTGATCAAAATTCACATGTAAAATAGCTTCTTATAAATAAATCTTGAAACAAAAAAGCTAATTCATATTAGGAATTGATATATAAAGGGATTTTGTTTGCACAGATCTTAATACTTACAAGAACATAACTCGATCAAAAACTTGAATATGAAAGCGTGTTCTTATAAAAATATCTAAAAACTTGAAAGAAACTAATGCAATCAAGAATCTAAATACAAAGATGAGGGTTCTTTATAGCACAGATTCTCTATACTTACAAGATCATAACTCAAACAAAAACTAAAGCGTAAAAATGGTTCTATTCTATGATGTAACAGGGAGTTTTTACTGGATCATGTGGAACACAACTGGATCATGGCGTCGCAGCCGTTGGATACGGTACAACTCTAGATGGAACCAAATACTGGATAGTCAAAAACTCATGGGGTGCAGAATGGGGAGAGAAAGGATACATTAGGATGGAAAGAGAAATCTCTGATAAAAAAGGGATATGTGGCATAGCAATGCAAGCATCTTACCCTATCAAGAAATCTGCTGACAACCCCAAATCATCTCCTACATCGCCCCTCAAAGATGAACTCTAAATCACACAAAATTCACACACACACACACACACATACAAATACTTTCCATGAAGTTCTATTAAGTTCACCTATTAATATTGCTAAAGATTTACTTTTTATTCCTTAAATGTTATAGATTTATAATCTTGATGTAATCATTCTACTTCTATGGTGTATTAATCATATAATAAAGATTTTTTAGTATCAGACAACAAGATGATCACAAATTGGGTTCTTAGTATCAGTATAAACCCTAAATTAAGAACAACATAATTATTCTTCAAATCGATTTTTTAGTAACGATTTAGACCAAAAATCACTGTCGATGTTATCCTCCAATTAAAACCAATAATATTAATTAGATACAAAGGTGTATACCTGCCGATTGAGGACAGTGGGTTGGTGTACGGACATACGGGTCGAACTCGACCCGAACAACATCAGCGTGACATACGGGTATAACTGATGACCAATTTTGTAATCTGGGTTAGAGTAGACGACCCAACAACTCGTTATTTAGATCTTCCAACTCAAGGTTTCATCGAGCCCAACAACATTGCAAACTTTGGGCCTACAATTCGTTATTTAAATCTTCCAAGTTCCAACTCAGGATTTTCTTTATTATTTTGTTTCTATTTCACTTATTTTTAGTTAAAAACTAGTGGTGTATAGGTTATGGGGCTTCGTTACTATACAGAGTTTAATTTTCGTATGAAATATGACAAAGTTACCAAAGCGCGACACGTGTTTTTTGGCAAAGAGATAGCTTCGTCGGCGCTGCAATTATGCACAAGAGGTACATAATTACGCATAATAACATAAACAACTTGGCGAAGGGGTAGTTTCGGCGGCCCTACAAGTACGCATAAAAGGTACATACGCATGTTATATTCATAATAACGCAAGTTGTTTCTGTTATTATGCAAGTTATATTATTATTATGCAAAGAAAAACACACGTTATAAAAATAAATTCACAAGTTATATTTATAATTACGCAAGTTATGTTCTTAATTACGCCATTAATAATCACATAAGTTATACGCACAACACATAGACGTTTTTTAATGTTAATTTAAAAAAAGTACAGTAATACTATACGTATGTTAAAGATGATAAAAGAATAAAGTCATAGAAAAAGTTATATACGTTTAAAATATAGTGGGATTTTGAAAAAAGTCAATAATTATGGTATATTTTCAAATCTACATCTCTATAAACACTTATTGGGTAATTATTCCATCTATAATCTGAACACTTCATCGTTTAAATCAATGGTTGTTATCATTTCGTACATTCGTACGAATTATGTACTTTGTAATTATTGGATGTATGAAAGTTAAGAAAATAGTACGTTTTTTTAATTAACAAAGGAACTAAAAATCAAAATAATCACAACGGCCTATTCAGAATGTGTATCTTTCTACTATAATAAAATGATATTTATGGAGGACCTATGACAACACCACATTCATTTTCACAAAAGCTTTCTCGTTTCTCTATCCTATTAAATAATAATTTAATTACAAATAGTATTATTTAAGTATTGTTTAGATTAAAAATGGTTTTCTAATAAATTAAGAAAGATATATCTTTATTAATGATATTTCTAAAGAAATAAACTTTTATAAAATAAATATTTTTATTAAACATCAAACTTATTTAATATATGAAATATTTTAATTTAGTGTTTTTAAAAAGTAATTTTTTTATAAACCAAAAAATCAGTAAAAATGAGTTATAATAAGAAAATTTATAAAAATGACAAATTTTTAAACAAAACGTTTGTTTTTTGACAAAAAAACAAAAACGTGATATTGTTGTTTTATTACTTATAGTTTTACTAATATGTAATTTAAATTATATCTTATCTTAAAATATTGTTTTATAATTAAGTATAATTATTATATTTAATATTTTACTTATTTACGTCGTGTAATTTACGAGTTTACTAAAGCTAATTTATGTATATATGCTTACCTATATTTATATCAGTATAAAGAGGCAGGATTCAGGAACGATACAAAGCATATTTTTTATAAAAAACAAAATCGATATTTGTTTACAATTTCTAATTTATCTCACGTTATTATGACTCGTTGGCACACCCGTTTTATCAAGTGTAAGCACCTCATTAGAAATCAACAATTATTATTATATTATTATTATATAATAAATCACTTCCCTATTTTTATACACTTAAAACCTGTTAATGGACAAGTGGACAACAAAGAAAGAAAAAGGAAATAATATTTGGTTGAAGCATGATAAGTTGGGACGTGTTAAGTTGTGGTTCGTTGAAGTAATGAATAACAATATTGCGACTTTGTGCGTACGGCCGACCATCGATTTTAATATGTAGTATCATAATAACTAGGCCATTGCCCGATCATATCGACTGTCTTAATACCATTTTTTTTAAATGTTTTTCTTTGTGAGTTACGTAATTTTAACATTTAAAGGAAAGGTAGGGGAATTGCATTCATATCATTATTTGTTTTTACTTTATTTAATAAACAAATAAATAAGAATGAAAATGTAAGAGTAAAAGTATATCAAGTAATCATCTTACATACGATAAAAAAGTTAACACGATGATTCAACTCCATAATATCAACTTACTTCTATAAATTTCATTTAATTTGAGATGATATATGATCAGTTTCCTTTGATGCGGATAATTGAAATTTTCATGGTTTTTAGATGGTTTAAAAAGGTAAAAACTAAAAATATTCATATAATAATAAAAAGTTAACGGGTTCTTAAAACTAGATATTTGAGTTCTTATTATTATGCATATATTTATACTATTAGGTTAGAGCCCACGTATTACATGGGTGAAATAATTAAAACATATTAAAATCATTATTTTATGAATATTGTATTTTCTAGATGTTATTATTCATTGATGAAATATAAATATAATGAATATTTAAAAGTTATAACTATACTGAATTAGAATTATTAATCTATATTTAATATGGAATAATAATTATTAAAATAACTATATTTATATTTTAGATGTTTAATAGTTTACTTAGTTATTTACAATAATTACCATTTAATATGAGAGAGATAAAATATACAATATATATATATATATATATATACATACATACATATTTTAGTTAAAAAAGTCAAATTAATTGTTTTTATAATTTTTGCATTTATTATGAGAGAAGGGTGGGAAAATGATTTTTTTATATGTTAAAATGATGACACGTGTATTAAGAAAACATTCTTTTATTATAGGTTAAAGATATATGTCTTATCAAATTGTACATGTGTATTTATATTTTAAATGAAATCTTTTATGATGAAAAATACTTAAGTAAATGTATACATACGTATATATGTATGTATGTATGTGTGTGTGTATATATATATATATAATATATAATATATATATATATATATATATGTATGTATGTATGTATGTATACATATATATATGTGTGTGTGTATACACACACACACACACAAATATATATATATATATATATATATACATATATATATATATACATATATATATATATATATATATATATATATATATACATATATACATACATATATATATATTTATATGTATATATAACAAACACACATATATATATATGTATATGTATGTATACATACATACATATATATATATAATATATAATATATATATATATATATATATATATTATATATATATTATATATATATATATATATATATATAATATATTAATCATGTAGGTCGGTTCTACAAGAATGTTTTTTTAATCTTATAAATTACCACTAAACTGTCTTTTTTTCCTCACCGTTGAGAATTAGGTGAGGATGATATGAAGTGAGGTGTCAAGTGTAGATTATGGAACTTTGTTTGTTTTATTTTAGTTTTAAAATGATTTTTGATAAATTACACAAGGTGATTTTATATGAATCTTAAAGATGTTATAAAATAGGCGGGTCAGATATATAATATTTATATATGTATGTATTTATGTATATTTTGAGTTGTTTTACTTTTAGACATAAGTTTATTTGAAAACACATAGTGTCAAATATAATACGGTTTTATTGTATAAATCCGAGTTACATTCCAACGTAAATTTAGTTCGAAAACGAGTTAATGTGATTATAATCTATACTTTATCGCGCCTATTGTCATTTCACAACAGTGACTTTTACGTACGTTTTCAGTTAGTCTACGTTTTGATATACATTTTGTTTGAAAAAAGATTGGTCAAATACGATACGTTTCCACTGAAAGGTATAAATTTGATTTAATCTCCGTTTCGACGTAAATTTAGTTCAAAATGTAATCGGGTTGATTGTACTTTATATATTATTACAACACGTACAATGTTAGGACAACCCGTGATGGTTTAAATCTAGTTTATTAGTAAAAGTAAATATTGAAAGAGAGATCCACAATGTTATACGTATGATATAATTTTGAAAAAATAATAATAACATATATGTAGTGATTTGTATAAAAACTTTAGGGTCGGTTAATAAATGGAAAAAAACAGACCTTTATATATTTAAATTCAAACACTTTAGGGTCGGTTTATAACTAATTCAATATTCTGATCAAACTACACATATGTTCCTTTGCAGATGTCAATGTAGCATGTTGACACAAGGAAACGTTAACAGCATATCTTAATCATAAAAATATTAGATATATATATATATATAAAACAAGAATTAAAGAATGTCCACAAGAGACGAACCATATTTTGTCTTAGAATTGAAATATTTTTTTGGTCATATAATGTATTATTTGTAGTTTAAAACTAGATCATTTGTAACTTTTAAGTTTTAGGTTCTTATGTAATAGTAATATAACCTGACATTCTTGGCATTTGTTCATACATTATTTTTACTTTCATTATGCCTTAAGCAATATAACTAGACTCATATCTATCATCACAACATTCTTTCTGTGCATGAGGATACAAGGATAGACAACGACCCATTCAATAAAGCAATATAACTACTTATGTCATCCACATGTTCGGTAAATAGCTAGATACGATTTTCTAGTGTTAAATCGACGAAGTCACATCTACACCTCATATAGATGTGTTCCAACTCAATTTTGATATAGCTTTATGTATGTTTCATTTTTTATTATCGTGTTTATTTGACTACCGAAAACAATGTCAAGTTGTCATTTTTGTCCTTCTACGTGGTCTCATTTGTCAATTTGCATATCTTCAATTTAATGTGGATATAAAGATAGTAACTTTTATCGAGAAAACTATACTTAAGTCTAGCCACCATTAGAATATTCTTCCTACGTATGAGGATAGACAACGACCCATTCGATAAAGCAACACAACTATGCACGCTATACACCCGTTCGATAAATGGATACCTATCCACGAAGTCGCGTCTACGCCTCATATTTGCTCCATCTAACTTTTATTTGTTTTATGTGTGTTTCATTCCTTATGGTCGTGTTTATTTGATTACTGAGAACATCATATTATCATTTATTTCTTTCTTTGTGGTCTTGCTTGTGGATCTTCCAAATTAGATATTTAATGTAGATGTGGGGTAGCAAAATTCATGTTTAGTGGCAAATCGTACATATAATATACTACGTATTGATTTGATAATTAAACTTCAATATACATATGTGAAGATATAGAGATTGATCTTATGATTTGTATTTTTAACACGTGAAATAAGTAAAGTGAATAAAATAGCCAAAATCATTGAGTTAGATGTATTTTATTAACGTAATTTTCATTGATTGTTACGTAATTATATTTTATTACCAATCATAACAATACGATATCATTTTTCTGTAAACAATAGATGTTTATATAGGCATATAGCTAATGTCATATGACTTGTAATATTAAATTCATTATTATTACTGATAATTTTCATGTCATTCTACTATAAGCAAGAAATTATAAAGTATTTTATTTGTTATTATAAACAATTAACATTAATATCTTTGATAATACATAATTTTTTACCAAAAATAAAAACCAATAAGGAAGTGTTTGAAAGACCACAACTCTAGTATTTTGACTTGATAAAAGGACTCTTGGATTGACAACATGTTGAGAAGAGTTTATTCGATCATGTAGTTTGAGCCCCTACACTAAGGCATCCATAAGAATTTTGTTTGATCTTTACCGAAATGCAACGAGCGAGTTATCTTTTATCCATAAAGGTTATTTTAATCTAAGCAGATCAGTGAAGCTGTGAAGATATTATCAATTGAATAAGCGTATCAAAGAAAATAAGGTTTAACGCCCAACAAGAAAAAACAATAAAGATTAGGTCCAAATTGAAAAGTGTTGCACCCTCTTGAAATGAGTGCATGTACATCACATCTCCTACAGTGGTTGCCGAAGCTTTGAGTGAACCCGAAATAAGCTATGGATTTGGATCTACCAAATGATTAGAGTGCCTTTGAGATTCAATCATAAACAACTTTGCTTCGGTTGTATGAAATGATCCATTATTCTCACATGCCATTAACAATAAAATAAAAACAATTATTATTTTGAAAAATAGATAGAAAATAAGCAACTTTAAGTCTAGCGTATTGGATTAAGAATGTTCCTTCCTTGATACCAGGTTGATTGTGATGTTAATTAAATTAGTTAACACGTTATAACCTAGTATTAAAATATTAATTTATATAAGGTTTGATTTAGAAAAGAAATCCAGATTAAGCCAAATCTAGTTAACAAATAGAGTCTTCATTCAAAAGCAAACATTTTCCCCTACTCATTCATTACCGTACAATGATATCCAAACATACATCTTTATAGCAATGTAATTAATAAACCGGTCAAAGTTTTTTATTTTAATAAAACTTTGACATCTATAAAAATATATAATAAAGAAAAAATAATAAAATCTTAACTATAATATGCCACTTTATAGAGGTAATACTTGATTAGTTCTAGCCATAGCTTCTTTAATCGGATGATATTCAATATTTAAAATGATGGCATTTCTTATAAAATTGAGGATTCGATAGAACCAGAAGTGCATTATATTGTCATTAGGGGTGTTTACAATTCGATCCCGACAATACGATAGAAATAAAAGTGCATTATTTTGATTGGTGTCATCAAATAGCATTCCGTTACAACCAATTTTCATTATTGATTGATTCAATCGCAAATCATTTCGTAAAGCAAATCATTTCGTAAATGATTCCATTGTGTTTGTTCCATAAGTCGTATGTGTTTTTGTTCATCACATAGCTTGGATACCTTTTTTGCTACATCGCAAATCCAACATACGTTGTCGTTCCAATTTGATGAATTGTCAATTTCAATGCTTTGGTGAAATATTTTGAAGGTTCTAGAGTCATTATAATCGGAGGTTTTAAATAATTATAACTCGAACCTTTTGCAGCTTTTTTGAACAGGTCATAATTTTCTCAACTAATGGAAACATACATACAGGTCGTAATTTTCAAAACCTTATTTTCATTGAATGAATTTGAAGTTGTAGTAAACCGATTAAAGGTTTTTAAAAGCAAGTGAATTTGAAATTTTAAAGTTTTAGGGAAAAATAAGGGTAAATCGTCATTATTTAGATTGCTTTTAGTAAATGAATCAAATTGATATTTTAACTAGTTTGCAAAGGCATATATGATATTGGTAGTTTTAATTGGACATATTTGATACCTTTTTAAGTTTGTAAGTATATATATGAAACTGACCAATTTTAATTTCTACTTAAAAAATTGATTTTGTATGTGGCTGGATATATTTTGTAACATTATTGATATGTAATTTATATTTTTTCAACTATAGTTTATCTTTTTTGAAAATGAGTTAATTGCTTTAATTGTTGGTGAAAATTTAGTTTTTACTTTTTATACATCTCATGTATTTACAAAGCTCATTTATATTTTCGTTAAAAAAGTTTCAGAACTAATTAAAAGAAGTCACATTTATTTATCACTTAACGTTTATACAAAAAATAACAAACTTTTTGGTATTACTTTTTATTAAACTTTTCGAAGTATATACAGTTTATACTCATGTGCATCATATATCATATTAAAATACTTATTTAATTTATTTTTTTGACTAAAATTTTTACTATGCAACTTATGCTAAAAAAATTTAATTATTAAATTTTTGAGGATAAATTTTAAAGTAAAAGCTACTTACGTTTCAAACATCAAAGATTTCGAGACCGATTGGACTGGCCAGTCGAACCGGTCCGTCTGGGAATCGGGTGGGCTGAGTCGGTGCCGATTCAGTTCGTTTTGGAGGGGTTGGACCGGCCAGTTCGTCCCGGACCGGTGGTCGGACGGGATTTTGAAATTTTTTTTTTTTATATTTTAATGGGTAAAAACAAGGGATAGTATGTTGGACACAAGATTTAAGTTATATAATTATAAAATACATACATAAATTACTTATATTGAATTATATGTATAACTATATATATAATATACTATATATATATATAATTATGACGTCATTTGGTTCTTAAATCCGGTCCGACGGGTCCGACCACCAAACCAGTAAAAAATACGATTCGACGTTCGATCCGATTATGAAAACATATTCTAACATTAAGTTTTCAAATTAATTTAGTTTCTGGCAAAATCTTATCATAAATTAACTATTCCCTTGACGGTGAACACAGAGGGATAATGTTATAAAGTTCACAATCCACAGCAATTTTCAAAATTTTATATATATATATAAAAAGACCACGTTTATAATTTAATATTAATTATATAATTAGAGGTCATACATGCACACATACATAGGGCCGGTCGGATTTTGCTTTTGTCACCTAAGTTTGTTTGTTTATAGTTTTCTCCACATAAATTGGAAGGTCGGTGTAAATTACACGTAGCCATGTTTTCTTTTTTTCTTTTTCTTTTCTTCAATTTTCTTTTTCCAAAGTTTATGTTGCCTTCTTTTTTTTAACAATTATTGCGAGGCCACGATCATTTTTCAAACCAATAATTTATAGGCTTCATGTTATGTTGCAAATCTATTTGTTTTTCTAAATTCTAATAATAATTGATCATTTAAAATCTAATATATTTAATAACCCTCTCCTCTTTAACGATGAACAGAAAATCACAATGATCACCATCAACTCCACATCGCATAATGCTCTCATGACTCGTTAAAATCTTTCAAGATAAGCTAAAACCAAAATTTTGATATATTAAAGTCGGTAACATTTTTACGAATAAGATGAAGTAACGACCAGTGGATACCTCTGCACATTGAGAATGTAAACAAGCATGTATATATGATAGTTAATGAAAACATAAATAAAAGTAGATCATGTTCAAAAAAGTTATATAATAATCACCGGCTAAAATGTCATTTAATTTATTAATATGTGTGGAATGCAATTAAACCCTGTTTTCCAAGTTCCAAACCTACTAGCTCTTTCGATCTACAGATAATTTATGGGTAGGTTGGTTTCATTTTGTTTTAATGATACATTAATTATTTGACTCTGTAGCTTTAGGCTTTTTGCATTATTAATTGCGTGATAGTATGTGACTTAACTTAATTAGATTTTGTTGCTTAATGTTTTTTAGGTTATATATGGTGGAACATGTGATGATAATATTTAAAGTTGTAACTTGATTAGTTATTGTTTTACTTTTCAATATGTGTTTTGTATATATGTTTCCAAACTATTTATTAAATTGTTAACTAACAAACAATAACGGACATAAAAACTTTTATTTTTTTAACAAATGAACATGTCTGCTTGGTCTTAAAAAGTTATTGTTTATACGAAAAAAGAATTCGAAAATCATCGATTTAAACTAAAATAAATAAATAAATAAATAAATAAAGACGGATACAATATACTAGTGTCATCCAACTCCAAAATTTAGTTATGACCTACCAACCAATCCACTGGTTTCAAAAGTAAAATAAAATAAAATAATATAAAATAAATAATAAACAAGGATACAATATACACATAAATTTGTATGGTATCCCCACACCCAACATATAAAAACACATGACTTCCTATCTCCTTTTAGAATTTAAAAGGATTCAAACTATTTATACATTTTCATTTTCATAATTAATTAACTTTTTTCGTTAATTAATTAATTAACATACTAAAATTCTAACAACATAATTATTGCATCCCCTCTCAAGTCTCAACATGCTGCTGGTATTGGCTCTTCTTCCACCTCTTTTCTCTTCGTCAATAATAAGGATGACGTGGCTCTTGCCACCACCACCTTCTTCACCAGCAACCCCCATCTCACCTCTTCCTTTGTCTTCTTCACTTCTTCAACACCTCTCATCTTGAATCTCCTGCAACATTAATTAATATTATTAATATATTACACCTAATAACTCTGCTATGAGTGAGATTATACAACTCCGCACTGCATGCAGATAAAATAGCTCTGGTATGTGTGAGATTATACTGCGTATGTTTGTTTGTTCGTTCAGATTACCTGCAAAGAGGTACTCTGCAGGTCGAATCAGGTGATTCACAAATGGAGGCATGGAGTTTAAACAGCTGCAACATCCTTTTGCACCGAACACACCCATGATTCACTCTGTTCTTGCATATTGCAAAATGTTGAATCGATAGTTGTAGACCTTGACATGTCGAAAACTTGTTACATGGGCCTTTGTTCTTCTTCGGTTCGACGTCGTATGGCCCGACACTTATGCAACCCTCGGTGCAAATATGCTCCAAACAATCCATTGCTTCACCCAACTCAAAATACAACCTCTGTTCTCTCCTCTGTCTCCTGCTCATCTTCCTCCTCTGCAATTCAAATTCATTTCGATAATTCGATTAGAAACTGCTTAGTTTCGTAACGATTTGACATTTCGAAAAGTTGATTAGTTACCGATTCAGTGTCGTCGATGAATTGGAGGATCTCCAGCTCGAAAAACGGATCGTTGGTTTGAAGAAACTTCCATCCCTCTGTTTCTTCAACTGATTTGAATTTGTTGGAGACGAGTTTCATGCATTTGAGGTAGAGATCAGGGGCGTCACAGAGCCGTGCGAGTTGAAGCACATCGATCACGTTATCGATTGTTAACCTATCAGTTAACGCTTTTGTGCACTGTGATTTGAGCTTCGGGATCAGGTATACGTGAGATAGAGCTAGTAGATGAATCCCGTATTTCTCCATGTCTTCTTCGGAGCACCTGATAATGTCATCAATGGCGATTTTGGTCAATTTTTGAAAATATGGAGAAACAACAACAACGCTGAAGAATAAGGAATTAAGATCGACGGTGAGTGGTGCCAGATGTACCACGTTTAAATCATGAAGATGTTGGACGGTGCAGATCTGTTTGAATATTATTATTTTCCACCCTTAGTTAGTTTCTACCAACCACAAACACACACCGCTGTATAAACATATTATTTTTCTTCAAATTTAACCTACACATCTATTAAATCTACTGGTAAATCTAAGTATTTTATTTATCGTATAATTTGAACCCTCAACGCAAAACATATTTACAAAACACGCACTATCACTAGGCTAAGGTCTTTTTATACACATCACATATCATTAGACTACTGAGCATCGAATTCGTATGGTTATTATTTTATTATTAAAAAATAAATAAATTATAGATTAAAAATTTGTATTATAAAACTGAATAAAAAGGCTGGCGTGTGGTGGGAACTCACCTGCCAGAATAAAGGAATCCAATAAACACAACCACAGCGTCACACGGAACTCCGGCGATCGGAATAGTAATCTCCGAGCTCCGGTTTTCTCGTGGCCTATCGATTATGCTTTCAAACACCGTCGAAGCTGATGCCTGAATATATAAATACAGTAAATATTGCAGGTTGATGATGAAATTAATATGATGATAAACAATTTAAGTTTTTTATGAGGCGCCAGATTACCAGAATGTTAGCGTGCACCGCAATCTTTCGACCGCCGGAGGTGACAATCTGGATAAAGATCTCTTTGGAGTCACCGGAAACATTATCGGATTCGGTTGGAGATGTCGGTCTTCTGCACATATTGCCGGAATATATGAACGGAGAAGAGAGTCGCTATGCTAATTATTTTTGACTTGATGCTAATAATAATAATAATAATCGGGTATTAGGAGATTTTTGCAGGTGCACTAGAACCGTTATGGGTGTATTTATAGACAGCCAATGGGTTAGAATTTTTAGTCCTTTAACTATGTAGGGAAAAGCATGCTTAGTCCATTGAGAAATGTTTTTGATAATTTGATCCAAACATGAAACCACAATGATATCATGTTGTTTTGGCAATAAGCAAAAAGTCATCACTAAATGACACTTATGAGAAGGAAATGTATTTTCTTTTTTTCTTTTTCTTTAATTTACCATCATTTTCAACCACTCCCTCCTCATCCTCAAGTCGTGATCGAAGTGTTATTTGAGAGACGAGTATATTAAGCATGACCAGGGGTGTTTTGTGGGTCACGATTTAATGGATCAAATCAAGGAATCTCATATCATCTCAAAAACAAAAGGAGATCAAAATGTATGACACATGAACATCAAGATTACAGGTGTATTCGTTAGCTGATACCATCTATTTAATATAGCTACTTTTTAATTTTAATTTTAAAATCACTCAAATTCATACAAAACATTTACGTTTAACCGGTCAGTCTGTCAGCGGACCCAGAAAATTTTTTCTCCGGGATCGATTTTTTTTCAGTTTTCGAATAGACGTGTATATCTCAACTCAATACTGAATTTTTGGTTTGTGTCAGGTCAGACATACAAAATACATTACAGTTATATTATAAGACATTTAACAAAAATACGATTTCATTAGAAAAAAAACATATTACACTTTATATTTGTTTACGTGGCTTCACCTTTTAAAAAATATCCAATATATTATCAATCGAAACCTTTTTAAAAATGCATTTCTTATAAAAATGTAGCAAATGCAAACATTGTTTAAGGTATACTTCTAAAAAAATTTAAAGATAACTAAAGAATGTTAATAGATTAATGAAATATATGTTAAGTGTTTAGTTAAATAAATGAGCTTAGAAATTTTATACAACATAAACCTATTGGTGTTTATTCTGATATTACTTTTCTTAACTAAGTGAACTATTATTTTAATTTTTAGTGGGTTAAACATTTCCAATAAAAATAGGGTTTAGGGGTCGTAAAATGTTTTATAGTGACTAGCATTAAAAAATACACGGGGTCAATAAAAAATCATCAATACATATTATATATAAGGGAGAAAATCTGCGGAGTCGGTTGACCCCTCCCCTCCCTTCTTAGGTCCGCCCATGAGTCTGTGACTCTATGTGGTTCTTACATTGGCTCGTTGCAACGCACGGGGTTGTGATATGTTTGTTTTTTATGTAAAAGTTCAAAAATCATCATCGAAATTCAGATTTAACAAATATGTATGTTATCAATGCACCCTCATCACGCGGATTCTAAGCGTTGTTTCAGTGTTACTTTTTTCATGGTTTTACGTCTCAGCCACAACACGATTTTTCGTCTTTTCATATAAAGAGGAATGTTATCATTTATCAATATCTAGATTTTAATTTTTCCATTTTTAAAGTTACATATGTTCTTAAATCTCTTTTATTACACGAGTTATCTACATGTCTTAACATTAGTTTTTCATGGCTTTACGCCCCGCAGTAACACGGGAGTCTTTATGTTAGTTTTAACTAAATGCTAATTCATATATTTAATACTAGTGTTACGTTTCATATCTTCTTATCTTGTTAGAACTTGACACTTCTTAGTGTGATACTCTGGTTTTTAAGTCTTTTCTGTTCCAAATTTTGATATATATTTTTTAATATCTTTTACTCGTGAATATCATTAATCTATAATGAATTGAACCATACAACATTTGTGAATGTACATCATTAATGTAACTTAATTAGTTAATTATTAAAATATGATCATATAAAGGTTTGTGGAACCTCCAAAATGTTAACCTAAACCGTCACAATTAAAAAATCAAAAAGTGCACAAGGGGTGATCTGATGTGGCAAAAAAGGATAAACCAGCTCATCATGAAGGTAAAGGTCAGAATAAAGGAAAATTGGCCTTTGGGAGAAGGCACCAATGGATCTGACGTGTAAAAAAGTGAAGGTATTTGTCCACGTCGGATGACATATCGACCTGGTCTTTATCTATGTGTACATCAACGTCCCCTCTTGTAATACATATGAATAAAATACGTGGAATATAAATATTATTTTATTATTTTAGTAATTAATACGGTAGAAAACAAACCACAAGCGGTGACTACAATGCAACTAGATGGTCGTATAAGATATTTTAATAACACGTATTAATTATTGTGTTTATTTAGTTTTAAAGTATTTGGTAATAATATAAACAAACAAATATTGTTATAAATTTTTAGGACAAGTAATCAACGGATTAACACAAATATAGATAAGACTACCTTCTGTGTCTCAATGATATATTTCACATAAAAGAGGCTATATGTAGTACATAAATGGGTACGTCTAAATTTTCTTTTAATAAAAGCTAGTATCATTTCTGGTAGTAAGTTAGTATTATTTTATTATTAATTTTTAATTGTTATATTATTACTTGAATAACGCAAAAGCATTGAACCTAATTGGGGGGAGTGGGAGAATTTGACCTAGAAAATAAATTACGAATTCTTGTGTGCTTAAATTTCATGGATTTATTTGGGTTAGATATAAAACTTAATGGGTATACGTGAGTAAATTTGAAAATAGAAAATTTTGTGGATAAACTTAAAAAAGATAACAAGTAGGAATGAAAAATAATAGAAAGGATACCACATCCTAATTATTATTAACTATCATTTTAACAAAGTCAGTTAGGGGTTTTACCAGCCTTACCACGTGACATCATCAAATTGGATCGTAATATTTTTATTTTTTCAAAGTTAGTTAACATCAAATATGTTTTATTTAAGACGAAACTCAATTGATATCCTAGTAGAGTGGTAAATTTTCGTCCCTTAAGTGTGAAACCTCTAGCAGCGTTGTGTTGTTTGTCTCTTTTGGCATTTTTTTATTTCTTACATTAGTTTCATGTAAATTACATTTTTTTCTTTTACTTTCTAATATTTATTCCACGTAAATTACTTTTTCTAATCATCAGGTCGCATGAGCGTAACATAGATCACATATTTGATGTAACGTGCCGTTAAATCGTACTACATCATTGCAACACACAAGACTTACATTTAAATAATCTTTTAAGATTATACTTTTTATGTATGCTTTAAATTGTTTTATGTTTCGATATAAATTTTTCCAGATCAAATAATTCGAATGGACCAGTTATAATATGTATTTCATTTTGTCACGTATGAGCCGCCGCTATAAAAATCCTAGTTTTTACTAATTTCGTAAACAATCATTACACCAAACAATTAAACCAGCCGTGGCTAATTTCGTTAACAAATTACACCAAACAATTTTATAAACTAATCATTGACACAAGACTTTAGCATATTAGGTCGGACCCCACGCCAACCAGGGGATTTGTGAATTCGTGATATGTCTTCCAAAAATCTCGCAAAGATTGAAACATATGGTCCTCACCGCTATTCTAGGAAAATAAATTATATAAACACCCCTTACTCTTCAAATTTATTTCATTAGTGGACAATGTGTGTATATATATATATATATATATATATATATTATATTTTTAATTGTCTAACATATATGATCTTATTATTTTAGGTAATTATATATTTTCTGATTTATATCCCTCAATCATGATGAGATGAATTTTGAGTTACTAATACGTAACTCATAGATTTACGTAGTTCTGTATACGTAATCTTTTGTTTTCGTATAACTTGTGGTTTATCAAGAACAAATTGGAGTTTGACAAAATCCAACATCATACATATCCAAAACACTTGTAAGGAATAGATTAGAAATTGTTGAAGCTTGTTGTATTACGTGACACTATTAACGCAATACTAATTTGTGATCATATGTAAATTTTTTAGATGATGTAGCGACGTAGCGTGCAAGTGATTCGTATGTTGCATCCGTATGGTTTTTTTTACCGAAAGTGACAATTACAAAAAAGTACATGTATCATTATTATAATTGATGTTTACTATTATTATTACTATTAGTTTTTAGTTACTTTATAACCTAACTAAATAACACAAAAGCATCGAACCTACCTGAGGGAGGTAATATTGACCCGGAGTATATTATGGGTTTATTTGGACTTTTAAATATAAAAAGGTATAGATTGTGTTGATTTAAATATAGAGTTTAATGGCTAAGTGATCAAAATTTTACAATCGCCCCCAACCACCCCTAATATTTGACATGTAACCAATTAAAAGTTTTCAATTCCGTTCATTACGTCGCTACTTCTGGCCGTAGCTTTTCTGATCACCAATTTCGGCTAATGCATTAAATTAAAATTATCGAGTATTTGAGTTTTGATGTTTATATAGTTACTTTTATTTTATTGTTTAGATGGTTATTTGAGTAGAGATTAAGTAATATGAACTATGATTTAAAAGATTACAAACTTCAAATCATCAGTTATAAATTTATTAATTATGATTTATAAAATTTAGAATAAAAATTTTGAACTTTGATTATATGACCCGACCCATCCGGACAAAAAAATATTATATAGCGATACACATACGACTCCTAAAAAATTCCCGCCCCCATAAATAAAAATTGGATTTCACTTGTATATTCATGAATATTCTAGTCTAACATTATGCTAATCAGAGGATTTTATTGTAAGTTTCTTTGTTTCTCTTGTTATATAACATGTGGACTTGAAATGGTAGTAGGTTGGACCCATCATGGTTCAACTTCAACCAATTTTGTTCATCTTTATCTATATATCGTGATGCATGGCATGTGTTTGAAAGAAATTTTCATTTGGACCATATCCTAATTTTTGTTGTTCGTGTTATCTCTACTTGGTCATAGTAATTGTAGTTCACAAAGGGATTTGTGGTGGTCAATGTTCTTGATAGTGCTGGAGTTTTTAAATTTTTGCTACTTTTGGAAACGATAGTATATGGTGCACTCTTTGCTCTTACATCACACAACAAATTGATATGACTTCTCGTGTTTTTGGAGGTAAATGCAACAATTGATTTAGTTTAATTCACTTATTATTTGTTTTAAAGTTATTTTTTAAATTTTAGTTGGTGTTAAATGAACACTAATTCTAATCTTTGAATGATATTGAAACAAAAAGTTGAATTAATGTGATGTGACGTCTGCTTGATGATCGATGAGTCCAGTCGCTCAATGACCACTCCCACCCATCAAAGATTTGCACTATTAATAAATACACACCACAAAATGTTCTAAATATATTACAGATGCAACGGAAACCTTAGAAAAGATATATATTTACATCAATTCAACTAATTATTGTTTTAAAGATGACTTACACATCAAAGAGGGGTGCTCGTTAGAGGTGGCCAAAAAATCCGGTTTGGGTGGAAACCCGAAACCGATTTGAGGCCCAAACCTGTTCAAACCCGACCCACTCCACCGATTCATCCCCGGTTTTTCATTTTCCCAATTGAAACCGGTTTTTGAACCGACCCGATTCCAACCCGGTTTTCAAACCGCTTCCAACAAGTATAATACGGACGAACGAAGAAATAACTATGCTAAATGTATAGTTTTAAAATTACTATTTACCCTTGTATGTTGTTAAAATTTTATAGATGTTTTATATACTTGTATTTAAATTTGTATATATATGTTTAGAAATGTTTTAAATTGTATAATTGTTTTACTTGTATAAATGTTTTAAATTGTGTAATTGTTTTACTTGTTTTAAATTGTATAAATTGTATTTATGTTTTAAATGTTTTAATAAAAAATTTAAAATTTTCTTTGAATATAAATTAAAAATCCAAATTTCTCAAAAAAAAACCTGTTTGATAGGGTTAGGATTTTGGGTTTGGAACCGGTTTCAACCCGAACCAGTTTGAAGCCAAACCAGTTTTGACCAACTTTGACCAATGTTGTGAGCCCTTTAACGGTTTCGCTGCCATCAGTTCTTCACGCCATTCCCTTTAACCATTTCATGGCATCCCCACGCCAAGTGTTTCTTCCCCATTTTGAATTTGCAAAGAGTCTTTAGGCTCCCCAACCCCTAAAAGTCACGGTGTGAGCACTCCCTTCAAATGGTGTGATATGATATGATATGATATGATAAATTATAATTGATGGGTATATGATGTCTTGTGATGTGTATGGTGTGGACACGCTCCTACCCTAACAAGAAGTTGGTTACACTATTATTACAAAGCTTTTGTTATAAGATCTAAATCCATCCATAGCTTACTTTATGCCAAACTAGTTCCACACACTCAACCAAATCTAATTCACCTCGTCCCAAAAGCATCAAACTGCACAAATAAAAATTTTTTTTTTTTTTGATCGTATTCAGTATCAATTTTATAGTTGAAACACACGCATGGAAATATAGTAGAACATTAACAACCATCTTTAATCAATATGCTACGTTCATAAACTCATCAAATGGTTATTCGTGTCAATTTTGATCTAAAGTCAATATTTTAATTGAAATTCACATTAGACGTGACATTGTGACTAACCTTTGAATTTCAGTTTGAAGTATAACACAATATTTCATAATAATACGCTGCTTGCCAAATGTAGTTAAAATTCATCAATAACCCACATGCCCGTATTTTCTTGATAGGTTATGAAATAAAAAACAAACCTAAGTAACAAACTTTTATCATCATATGAAATGTTTCTAAGCTGTTTAATGATACCAATGTCACAGTGTGGTTAATATTTGGAATTAAGATGTGAAACTAGAAATGAGAGAAGAGGAAGATTAACAAATTATTCTATTTCACCCCTAGTCCATTAAAATGCTTGAATGATTCTTCAAGCACAATCTTCACCCTCGATAACACACTTACCAAACTACCAAATGTTCTTTCGTCTTAGTTGACCTAAGAGATAAATCTTTTTGAATTTGCAACCATAATCAAACATTTAACTTTAAACCAAAGAAATATATGATATAACAAAATGGGCAAAACTAATATAACTATTAAATCAAATGACATTAGTGTGACATTCGTCATTTTCGACTAGCTTTGTATTTGTTATCCTGTATTGTAAACCCGACTCGTTTTGGTCTTCGGATCTTTGAATATTAATAAAATGATAGATTTTATGTTGTAATCATGCTTCATACTTGTCGTGGCGTGACTCACAGTTCGTTTCAGCAAAATCAGTTTTTTAACGTTTCCGGTTCGTTTAAGGTCCGGACTTGTATTTTAACCATCCAAACCAACCAAGACCTAACCCATAACTATTCTAGAACCCTCCAAACATGTAGATACCTGGTCATAATTTATTTAAATTAAAATTAATTTTAAATAAAAGAATCAAAATGTACCATTTTACCCACCGGACAAACGCATTACCCATTTCCTCAAACCCTAATCTTTCCCAATAAATACCACTCATTCTCAACCATTTCACCTGCACATTTTCATCTTCTTCTCCCAAAAGTTTTGATCTTGTAAATTGTTCTAGCTAGTTTTGCTTAAGTTTGACTTTAAAAAGTCAACGGAACCGAATCTTGCATTTCAAATCATTTCGGGTATGTAATTTTGCATATTTTCAGTTTTTCCAAGTTATTTTATGTTCCACAAAACCATTTTCATCTTTATTTAAGTCTTGTGGGCATTTAAACTCATATTTATGCATTTTAGACCCGTTTGGATCGTTTTCGGGGAGTTTACTCGCTTAACTTTCTTGTTTGAGTTTAGATCTGAAAGTTTTATCTTATTTTTAGTTCAATGGTTTTGGACATGTGGTAACCATCCTCGGGTTCATACCGAGTCAAAGACCGAACCAAACCGAACGCTCGTTTAAACACTTTAAATAACTTTTAAGTGATCATGTTACATCAAACACTTTAGATCTGAATTTTTCTTGATATTTTAGTTATTATATGGTTGATATGGAGGTATAGAACAAATCTTGGCTTGAACCCAATTTTCGGGTAAAAACCGAGTAAAACCGAACACCCGTTTTAACGAGTTAGTCAATGTTCAAACCACCAAAAGTTCAACTTATCTTTTAGTTATGTTTTACTTTATATTACTCATATTATTTAAGATTTTGGAAGTGTTAGAACAAATATTAGCTCAAACCAAGTTTCGGGTAAAAATAAACCCGAGTAAAAGTCGAACTTATCGTCTTAACGAGCTAGTCACCGTTCAAACGCAAAAAAAAAATATTTCCTAACTTTTTTTTTACTTATGTTTCACTTTATGTTATTTGTATTAATAATATTATGGTATAACGGAACCAAACTTGGTTTTATACTAAGATCGGGTTTAAGCGAATTTCTTTATTAATTAAAGTCTCAAACTCGGGTTTAAGAGAGTGTAAGTCGGACCTTGATACTTACATTAATGGGATCGTGCATACTAGCACTAAACCAACTCCCATATGTAAAACTTAACAATGGTTGAGTAAAACTAAACATCAAGGACCCTTTTTCTTGTAAAACTCATTTTATACTTACGTTATTTAAACACACTTTGTAAAATATAACTAAAACTTCTGAAAACCCAAGCCTTATTTTTATGAACTTTTATACCATTTATGTTTCATCTTCAAAACTCAATACTTACTCAAGATCTTTCAATCTAGGACACGCACGTTAAAACCGTCGGACTTGCTTACTTGAGGATTTTATTCAAAATTTATTCATCAACGTCATTTTATTCCAAGTGAGTATTTTCATCCCCATCTTCTCTTCTATACTTTGGGGGTAGCAAACATACTTATTCAACAAAAAAAAATAATTTAACATCTAGATCCTCAACCCATAACCTTTAGGTTACGTGTTACTTAAAATAACTGCCCAATTGTATGTTATACACCTCATATGATTAATTGCTACATGTTTGTTGCTTTTGATCGTTTAGCCTCATCCTCATCCTCAATAAGTATGATCATACGCTCCTCCTTATAATATGGTAGTTTTATCAATTAGAAAGGAGCATCATTTATTTATGATTGATATACCTTATTTGTCACTTTTATTTACGCCTTCACATATTTGAGTTGTGGATTTTTGGCTTATATTATACTTATAAAGTCATGGAATTGCTCACCAACATGCATGTTAACAAAACATATTTTATGCAATGCTACATGTTTGATTATCGGTTGATTGAAAATTTAAAAACGTTACTTTATTTTGGACTGTTAGGTTATTAGTTAAGAATTATTTATTTTTTTGTATTTGTAAGAACATGTTATGAAATGAATGAGTTGATTAAATATTCTCATGTTAATAGTGTCGTGTGCATTTGAACAATCATAGTTACGCCCCGACATGTTCCGCCGCTTTGGTCGGGGTGTGACAATTAGCACAACAAAACCACAAAAGACTATTATAAAGTCAAATTACCTAATTGCAATTACATAATGAGACTTAAATTAACTCTCACATTGGAAGATTAACGAAAAAAATTAACGATGTTAGTTAGGTGTAATCAAATGAATTCAAATATCATTTTTAATTAGGTGTAATCAAATGAATTCAAATATCATTTTTAGTGAAACTTTTGAATACAAATGATAAAATTTAAACTTTTAAGTTCAAATGATAATTTTCATAAAATCTCATGAATAAAAAATCAAATAACTTTTTATTTTAAAAGATAATCTATTTACATTAATAACCATATAGTCTAGCAATGGCTAGATATACAAGTTCTACATTAGTTAAGTATTTATATCATATATTTTAATTATAAACCTAGACTCTAAAGGTGTGGTATATATAATCTATTTGTGTATTTGAGCTTTTAAAAAAGCTATAGTCATTATTGCGTTAGGTTTGCCTTAGGCTAGACAAAATGAGTTTGAAAATATGTGAAATAGGAACAAAAAATGACATCAATAAGCATAATAAAAGGAATACATGAAAGAACAAGAAGAGCACTATAACATATATCAAGACCAAAAGAGGACGAACGAGACCCCCTCATCAATAAATTGCCGTTGAAAATATAAAATCGTAATGTAAAACATTTAATATAATATAAGTTAATTTTGGTCTTGTCAATTAATCGGATAAATAATGTCACCGGTCACCAGACAAAATAAACAAGATGGTCCATAACCAAAAGAAGGACCACGTTTTAACGTCACGCGCCGGAACTGTCACGTGTGCTTGGTCTAGTGTAACGGACTCAATATTTGATATAAATAGTGTTTTTTAACTATAAATATATGATTTTATTTTGAACGACAGTTTGTTATTTTAATCGGCTTATCAATTTGTATTTCAGTTGGAATGACATCACTAACCATTGTTGTTGGGACCGGATCGAACTAGACGTTCCAATCGGTCCGATCGGGAATCGGCTAGGCATCGGCCCGGTTTGCATCGAATCGTTTTGGGTTGGTTCGACCGGCCGGTTCGTCCCAAATCGATGGTCGGACTGGGAAGCCGGATCAGTTCGAACCAGATTTTTGATTTTTTTATTTGAATTAATAAAAACGGGGTGTTGTATCATAAATTAATGTATTAGATATATAAATATAATTGAGTTTTATATATAACTACAAAATACATATATAAATTACTTATATTTAATTATATATATAGTATATGTATAATATACTATATATAATTATGACATCATCCGGTTCGACCACCAAACCAGTAAGACTTCCGATTTAATTTTAAAATATTGTCTCAAACCACCAAAAGAGAAAATCATTACTCGAAAAACTCACTAGTTTTACTCGGAGCATATTATACAAAAAGATAATTGAACTAGTAACTTTTTTCTATTAAAATGTTATAAGTTGTTTATCTTAAATGATGGATTTAAAAAATGTTTCTTACAAATTAAAATGTCACACTACCCTGGCATAGACTCTGTTGTACATGTCACACCCATCCTCTCACTAGTCTATAGTCGCCACTTTTTTTGTCGTTTCACCTTACTTTCCCCCTCAAAATGAATTTGACCTACTTGTTTTTAGAGGTCAAGAGTAACGTTAAAGATTTTGACTCTCTTGCGTGTTCAAAGTTCACAACTTAGTATGCGCGAATAATATCAGTCGATGATACTAACAACTAACCAATCGTTAAAAAAAATTATTTGTTTCTAGAAAAAACATGTATTCAGGCCCACATGTTGTGATGAGGTTGTAAAACGATACCAAATATCATCAGTGTCATACCATTTATAGCGACCATGAACACCAGAAAACTCGTAAAACAAAAGAACTAAAACATAACGAAAAATAGATGTAAAAAAAGTTGAACTACACACATGCGCTATGACGTGTTAATGTGTATAAATCGAAAAGAAAAGCAATACACAATACGATCGTTAAACATAAAAAATATATGTAAAAAATATTGAACCACATACGCATGTTGCGGTATGTAAAGTCGAAAAGTTTGAACCAGGATGTAAAATGAAAACTATATAAAACAAGACTTAAGTTGAAAGTGAGAAAATATTAATGTTAAATGTAAACATTGAAAACTATAGGGTTAAAAGAAAAAAATAAAAAAAAACACAAAGTAATTACAATATACAAGAAATAAGATGCAAATTATAATGAACAAATAATTTGATAATTAATATTATATAAATAAATAAAATTTATTTTACTATATTGTGTTTTTATCAGGTGAAGCAGACTATTAGTATTTAGAGCGATGCGATGAAACTTTTATTAAGTAAAAAAGTTCAAGTATCATTTATGTAAAAGTAATGTTAATTAGTTGTGATGAATAGGTTATATGGGTGTCTAAGTGTCGTTTAAAAAAAGATGAACAACCTTAAATTAAAAATAGTTTTTTTAAATAGACACCTCAATATTTTAAATCAACACCTTAAAATTTCTATACGTGTCGACGTGTCGTATAGCCCCATACGCGTCGTATAGAGGGGGGTCGTATAGGGTTATATGTGTCGTATAGTGTTATATAGGGTGTATAGCTCTCTGACAGCCCCCTGAATTTTTTATCGTAGTCAATGTCGAAATTCGCTATACGCGTCGTATAGCCCTATATGTGTCGTATAGGGCAATATGGGGCCGTATAGCTCTCAGACAGCCCCCTGAATTTTTTTCGTTTTTACTGTATTCGATCCTATACGCCGCTTATGAACCCATACGGTGACGTATAGGTGGGTGTCGATTTATAAAATGAGTGTCTATTTATTAATACCCTTTAAAAATTATCATTTGTGTGAGAGTGTGAAGAGATAAATAATGAAAGGACAATACGAGTAGAGCAAAAGAAAACCAATCTAGAAAAATGTAGTTTTAAGAGTCTGTTTCGAATCCGTCCATCCCTCTAGTATCACTTGTGTCTTATCACATTCTTATAAACTAGAACGTACAATGTCATTTTTTTTATTTTTATACTATCATATGTAAAAAGTAAATTTTCTAATGTAAAAGTTCGATAAATGTGAGTGATTACTACACCCAATATATTATTATGAGTATTTATGATCACCAACACATTTTTGAGGTTCGCATTTAATAACAAGACTAGGCTAGCTAGTATTAACAAAAATAGAAAGTAAATAGTTTATTATCATTTGTTAAGGTAATTTACTCATTACATGTAAATAATAGGAGATTATAAGTTCAATTATCATTTTAATTAAAATGTTTAGAGTTAATCAGTGAGTTTTCTTAACAATAATTTTTTTCAGTAAAATTTGATTTTAATCATCTTAAAAAAATTAAATCATTTCTGTTCTTTTTTCTATTATATTTAGCAAATACCTACCATATATTTTATCCAATATTCACATACCTGTTCATAACCAATCAAATTATTATAAAAGACTTTACATATCATATAAGTATTTATATTCGTTAACAGACGTGAATAATAACAATGTCAGAAAATAAAATATTATTTTATCTATAATATTCAAAGGTAGAGATTTATCGTATAAATTGTGTTCTGTCACTAAATAAATAGACAAATATGAGCAAATATTTCGTTTTTTCATTTATCTTTGTTTGCGTTTCTTTATACCTGTTTAATTATGTTTGCCTTTGTAAGTTTGTATACGTTTACATTCATGAAACGTTGGTTTTACTTCTTAACGAATGAACACGATCACAGAAATATTATCGTTTCTTTTAATAAACGAACATAAACAAAATTATTTTTCATCACGATTAGTGTTCATATTAGTTGGATTCGTTTACATGTATATTATTTTTACTATTACTTTATCATTTATCACTAGAGTTGGTCGAATTAACATCCATATGCTGCCATCCTCTCACACTCACTGTTTCTTTCTTCCCTGCAAAAAAAACTACAAACCAACTCATCTCTCACAGGTCTAGAGAGAGAGAGAGAGAGAGAGAGAGATTCTGACATCTTCCTAGAGAGAGAAAGCTCGTGACTGCAATGGCGTCTTTATCACCCCAACTCATTAATAATCTCATTTACTCCATCACCACATTCTCCTCATTCTTCTTCATAACCTCACTCATCACCACCATTCACCATCACTACTGCTGCTGCTTTTGCTGCTACACATCTTTCTTCTAACTTCTAGGGTTAGGGTTTTTTAATTCCCCCAAAAGCCTTCCGTATTCCGTAATCTTCGCCCCGTTTTTAAGCCCAAGACCTTCACATTATTCTCAGGTGCATGTGTTTCGGGTTATGTATATTTAAACGCTTCTGTTGATTTGTCGTTTCGCGCATTGTTTGTTTGTATTCGCACTTCACGTTGTCACATTGTGTACTGTTTTCAATTTCATCCCCAAAGTCGTTGATTTTGAGCTCCGTGAAGGTGCATTTTCTTTTTTGTCGAGATCTTGTGGATTTGGAGTGCTAATTTGTCAACCTTCACTCGGGAAATCGGGAAACTTTGCTTCAATTCGTCTTTGTTGGTGTTTTATGTGGTGGCATTTGTTGAAATGGGGTTCCTCTGTTTTTTGTTGCAGTGAAGAAGGGAATGTGGGCTTCTGTTATAACCTTTTTCTGCTGTTGTTCTCTGGTTATGTGTAGAGGTATGTAAAGGTATCCATGTTTTGCTATTTTTGTGTGTTTGGTGTTGATGTTTATAGATGCTTTTGTGTTCTTATCTTTCTAATTTAGGGTTTTAAATATGAAAAAAATGTGAGTTGTTTCCACTTTTCTATTTCACATTTTAAGTTTTAACTACTATATGGTGTTCTGAAAATGATGTTGGAATAAGAAAAGAAACATGTAATGGTATTGATTCAGAGTTGAAAAAAATACACTTTTTGTTCTCTGTTATGTGGTGATCTGGTTTAGATCTTTTTTCAAAATCTCTAAAATATAAAGATGAAAGTTTCTTGCCATTTGATCTTTGAAGGATGCTGCTTTATGATTTTGAAATGTTTTTACCTCATTTCAGGCTCTCAAGTGATTGTGGGTGGGTTTATGGTTAATAAACTGAACTAGTTTGGTGATAATGGATGGTCGTCGGCATTCAGTTGACCTTCCTATTTCAAAAACATTGATCGCTCTTCGAAGAGTAAGATCACTTAGAGACCCCGATACCAACTCACTAAGTAGATTATCAAATTTCGTTGACAATTTAAATTGGGAAACAAATTCTACTAATGAGATTGTTCTTGAGCAAATAAATAATTGCCTCCATGAAATTGACACTTCAGAGCCGAATGATTTGGGTATATTTAGGCACAGTAGCGATCATGTTGTTAAATGGGAGACTTATTATGCTCAAAATACACATAAACCTAAGTCAGGATTAGGTAAGAATACCAATCAATCAGGTTTACTTCAAACAAATCAAGAAGCTATTTGTGAAAACAAATCACTGATTGAAAGATGCTGTAATAATTACAATGATTTGCCTTGCACAATGCCTACAAGAGATTACATGGAGGGTGTGGATTCATGCAATGAACCAATGGAGTTGTTCTTAGATTCACAAAGACAAGATCTTAATGGATGTAAAAGATCAAACCGTAGGAAACATTATAAAGTATCTAAAATTATAGGTGGTGATATCATAAGTTGTGTAAGCAGTCCATGTTTATCCTTGAGTGATGCTTCATTTGGTGGGTCCAGTTGCGGAACACCACTATATGTAAATAAAAATGTTGATGATCAAGAAACCGATTACGATGGGTGCGGAATTGGGTCTTGTTGGTCAAGTACTCCAGGATTCCAGGAAATTGGGGTTTCTAAACACTATGGTAGTGAAACAACTCCATTTTCTGAGAGTCCTAGGTGTCTGAGCCAGAAATTCAGACCAAAATCCTTTGATGAATTAGTGGGACAAAACATGGTAACAAAATCTCTTTTGAGTACAATTTCGAGTCAAAGGATTAGTTCTTTTTATGTTTTTCACGGGCCACGTGGAACAGGAAAAACATCTGCAGCAAGAATCTTCGCAGCTGCTTTGAATTGTTTATCACTCCAAAATAAAAAGCCATGTGGGAATTGCCAAGAATGCACATTGTTTTTTGCGGGAAGAAGTCGAGATGTTAAGGAAGTAAATTCAGTTAGTATGAATCAGGCTGAACATCTTAGATATCTTATAAAAAATGCCATGCTCCCACCTGTTTCCTCAAGTTTTAAAGTTTTTATAATTGATGAATGCCAGCTAATGCATGGGTCAACATGGTCAACTCTTATGAATTGCCTTGAAGATATATCACACCACATTGTTTTTATAATGATCACTCCCGACCTCAGTAAGCTGCCACGTGGAGTCGCATCCATGTCCCAAAGATTCCAATTTTTAAAGATCAGTGAAGCAGATATAGTTCATAGATTGGTGAAAATTTGTTCAGAAGAAGGATTTGATTATGATCAAGCTGCTTTAGATTTCATTTCTACACGATCTAATGGATCATTAAGAGATGCAGAGATGACTTTAGAGCAACTGGGTTTGCTCGGGAAAAGAATAACCATGTCACTGACATATGAATTGGTGAGTGAATTTGTAAATTTACTAGTGTTTGTTTTTTTATACTCTTTAACTGGTGTATATATCAAGATTTACTATCTGTTTCTTTTTGTATCAATGCAGGTTGGTATTGTTTCTGATGAAGAATTGCTTGAGTTGCTGGCTATGGCTTTATCATCTGACACTTCAAATACAGTTAAACGAGCCCGGGAGCTAATGAAATCAAGGATCGATCCTATGCAATTAATTTCACAATTAGCAAATCTAATTATGGACATTCTTGCTGGGAAATTTCAGGATGATGCTTCTGAGGTGAAAAGATTGTTTTTTGAAAGACATACTTGTAAGTATATTTCGTCGCTATAAATACGTTTTCATTTTCCAAATCATGTGTTTGAACTTATAATAACTGCCTTTTCTGTTTATTCTAGCCGAAGCTGAATTGCAGCAGCTTAATAATGCTTTGAAAATATTATCAGAAACTGAAAAACAATTGAGAGCATCCAAGAACCAAACAACATGGCTCACTGTTGCCTTATTACAGTTGAGCTCTGTACCATCATTCAATCTGAACGATTCAAGTTTGTGCGTAAGATCAGAACACCCAAGAGGTAAGAATGCTGTACATCAGTTAATTAAATATAATAACAAAATCCCATGTTTAAAGATCCCTCTTTTCTCTATTAGTTTCCGCTGATGAGAGCTTAAAACAACTTGTACTATCTCAATGCAACCACAACGATGGATGTGAATCAGAAATGCTAAAAGACAAAGTGGCACTGGAGTTGATTTGGAGTAGAGCTATGGAATTATGCAAATCTGTTTCACTTAGTAACTTCCTTAAAAGACATGGGAGCTTAGCTTCTGTTTGTTTTCACCAAGGTAATATTCTTTTTTTATTTTTAATAATCTTTCTTGAATTCTTTAAGCTGTAACCAACTAATCTTACATATAATTAAATTTATATTTACCCGAATTATGAGATTGTTTTTTGTACATAGGATTGGCTGTTGTTGAACTTGAATTCTACCATCCTAGTCATGTATCAAAAGCTGAGAAGTCATGGAAACTGATTGCAAGTGCGTTACAAGCTGCATTAGGCTGTAATGTTGAGATCAGGATCTGCCATTCAAATAATCCAAAAGTTAAAAGATCTTCATTTAGATTATTCAGTTGTGCTAGGGGAAACAAGTTGTCGAACCAGAAAAGCACCAAATTATCTGAAAATATTAACGGCATATCTGATGGTGGCTCCCAAGGTTTGCATACTTGTCAGAATAAAGAAGCAGCAAGAATGATAAGAAATAGTGATGGAAATGCATTGAGTATTGACTTTTCTAGTCAAGAGCCATGTCAGCAGCCATGCTGTTGTTTTACTCGAAGCGTGAAACATCATAAGAAAATTCGTTCATTAGACACATACACAACTAGTGAAACAGACAACCACCTTGCTTTGCCTGTTTCTGAGACGATATCATCAAGAACTTGTTCTTGCACTGGTGGCAGGTGTGTCATCTGTGGTTTATGCAAAAAATTTACTTGTTGCAATGGGGTTGAAAGGTCAGATTCCTCCGTTTTACTTAATTATATGTACTTAATTTGTTAATCACACCTTATGTAACGCAATCAGCAAATATGCAGGCAGAAGAAAGACTCCAAAGTGCACTGCTGGAAATCTCCCATGTTACCTTTGAAGAAGGTAATGTCGTATTGATGTCGTCTACAAGATTTCTTTTTTTGTTTTTATTTATTTACATTTTTGGATATATAATCCTACATGTTTCACGAAGTATGAGTCAGGTTGAAAGTTACAATATTTAATCTTGAAAACAGGCGTGGCAGCTGAGGCTTCGACAACAAGGAGCGTAGTTTGATGGATTGTAAAGATCTTATCGTGTAAGTATTAGAGTTAATGATATACAAGACTTCATGACAGTTCAATGTTTTGCTGTTTATCATGAGATTTGTTTGAGCATATGTGGTATGCTTATGAAGGGTTAATGAAAGCATATGTTTAGATTTGTATGACTTTGAAAGGTTCTAATCCCTTGTGTTTGGATGCCCACATATGTTTCGGATGTTCCAAATCCATATAAATGTGTTAGAAACTAGTTATTAAGATATGCGCATTATGGCTGCAACATCAAACCATGGGAAAAATTGATGTTAAAATGTTGATAAAAATCAGTAAATCGAATCCAACCACGTCATGCTAGGGTGTTAATCATATTCACAAATTTAAATAAAAACAAATCGTCAAAACTGAAATTCAGAATTTGTCATGTTTATATTGCCTTTTATGGTTTTTTTGATTTTTGAAAATCCTAGCCAAGCTATTAAAATTTAAAACTGTAAAAAAGGTTATTAATTGTTTGACTAACGATGACCTAAAACGTGTTAAAACCACATTGTGAACTTCCTTTCGGCTTTGTTAGATGAAGTAGATGCATGTTAGGTCATCCATCGAATTCTCTAGTTATTCATCCACCTAAAAAGCTTAAAGACTTGATACTAAATTTAAAGTTCTAAACTAGGACGATAAACCTGAAAAGTCAAATCACAACTCTATTAAATTAGGCCTTAATCAAACCAGCTGTAAAGATCATAGAAACAACAATCAGTTCGTTCAGTTATAACTGGAAATTAGCATTGAACAATAGTAAATTAGAGTTTTATATAGAAAGATTATGTCATGAATCGATTAGAATCTCTCAATCAGAGTTGCTGCTGCAAGTTTTGGGCATTCTATGTTTGATTTAGACTTGTTGGGCATAGTTTGTTTGGTTATGTTATTTGTTAAACTTAATGGTTTATAGTCAAGTGTGTTTTTGAGTTTTTGATTCGTTTACATTCTGCGATTTTGTTATAACGTTTTGATTGTTAATACCTCATATGTGATAAAACAAGAAATATTATAACTTATTGTTCGTGGGACTCTTTATCTTTTATTCAAATATTTATTGGTTCCCGTGATATCCTCTAAGAATTCAATACGAAGAAGACCTTGTGCTTTTGGTTTCAAAGGTGAAATTTGCTCGGCTCACACCATAAATGTTCAACAAACTATGATTCAATACTCATAAATGCATAACATGGAAAATATAATTTCCTACATAAACTTGAACAACCAAAACTCAAAAGTCGCCCTTCCAATACCTTTTATTTTGCTATGGCATATATATCTATGCCAATTTAACGATCAACAAAACTTGAATCATCATATGTGAACATACACCATTTCAACACATTAATATGAATAGACACTTTTGATGCGTAAAATATAGTTATCATGAAAATATAAGCTTTAACTTGCAAATGCATTACTAATATACAAATATTCAACAAGAAAATATCTGATTTGTTAAAACAAATTAGATTTCAATAATTCAAATTATGATCCATAACAATCATTGCATTTCTTTTCTGATTTATTGAAACAAATTAGAATAACAGTGAGTCCACAAAGCCCAGTGGAGCTCGAAGCTAAGAGAAAACAATGGCGGTCATCGTCACCGTCAGCCTCAACCACTGTTCTTTACCCTCAACCTTCTGCACTCTCCCACCGTCATCCACCCCGTTACGCCGTCGCCTTCACCGCCGTGAAACCCCTCTGTATAAGTTCAGAAAACAAATCACTCTATCTGCAATTTCACCCCCAAATCAAAACCCTTCGTCCTCAATCTTCCTTCCGTTCCTCGAACAACAACAACAAGAAGAACAAAATCAACAAACCCCACAAAGTGAACCCACAAAAGATGAATCACTAACAGACCCAATTCACAAATTCTTCAAATTACAAACTTCTTCTCAGCATCCAGACCCTCCACATGAGGGCAAATTCACCCTCCAGAAAAACCGCCGTTCTTCATGGCATCTATCCCCCTCCATCACCAATTCGGATCCCGAAGAACCCGAACCCGAAATCGAAGAATACGGGACCCCAGATATTGATGCGACTGAATCCTCACATGAAACCGAAGAAAGTGGTGGTTTTGTGGATGAGGTTAGTAGTGGAAGTAGCATTGTCAATGAGATTCTTGAAATTGCGAAGAGTTTACCGGAGAATGTGACTTTAGGTGAGGTTTTAGGGTCGTATGAGGGGAGATTAAGTGAGAGAGATTGTGTTGAAGTGTTGGGATTGATGGGTCAAGAAGATGGATTGACTATGTGTTGTTTGTATTTCTTTGAATGGATGAGTTTACAGGAGCCTTCATTGATCACACCATGGGCGTATTCAGCATTGTTTCCTGTGTTGGGAAGATCAAGAATGGGTGACAAATTGTTGATTTTGTTTAATAATTTACCTGATTCCGTGGAGTTCAAGCAAGTTCATGTGTATAATTCAGCAATTTCTGCTCTTTCATGTTGTGGGAGGTATTGATTTTCATCTTCTTCTCTAATACATTGTTTCATGGTATTAGATTATGACCAGTTCATGTGTATGATTTCATGATTTTGGCTCTGTTTTTATCGCAGTAGTTACTTCTCTTTAACCTCATTATCTGATAGATTGTTAGAGGAATGTGTTACTTTGGATGTGATATATGGTGTGTCTTGAGGGTTTGAGGTGATAAAGATTCTAACTTGGAATAATCAAAGTATTATGCTTTTCATAGCATCCTATGAGTGAAAATTATTGAATTAACACCATTGAAATTGTTATGTTTATTGTTTCATATGATCCATAACCAAAGAAAAGACCAATAATAACATGAAATTTGAGTGGATTATTAAGATATATGTAGAATTACTTAGTCCTGGTTTTGAGAAATTGATTATCTGATTATTGAACTTGCAAGAATCACTTTTAAATACATATCCAAACATCACCTAAAGCTATAGATGGGCACTTACGCATTTATCTAAATAAATAGTTTTTTTTACAACTCGGTTGATTGCTTCTCCAATTATGACAACATGGATATCATACTCATAAATTCATAGTCATAATCGCTTTTCTGCCAAACACTCAAAAACACAAATTTTGTTGCATTTTATGTTTCTGTAGTTCTTTATGGAATATATTGTTTTCATGTTCATCTATTTTAACAATGTTTATAGCAAGATTTATTTTTTAAATCTGGAATTTCGGGCTTTTGTTCTAGGTACGATGATGCTTGGAGATTGTTTGAGGCAATGGAAAAAGACAATGTTGAACCAGATCATGTAACATGTTCCATAATGATTACAATTATGAGAAAAAAAGGTAACAGTGCAAAAGACGCGTGGGAGTTCTTTGAAATGTTGAACATCAGAGGACTTAAATGGAGTTTAGAAGTCATGGGTGCTCTAATTAAATCATTTTGCGACGAGGGTTTGAAGAAAGAAGCTCTTATTATCCAGTTGGAGATGGAGAAGAAAGGAATCACTTCTAATGCAATCATCTACAACACAATTATAAATGCGTATAGCAAATCAAATCAAATTGAAGAAGCCGAAGGTCTGTTTGCTGAAATGAAATCAAAGGGAATCGTTCCTACAACTGCTTCTTACAACATTTTAATGGATGCATATAGTCGAAGAATGCAACCAGAGGTAATTGAAAAGTTAATGATAGAAATGGAAGAAATGGGATTGAAACCCGATGTCAAATCCTTTACTTGTTTAATCAGTGCTTACGGGCGCCAAAAGAAAATGAGTGACATGGCTGCTGATGCATTCTTGAAAATGAGAAAAAATGGTATAAAACCAACATCTCATTCTTACACTGCTCTTATACATGCGTATTCAATCAGCGGGTGGCATGAAAAAGCTGATGTGGCATTTCAAAACATGTTGCGTGAAGGGATAAAACCGTCAATAGAAACCTACACGTCTTTACTGGATGCATTCAGACGAGCTGGTGACTCTGAGTCACTAATGAGAATATGGAAAATGATGATCAACGATAAAATGGAAGGAACACGAGTCACATTTAACATTCTTGTGGATGGATTTGCTAAACAAGGTATGTATAGTGAAGCACGTGATGTCATATGTGAATTTGGGAAAATTGGTTTTCAGCCAACTGTTATGACATATAACATGCTGATAAACGCGTATGCTCGTGGAGGACAAGAAGGTAAACTGCCACAATTGTTGAAAGAGATGGCTGTGCTACAACTCAAACCTGATTCCATTACTTATTCCACCATGATTTATGCTTACGTTCGCGTTCGTGATTTTAAGAGGGCGTTTTATTATCATAAACAAATGGTGAAAAGTGGGCAGGTGCCTGATGCCAAATCTTATCATAAGTTGAGGGCGATTTTGGATGTGAAAGCTGCTACTAAGAATAAGAAGGATAAGAGCGCGATTATGGGTATAATTAGTAGTAAATTGGGTTGGGTCAAGGTTAAGAAGAAAGCAAAGAAAGATGAGTTTTGGAAAAACAAGAAGAAATGGTCGCGGGCTCGTGGGTCGTCAGATGCAGTTGGAAGCGGATGATTCTCGGATTTAACTTTTCGTCTTGTTCCGTAAAGGCCCGTTCCAATGGTTGAAAACCCAACCTGGCCGGCCCGGCCCGGTTGGCTTGAACATGGAGAGTCAAGATGGATCCTCAAAACAGATGAATTAAAGTTTAGAATGTTATATGAGGTGAGCTAGAAGTAGATTCGACCTTAAGTCGGTTGATTTATAAGGTGTAAAGAGTATTTTGTAGTTAGGACTCTTATTAACCTGTATAAAATATGAAATACTAAAACGATTATTTTTTCTATTCAAACACATTAGGTTATCTTTCCATAGTCGTCCATTTTGTCATGCTTTCATGTTGGCCAAGTATTATCTAATTGAAAAGACAAAAGGGACCAAAAATCAATCTTCATATACCGCTATGTAAGCTCCAAGAATAAAAGTGATACCGGATTATTGGTATACTTTACCTCAACTCATCATTTCAAGTCTTATACAGAAGGTTATTCTGTACCAGCTCCTTCTATTTATACTGCAGTTGAAGCTCTTAAAGAAAAGTTTGTTGTCTTTCTCGTCGGTAATGGAAGCAATATATATGACATATATTAAACAGTTAAGTTTAATTTTACTCCTTGAGGTTTGTTGAAAATAACTATTTTCTTTTAAAAGATTAAAAATATCAATATACATCCACAAGTTTTACTATTTGTTTCAATTTTAGTCCAAAAGTTTCATTAGTTGTTTAACTTTATCCAAAATAATAAAACTTTTGGAGGAAAATTGAAACAACAAACATATGAACTTTTGGAGGTAAATTAATATTTTTAATCTTTTGGAGAAAAATGTTTACTTTAGTCAAATGTTAGGAAACAAAATTGAAATTAACTCTATATTAAAATACTAGTAGAAAACCCACACGATGCGACGACGACGACAATTTATATTACATGGATAGTTGTAGAGGTTTGTTTAGACTTTATATTTGATCGGTTTGTTTAGACTTGTATTTGATCGTTAATCTTTATAAGTTATGGATTTGGTTCCCAAACTATATTTTCCCTTTTTTTATAATCCAAAGACTAACCATAGACATTAATTAAAAACATTATAACATTATAGCTATCAACTCAAAGGGTTTTTAAGTATTTTACTAACTCATTTCTATAATACTTGAACGTTACGTACATGATAAAATTTGACATTTAAAAATAGGGATCGAAAATAAAAATACCGAGGTATGAAACCTAAGTAAAACATGTGTAAGGTATATATAATTAATCAATATTTTTTTAAGAAAATGTATCGGTTATTTAAACATCCATTTAGGTTATTGTTACACCCTCCCACTCTCTATTTCTTTCTATATACATTTGCATATGTATATTTTATATATATACAGAGAGAGTGGAGACGTGTCTCAATAATTAATGAGTGTATTTATCACAAATCATAGAAAAAAAAGATCAATCTTATCATTTAAAAGAGAGAATACAAGCTAGCTAATGACCGGGTAGCACCTATTGTATGGACGGCCCACCGGACATGCACCCACGCTATGTTACGCGCCATGGGGTCTCAACTAATGAGCACACGTCATACAAACATACAAACGTATCACACCCGCAACCGACTTGACCGATTGAATGACCAACTTCTCCACCCACGCTGGAATTAAATGAAGTGACTCGGTTGAATTATGTTTGAAAAAACAAAAAGAGAATACACGAGTTAATTGGTTGAATGGTGGGGTGGAATGGGTCTATTGACAAAATAATCACAGTTGAAATGGTGTAATTCTTTTTAACGGATTGACTTTAAATCAGCTGTAGTTTAGATAGATGGAGTAGAAAAAGTAGGGCAATATCTACACGCTAAAAAATATGGTTAAATGGGGATGTTTTTGTGAGCTCCAACTACATACTTTTATCACATGAAATCAATGAAAAAATTTGTAAATGTTCAAGTTTTGTTGGGTCAAGATTTAACTGGGTAAATTTTAATTGGGCTGAAGTCTTGATTCTTGTAGAGTTGTAGTGTAGGTGAACATTATTTTGACGACTGTTGTTGGAATACTTGGACTTAACAACGACATATGGGCTCGAGAATCGGGCCTCCTCCAAAGCAATTATTTTTAAATTTTCCTTCCAGCCCACACCCACAATTGATGTGTCTTTGGCCCAATACCAATTTTTTTGCTTTTTCTTTTCCATTTTTACACGATGGTTCAAAATCACTCTGCAATAAATAATATTTACACTGCTCTTGGAAAAAAGCATAAATAACGATCTAGATCACTTTGGTGTAAATCTAAAGCCGAGTCACATAAACAATTAGAAAAAAATAAAAAACTGCATCTTTAACTTTTTAAATACCAATAAAATAATAATTTACACATTCAAAAATTAAATTGCATCCAAATGATTTTATTCAAAACGGAAGAAATAAATCGATGTCAACGAGTTATTATGAAGGATCAATCTTTTTCTTTTAGCATTATAAATAATTCTATAGTAAACTCAAAAAAAAAGAAGCTAAATAATCATAAATACATATTAAATCCTTGACAAAAATAAAATAATTTTAATTGGAGGAGACATAAAGAAAACACGTTTGTTAAAGAAAGCCCAACGGTCCTGTTGACTTAAGGACACAAAAGCTTATGTTATTATCATATTTTGAAAGAAACAAGAGATTTCGTGAATATACGTTGTGGGTTTTTCTTCGTTCATTCGCGCAGCAAGAACACGAACCGCCAAATCCTATTTTTGTGAGTTTATACATCCAACATTTGTTCTTCACACTAATGAGATTACAGAGGTATGCTTAGATGTTAATGGTGAAGTTTACTTCGTGTTGTGTGGTGCTAATTGGAATTTTTTAGGGAACTATGCACTATTAATTACTTTTGAAGATATATTTATTTACTGAGATCAGTGTTTTTTTGGTGGTATGTAGAAAGTGTGTTAATATGTGTTAATTGCAAAATCAGGGAACTATGGCTATCATTATATCACTATGCATTTAAGTAAGATCAGTTTTCAGTCTTTGTACTCACTCTTTTTGTGCCTTTTATTAAGTAAAAGATGATTTTGCCCTGTTATGGTGTCATCATGTGTTACGATAAAAAGAAAAAGAAAGAACAGATAGGAACTCAATACATTTTCATCGTTGTTTTCTCATTACTGATACAAGCTCTATATAACGACTATAACGACTAACGACATTTTCGTTAATCAGTTAATGAACTTGTACATATAGCACCCCTATACTTTTATAAAAGACAGAATTGACCCTTTTTATTAATAGATGCATAACACTACTTCCTCCATATAAAATTCTTGTCCTCAAGAATTGAGAGGAAAATCTGGGTAACGGCTAACAAATTCTTCTGCAATCTCCCAAGTGGCATCATGTAATGGTAATTTGTCCCATTGAACCAAGAACTTAATCACTGGTTTATGACCGACTTTAGTAAGCTTTCGATCCAAAATGCGATAAGGGGTTAGTGAAGAACCCACACCGGATGGAAGTGGGGTGATGTGAGAAATGGGGCCCAACGCTCGTTTGAGTAGTGACACATGAAAAGTGTGATGTATCTGAGCATCCGATGGAAGATCCAATTGGTATGCCACTGGTCCAATCTTAGCCACAACTCGAAAAGGTCCATAATATTTCGGAGAAAGCTTCGAGTACTTATGCATACGAAGAGTAGTCTGAACATACGGATGTAATTTGAGATATACCCAATCTCCAATCTCAAAAGAACGCTCTGTTCTATGTAAGTCTGCAAATTGCTTCATCCGATTCCGAGCGCGATCCAAAGATTGTTTTAAGGTTCGAAGCATGGATTCCCTTTTTTGAAATAAGTCTTCCACAGCTACAACTTTCGAAGTAAGTGGAAAATGAGGTGCATGCAAGGGAGGATCAATGCCAAATAAGGCTTTAAAAGGTGGCATTTTAATAGATGAATGCCAAGAGGTGTTATACCACCATTGAGCTAAAGGCAGCCAACGAACCCAAGAATGTTGATCAACCATTGTCATACACCGAATAAGTTTCTAAGCAACGGTTAACCACTTCTGTTTGCCCATCCGATTGAGGATGATAGGCAGTTGACAAAGCTTGAGTAATACCTTGTAGTTTCAAAAAATCTTTCCAAAAGTTACTAAGGAATAAGGTATCACGATCGGACACAATGGTTTGAGGACAACCATGAATCTTGAAAATATTATCCAAAACCAATTGAGCTACTTGAGAAGCTGTATAAGGATGTTTTAAGGGAAGAAAATGAGCATACTTCGTAAATCTATCCACAATGACCAGGATGGTATCATAACCCTGAGAACGAGGTAACCCACCAATAAAGTCCATGGATACATCAGTAAATATGGACGTAGGTACTGGTAGAGGGCAAAGTAAACCTGGGGAAGCTATAGTTTCATACTTTGCTTTTTGACAGATGACACAAGCTTTCACAAAAACTTTAATATCTTTGGAAGCTCCTCTCCAATAGAATAAAGACTTAAATCGTTGTGTGGTAGGATGAATGCCTGAATGACCGGCCTGAGAAGAGCTATGGCACCATTCTAAAAGCTCTAAGCGGAGTTGAGTATTCATGGGAATCCAAAGCTTGTTCTTTCTTTTCAGAAACTCCCCATCCCAATTAAAATGTGGAACCACGTCACCATTCAACAACCTGTTAATTATATCTTGTGAAACAGAATCAGATTGCCAACAACTTTTGAGTTTATCAAGTAAAATGGGTTGGAAAGATGATAAGGATAAGGTGAGTAAGGTGGACCCATGTAAGCAGGATAAGGCATCTGCAGCATCATTTTCAGTGCCTTTCTTATAAACTATGTGATAGTCATAGCCCATGAGCTTACTCAACCAAGTATGTTGAAGAGGGGTTGTAATCTTTTGTTCCAAAAGATGCTTCAAACTTTTCTGATCGGTTTTAATGGTGAAGTGCTTGATGATCGCTTGACTGCCATAATAATGGCTAGTAATTCTTTTTCATAGACAGAAAGAACACTTTGTCTAGGTGAAAGGGCCTTACTAACGAATGCCAAAGGGTGGTTATCTTGCATTAATACAGCTCCGAGGCCTTTAGAAGAAGCATCGGTTTCCAGAACAAATTCTTTCGACCAATCAGGAAGAGCTAAAACTGGGGCATGAATTAAGGCTTGTTTAAGGTGTTCAAATGCCATTTTAGCTTCATTTGACCACTTGAAAGCATCTTTCTTGAGAAGAGAAGTTAAAGGTTTGGCAATAGAACCATAAGAAGAAATGAATCTTCTATAATAACCAGTAATGCCCAAGAACCCCCTTAATTGTTTAACAGTCATAGGAGTAGGCCAATCTCGAATGACTGCTATCTTCGACTGATCAGTGGCAACCCCATCTTTAGAAATAACATGCCCAAGATATTCCACCTTAGTGCCAGCAAAGCTGCACTTGGATTTCTTAGCAAAAAGTTGGTGCTCTCTAAAAAGTTGCAAGACTTCACGTAAATCAATCAAATGCTGTTGTAAGTTCTTACTATAGACCAAGATGTCATCGAAGAAAATAAGAACTTTTTTCCTCAAAAACTGTTGGAAAATTGAGTTCATCAGTCCTTGAAAAGTTGCTGATGCATTAGTTAACCCAAAGGGTAAAACTAAGAATTCAAAGAGACCTTGATGTGTTCGAAATGCGGTTTTATGAATGTCTTCTGGGTGCATCCGGATTTGATGATAGCCAGATCTAAATCCAGCTTAGAGAATACTTCTGCCCTCCCTAATTCCTCCAATAGCTCTTCAATAAGAGGAATGGGAAAACGGTTTTTGATAGTATTGTCATTCAGTTTCCTATAGTCAACACATAATCTCCAAGTACCATCTTTCTTCTTAACCAATACCACTGGAGATGCAAAGGAACTGACACTATCACGTATAATACCCAGATCCTTCATTTCTTGCACCATTTTTTCAATTATGTCTTTCTGACCCATAGGGTAACGATATGCCCTTTGATTAATAGTAGTTTTTTCATCAATCAACTGTATCTTGTGATCACAAGATCTTGTGGGAGGAAGAGAAGTTGGTGACTGGAAAACATCATCAAATTCATGCAATAAAGCAGATACTTGTTCATTCATTAAAGTATCTGAAACTTTAGATTGATGCTGAAACATACCATCTTCATTCACTTGAATGCTGAAAAGTTGGGAATGAATTATAGAGTCGGAATCACTCAACCAGGAAGTCATTTTTTCAGCTGAACATAAGGTGACCTTCTTGCTATCAGTACCCTTGAGTTCAAACATCTTGTTGTTTACTGAAAATTGCATGGTGAGGGATTTAAAATTCCAAATAAAGTCATTCAACGTTTGTAACCATTGAATTCCCAACACCATATCATAGTTCTCTAATGGAATCAGTAAAACATCAGCTTTGAACCAAACCCCTTGCAGTAACCATTGAAAATCTTGACACAAGGTTGAACAAGGAAGTTTATTGCCATCAGCTACGGTAACTGACATTGAAGTTACAGTTTTAGTAGGGCAATGCAAATTACTAGCCAATCTAGAATCCAAAAAATTATGGGTGGAACCCGAGTCAATTAGAATTTGTAATTGTCTGGTGCCAATGGTGCCAATGATCTTCATAGTCGAATAAGAAGGCACTCCTATCAATGCATGGATTGAAATCTGTGGATCCATTTGTAAAGCTTGAAGTTGAGCAAGTTCTTCATTAATAACATCTGTGCTCTCTTCATTTGAACCAATTTCTAATACATATAATTGCTTAAATTTGTAATTATGAGTTGGAGTATATTTTTCCGTGCACCAAAAACATTCCCCTCTAGCCCTTTTATCTTCAGCCTCCTTAGTAGAGACTCTACGAATTGGCTTTATCATTTTGGAAGTGGAAGGAGTTGGTAGTAGTGATAAGGTGGCAGTGGGAATGGAAGAATTAGAGCTTGAACTAGTACTATTGTTTTTAAAAAGATTGGAAGTGAGTTTAGGAACTGAATTAACTTAGGAGTAGGTCGAATTAGGCTTCTTGGAATCTTTACCACCAAAGAGAGTGAAATATACCACCTCCTGTTGCTTAGCCATGGCAATGGCATCTCTTAAGATTTTTGGTTTGAAGATTTTAACTAAGCAACGGATTTCAGGTTTGAGGCCAGCAATGAACAATCCAGCAGCATAGTTTTCATATAATTTGACTCTATTCAACAAAGCATCAAAAGCATCACAATATTCTTGCAAGGTACCTGTTTGATGAAGATTCTTCAATTCTTCAATCGGTTCTTCCGAAAGACGAGTAGAAAATCGATTGAGCAACGAACGAACATAATCTTCCCAACTTATTTCATCTATCTCCCGATCTTGACTCGTAACATACCCTTGGTGCCATTGCAGAGCAATACCTTCAAGATTAACCACGGCATAATTCACCTTCATGTTCGCCGGTGTTTTATCCACCGCAAAGAAGTGATTACACTTGTAAATCCAACCTTCTACATCATCACCACTGAATTTAGGGAAATCTAATCTTCCCAATCGGACCAAACGATGTTCATGATGATCACCGCCGTTGAATTTCTTTTCGAACAGCTCTCTGATGGAACCAATTTGTGAGCAGACTTCCGCCATCTGAATCTGCAAATTTTTGATATGATCAGTGTTCTCTTCCAACACTGATTGTTGAAAATGAATCGATTGTGAATTTTCTTTAACAATCTTCTCCAATTTCTTCATTTCCTGTTGTCGTGTTGCCGCCATCGCCACTGGAATTCAATCGAATTGTTCGCCGGAGCTCCGATAAGGATCGGTAGCTCTGATACCAATGTTACGATAAAAAGAAAAGAAAGAACAGATAGGAACTCAATACATTTTCATCGTTGTTTTCTCATTACAGATACAAGCTCTATATAACGACTATAACGACTAACGACATTTTCGTTAATCAGTTAATGAACTTGTACATATAGCACCCCTATACTTTCATAAAAGACAGAATTGACCCTTTTATTAATAGATGCATAACATCATGTCATGTGGACTTGATCCAAAAGTTTTTGTTTTTGTAATGACCCAAACCGAACGAAAAGCCATTATTAACAACTTAGATGATTTTTTTATTAGTTAAAAGAGATCTTTGTTCTGTTACTATGTTATACTTTTTTGATGTTTTTAATAGGAATTGGGTTTGACAGTTTTATTTGGTGTTTTGCAAGACTAAGGTCATGTGCGAGAACTTGCAATCTCATTATTAGAACACCTAAAAACCTATTTCAACATGTTTTGTACTTTGACGCTTGTATATTGCAGTTGATTAGGTTTACGTAGGTTGTTCTTGTAGCGTAGATTGCAATCTCATTATTAGAACACCTAAAAACCTTTTTGACTTATTACTCAATGAGCTCAAAGTACTATTCATACCGAATGAAATTCGCAACTATGCATATTGCTTTTATGATAATGAGGATGAGGTTATTTGCATTTGCGACAATAGGTTTTGTTGTTTATATACAATAAAAACATGTTTTTTTCATAACCTTGAACCCTTTATAGGTTCATTTGAAGCCAAGTTTGAAGAAAGTTTTGTAAGTGCCTCCTCTCATAGTTTTATTATTATTATTATTATTAATGATCTCATCTGCCTTAGTATTTTGTTTATATGTGAGTATAGGAACTTACAGAAGAATCATATGATATGAGTTCTGTACCCAAGGAAGTTAAGTCAATGTTCTAAGCCACTTGGAGAGAAAATCTGATGGTAAGAACGCATTGTTCTCAGTGCCCCTCCGGCACAGGCCAGTTTTACAGTTGATGTATATGAAAACTACTATTATCTATTCTAGGGCTCTCTTCATTCAGACAGTCCTTTAAGGTTCTTTGATTGGATATATAATATTTTCAAATACAAACTTATTAACAGTTTTTAGAGGTGACAGTTCCGGTCATTTGATTTGATGGGAGGCAGGGGGTTTTATTTTATCCCTAAGGAAATGGGTTTAAAGATGCCCAATGTGTACTATTATACATAAGACCTCCTAAATCATTCTATCCAAGAAAATGGATTCTTTTTGAAATAACACACTTTCGAATTTTACTTAGACTCTGATTATATATAAGAAGTGTTTCAGGCAAACGAACTAATCTGTTTTGGCCTGTTACTTGAGCTGCTACTTTTACCACTTCTACTTGTTTTTTCTTCCATCTTGGCTGATTGTCATGTTCTTGTGTGTGGTTCACATCTGTTACAGTCCTTTGCCTGGGTGGAGCTAATTAATCGGCTGAAACAGATAATGCAGTAAATGTTTTAAAGTACGTATTGACAAGCAAGCTATGCTCCAGAAAACTGTACTAATAGGGGAGATTGTAATCTTAATATAGGGAAGGCTGCTTTTCATGTAAACTACATATTAAATAAAAATCTGTCATCTTAAAAATGAATGTCTGTTTTCTCAGGTCATTTTTGTAGATGCTTCAGACGCAGAGGAATTGGCTGATGGCTGCACTATATATAAGCACTCTTAGAGGAGATGATTCAGTCGTCGAAACTGATAAGGACATTCTGAACATCCTGTTGGTCACCAGAGCTTTGTAAGTGATTGGTCATGTTTTTTTTACTATTATTCTTGTCTGCCTCGTATATCCATTATTATTATTGTTGTTGTTATTATTATTATTATTATTATTATTGTTATTATTATTATTATTATTATTAAATTTTGTCAATATAGGAAGCCCACCGAAGGACGATTTGAAGAACTATGTAAGTGGCTGCTCATGGTTTTTTATTTTCTTTTCCTAGTGTTCTTGTCGATCACATACCAGTTTTACTCTATTTTTGTTTGCCACTATAGGAACCTATTGAAGAAGCATTTAATATCCATTATGTACCCAAAGAAGTCAAGTTTCAACCTTTTCCATTGATTATATCAGCTATGTTCGCACTCACATGGTTGCAACTTTTCGCTATGGATCACAATGTGGAACTTGCTTGGAAGCTTTCGGTGATGTACCACCTCATAATCCTGATCATAAGGTATGTTACTTGGAACCAAATATTGCTCTTAGTTATGCCATTATCTAATGAAACGACCCTAGTTTTAGTTATGCCGCTATCTCGAATGAGCTTTAGTGCTAAGGTTTGCTTTGGGTCCCCAAAACAATAGAGCCGCCGCTAAGACCATTTTATATCTTTGTAGTGCTTGAAAACTGTTTGGCCTTGCCGCCTTGACAGTTAATCAATCGAGTTCAAAGATGGAATCTGCGATTGATCTGACCCTACCTTTTGATCAGTATATTATAATTGCCCTTTAGTTCCCACTGCACTAAAAATGTTAGGCAACAAGTTTGAATTAATATGTGATGTGATCCCAACTCAATGACCACAATTTCTTGTCACTAAAAAGCTCCAATTTGTGACCAAGAATTTATGTAATCCCTGACTCAATGACCTCAGGTCATCAACCATGATTCTTATAACTGTCATTTAGCCCTAAAAGTACGGTAGGCTATCACTAATTTTAGTCAGTAACTAGATAAAACTAATAACTATTTTTATGTTAAGTGACCATCTGCTTTCTATTACTGGTCATTATAACTTTGTATCTAATTAATAGTGAGCTACGGTTTATTTAAGGTGCTGGTGACAGATTTAGTGACTAAATGGGGTCTCCAATGGGGATTTTTTTTGATAAAAATAACTTGGTACATAATAATTAAATAATTCAAATTTAATCTAAAAACTTGGTAGATAGATATTATAGTTATTTGAGTCTACTATTTCAATTGATCAAACCTATACTTGCTCATTTTAGAACTCAAGTGGCATCACTATATCTGGCTCTCTGGCTGTCTGGCATCATCACCATGGACTCACCATCTGCTGTTAGAATTTGGGCTTCATCATCACTCCAACCCTCACAAATATAAGACTATGAAGAACTAAACTTTTATATTATAATGATGAAGACATGATATTAAAAATCTCATATAACTATATGGAGTCTGTGAATTAAGAGAGCACCCTTACCAACATTGATTACTGATCCATGAGAGTTGGATCATACATCTTAGCTTTCCTTTTGAATGTTTAGACTGTTTCATTAATAAGCAAATCATTCAATTAAAAAATTACATTGTTCACGAAACAGTTTTTTAATAGTAACCCATAAATTTAAAGTCCTTTATGATGACTGCCAAAAATATGGACATGCGTAAGGAGATGAAACCACAAACAACATATGATCAATGTATATGTACAAAGTTAGGAATCATTTGTTTCCATTGTTATAAATGCGCCCAAACTATCATAGGTTACAGTTTCTTGCACTTCAATTTAGAGAAATAATCTAATGCTATGGTTTTTCTTCTCCCTGAGTCGGTAGGTCTAGACACGATTGGTATGTGGAAGTATTGAGGTTTATATGTAGTAGAATTCTTTAGTTGTGAATTCATCTTCAATGATACAGTTACTAGGATGTTATAGTTGTACTGTGCTTAATTTGTCGAAATCTGTGACCACCTCTTTCATGCTTGGTCTTTTTTCACTCTTCATTTTCATGCTTCTCTTGGCAAGCTTAGCTACAAGAAATACAGGATGTGACCTGCAAAAAACCAATTATGTTTTATGGTTTTATTACCCCTTTAGATTGAAGCAAATAAAGGAACACAGTGATGTGACCTCCAAAAAACCCAAGGCACAAATAAAAACCAATGAGTGACCCATAACGAAGAATAAAGCACGGATACATATTATCAAACAGGTCAAAGAGTTAACCCAAATCATGCTTTGGATGAAAGTGAGTATTATGATGAGAATCTGTAAACAACATTTTGCTTCATCAACCATTGGTGAGAATCTATGAACATCAAAAGTGAGTTGCAAACTATAAGACAGGAAACAACCATCTTACAAATAACTTTAAAAGTTCAGTAAATGAGGTAGTTTTGAATGAAAACATGAATTTCAAATTAAACACCAAAAATGACTTTTGCTGAATAACCATGATTGAAATAAATAATAAAAAAATAGTGTATACTAAGAGGTTGTAATGTTGACAATGATAGTCAATGCAGGTTAAATTATATCTTCAATGGTTAAATATCTAATGAAGCTTGCGAGGATACCACATAAACTGTAGCAATCAAATCATACATCATAATCCTTGCATCTACCAAAACAAGATTGGCATGAGAATACAACAGGAAGATCACCTGCAAGATTAAAGATAATCTGATGACACAATATTACCATCTTTGTTTCATGAAATTACATCCAATCACCATGAGTATCACAAGTGAAATATAAAAAAATATAATTTATATAACTCAACTATGCTTACCTGCCAAATTCTAAATATAAAGAATCACCATGTATAAGATGATATGAAACTTGCATCCTCTAGATTCCAAATCACCTTGTATAAGAATCACTGACATCATCTTCTAGCCCCACTGATTTAATAATCAACGTGGTGTTATTATGCTACTAACTAAACATATGGCACACCTGCATTGGTAAACAAATAGGCTTAGTAATTTAAATAAACCAACGTGAACATCATGTTGGGAAGCAACCTATGTTAAAAGGCTTCATGACTGCCCCTTTTAATTGACTTCATTATGAAAATAAATAAAGTAGCATATTCTGATATTCCTCAAATTATAATTCCAGAATGGGATTAATGATCATGGATACAAGTGGAAATTAACATCCACAATATGTAATTCATTAACAAAGGACTCTAACACGCTGTGATCGTTCGAGAAATTCGTGAGCGCTGATCATTGAAGAACAAAGGTACAAATTTCATAAAATAGTAATGAAAACCAAGAAATTATAAAATGATTTGTAATAACTCACATAGTTATCAACCAAATGCTAGATTTCAACCTGCACTTCTCCCAACATGAACAACACTCCACCTGTAAACGTTAATACATATTACACTACGGTAAAGAAACGAAGAGATCAAACTTCAAACTATCAAATTGAGAAAATGTACATACACACATAAGCATAGAGATCAAATAGCCCAGTACTACACTCCTGGAGAAGTACCTAACCTTGATCCATAAAAATTCAAGATATATATATATATAAAAACAAGGAGGTAACTCACAATGAAAGGAATCACCAGAAAAAGGAATATATCTGGTTACAAAACTAAGATAGATGTGGTATTATTCTGGAAAGAAAGTGTGAGTGCACAAAAAAGGAAAAAGCTGCAGGAATTAAGCATTGATGATTACGAGCTGAACCATTATCAATAATGCATTAGTTGACCTTCACCACTACCACCATCATATTAACCAAAGTCCTGCTACCATCATAGTAACCTTAATAGGTGCCATTTTTGCACCTGGGGTCTACGACATGCTTAGAGCCCTTTTAACTTTAAAGGAAAAATTAAAGTACAATATAAAAAGCCATATGTAAAACAATAAAGTCGATACTTGAGAGCTGCAGTAACAATATGAGCAACATAATCACCTGTGAAAAATTGATTCCATAATTGATAGTTTCATTAGAAGGGAATGCCGCAATAACATAATCTCCATTTAACACATGAACATGTTCACTAAGATAGGGTGCTACTCTATCACAGCCTCTGCCATTGCGATCCATGGCAACGGTCAGCCCAACTTGTTCAATAGTTAGGGAACTTACGTTAATTAACCACATATTCAAATCTGATCGTACACCATATTCTCTAAGTTTACCTAAAATTGTAACTATAACAGAATGTAAGTTTCATGTATTCAATTAATTTAAATTCTTGCAGGCTGAAAATAAAGAGAAAAAAACAAAGCAATCCAAGCAAAGTCAAACAGTTAGCAACTAAATAGATTTGGTCAACATACTTAATATTCCAGCTGGCAAGATTCTTTTGGAAGTCTGCAGTTGCAATTGCAAGGCCAGTAACACGAGGAGAAGGAGCAATTGGAGGGCAAGCCATATGCTTAAGATATCATTACTATATACTGCTGATGAATTTTTGTTATGATATAAAATGCAAAAAAGGTGACAATGATATTAGCTCCTGTCACTAAACATCACAATTTATTTCTTAGATCTTCTAGTTTTTTTAATTTGTATTTGAAAGATTAGAAATGGAGATGAAGGGAAGCATTTGGAAAGAAAGTAATTAGAAGGCATTATAACTTTTTAAAAGACAAAACTAGAAGATATAAAGGTCTATTTGGTATGTGGTAATGGAATGGACAAATAAATGTAATGAATGAGGGAATGTAATAAATGAGAGAATGAAATGAATCATTACATTTCATTGTTCTATTTGGTTATCTTTTAGGAATAAATGAATTATTACTTTGTTTTGTTTGTTAGATATGACAAAACAAAACAATAAAATGTAAAAGTAGTTATAATGGTAATGGCGAGCGGGGTGGTGGCCGGCGGTGGTTTCCTGCGGCAGTGGTGGTGATAGTGGTTTCCGATGACGGTGGTGGCCGACGATGGTATCAAGAGGCAACGCTGGCCTTCGGTGGTTTCTTTCGGTGGTGGTTCCCAGTGGCGGTGGTGGCCTTCGAAGGTGGTTTGCGGCGGTGGCCGGTGGTGGTTTCTGGCGGTGGCGATGTCGATGGTGGTTTCCGGCGTTGGCGACTTGCGGTGGTGGTTTCTGGCGGTGGCCCGAGGGTGAAAAGTGTGAATTTATTGTGAATTTATTTTCTTATTTCAAATTCGTAATTTGGTAAATCATCTAAAAACTTATAACAAGTCATTAATTTATGAATATTTTTTTTCTTTATAAAATTATAAAGCTTTATTTATTATTCGAAAATAAATAACTAAATAAGAAGTCTTATTAAAAAATTATTAAGGTTGATAAATATTTTATAAAATAAATAGAATTATCATTTAAATTAAGTTTAGGGTGAAAAGTGTAATTTATAAAACTTAAATTATAAGTTTTTTTACATAAAATGTTAAACTTTAAAATTAAAGGGACCAAATGTGTAACTTCAATTAATAACCCAAACCACCCAAATCCCCATCCCCGTCGACACCTCCACGTCACCGGCCATCGCCTCCGGCGACCACCAATCACCCAACAGACTCGATTAAAACGCAATTAAGCCATATCTTAACTAGCTGAATCAGTTTCGAAACTTTAACATTCATCAATTCGAGCAAACCGTAAAGCCATCGCAATTAAACTTATAACCGAACAACATTCATATCATAGAGATCATTCGACTTGAAACTGATCAAATTGACATTTTAATTCGGTTGTAAATGTTCTAATTGATTCCCTAAATCAACTTCTAACCCCAATTGCATACGTGATACTCGCCAACTCCCTGTTCGGTTACCACTCCATATCGAACCTGCAACTTAATCGTGATCCATGTTCGAGGCTCTTTTATACAAAATTGGTTGAGGGTTTTTACTTAGAATCACCATCCGAAGCTTCCTGCAAAGTTAATTTCATTAAGAACAACGTTTGCACCATGAATCAACAATCACATCGTCGCGACTCGTTCTTAAACTTAAGATCATCAAATCGAACTCAATCATGTAAGTTATATATATCATTATACTCGGTTTTACTCAAGGAATCAAAGCCCTATGTTTGATTCCGTTAACCATATCATTTGGATGTTCAATTTGATGCAACCCGAAACTAGGGTTCATATGGATTTGGGGGTTTCTAAAACAAGGTTTTTTTTAATATGATTTCAGAATCTTAACAGAAAGCAAGCCTTAGCTTACTGGTTAACTCTATGAGCTAATGCAGCAGGGGTCCCGGGTTCGACCCCGGGCACCCCCAAATCTTTTGTTTTAATCCTTTCTTTTATTAAACTAACTCACAAAAATTACTATTATTCTATTAAACTAAAATAAAATTTATGTTGATACTTAAATTTAATTTAAAAATTATTAATTTAATTTTTAAAGAATTTTGGTAATATAATCTACTATTTTAAAATAAATAGCTTAACAAAAACTTTGTTAATTTTTGTTAAAATGTTATAAAAATATATAATTTATAAGTTTAAGTAGTTATAAAAATTATTTTTAAAATCTTTATTTAATTCCTAAGACTTCTAAGTAATATATATTTTAGTTCTTTATTTTTGAAAGGTTTTAATATTATGAAACCTTTATAATAACTACTCAAAAGTTTAAAAACATTATAAATCAAACTTAAATACTTTTAAGTTATTTTTCAGGTCAGTTAAATAATTGATTATCAAGTTAATTATTTTGATCAAGTTTTAAAAAAAATTAATTTTATATTGATTACTTATTTTACACTCCACCATTACCTATTCAATTATTATTAACATTTAAGTGATATTACTATTTTTACTAATGATCCATTATCATCTTATATTATAATTTCTAATCAACTTATTCCATGTAATCAAAATATAATTGGTTATATTATTTTATTTAAACCTAATTATCAAAACCTCAAATTCCAAATGAAACCCTAATTCATGTTTACTTCTCAATCCCTTCTTTATTCTAATCCTAAGACACTAAATCTTAGGTTGAATCGTGAAGGAATCGTTGGAATCATCTTATCTTCTTATTGTTATTTTAAGTGCAACTTATAGCACGTGAGTTTTCCATGTGGAGTTTCCTTGCCCCTATTTTACTTTATTTCACACTATCTTGGGGTAAAACATGATACTTATACATCATACACTTATAAACGTTTGAGACTTGTAAAGCTCTTTCAATTCATCTTTATATTTTGTCATGGTTATTCGTGTGTTGTAAATGATTATATGAGATACATAGTTTGTTTACAATCATTAACTATTGCTAGTCTGGCGATGTCTTAGATCTTGGGTCTGACAAGCCTATTTGGTGCTAAAGTCGATGTATTGCCGACTCTTGATGACGTATGCTTGTTCATCATGGGAACCAAATACACTTAGCCAATCTTATATACTTGTAATCAAGTCGAGGTTTGGTTGTAACAATATGTGTTATATAACCTTACTAACTTATAACCTATGACATGAATTGCTACTTGTAACCTTGTTATATTATGTATGAAAATCTTGAAAACTCACTAACTTTTTAGTTGACCTTTTTATTTTTATCATGTTTCAGGTTTACTTCTTGTGGATTTCTCTTCGTGCTCATATAGGACTTGGACCTAGTTTAAATTGAAAGTCTTATGTTTTTTGGATGTATTTTGATTGTTTTGTAATTACTTATTTGTCTTGTAATGTTTAATGAATAAAGACATTTAATATTATTTCAACTTAATTAGTTCCATGCGCTATGAGCAATCGTCTCCCATTTGTCCGCCCCGATGATTCCGCCGTCGGTCGGGGTGTGACATGATAAGTGACAAAAACATAAGTAAGAGAATCATAAGTGGTAAAAGATTCTTTGCTTTATTATAAGTTATAGGTATGATTAACATTATATACGAGTGATAAAATAACGATATTATATTTTATAATTTTTTTGATTTATTTGCTTTTTTAATTGGTTTTTAAACAATTTGTTTTAAAACAAACCATTTTTAAAAAAGTGCCATTTTTAATAATTTATTTATTATAACTTTGAAATTTAATTACTTTTGTTCCATAAGAATTATTTTAAAAGTCATAGGTTTTAAAATATATTGTGTGTTTTTTGAAGTTTTTTTAAACATTATTATTTATAAAAAAAATATTTACTTACAAATTGAATTTGTAGAAAGATCATTTAAAAAAAAAATATATGTAATATAAAAAGAATTGAATAATATCATTTGTATTTAATGTGATATTTATTAAGAGAGAGAAGCGAGAAAATAAAATTTAATAGCTTTAAAATTATGACAAGTGTCACACAAAAACCTTCTTTTATTAGTTGTTATTTATAGATTTATAGATTAGTATTTATAGGTTTATGTATTATAGATTTATAAATTTATAGATACATTACAACAAACCAAACCATCGGATCAAGCACCATGTCATGTTTATTGATTGCAATGAATTATATATATGTTCAATGTTGAAACTAAAATAAAAAATTATAAAGGTGCAGTAGAATAATTTACATTATATTAACATTGCGTTCCTGAGTTTAATAAATAAAAGAAAAGAAAAGAAAAAGAAAGAACAACTATTGTAAAGGTGTAATAGAATAACGTACATTATATTAACATTGTGTTCCCGAGATTAATAAGTGAGAAAAAGAAAAGAAAAGAAAAGAACGGAAAAAAAATTAACAAGGGAAAAGAAATGAATAAAATAAAATTAAGGAGAGAAAGGAAAATACACAATATTAAATTTTTGTGTCTCAGATTTCGAAATAAATGCAAAAAAGTAAAAAAATTATGTATTTTATTTCGTTTCTTTTTATTTCCTTTTACTTTAAAAGAAAAGTTAGTAAAGTTAGTAGGAAAAATACTTAAAAATTTTCATTTTGTTTGTTTCCATTTCATTAATTAAAAAATCCCAAAAACACAAAGTTTTTTCTCTTTCATTTCATTTTATTCGTTAACAATTTATTTTACATTTTTTTATTTATCTCTCTAAATGAGAATAGAAAACACAACGTAAAACCTTTTTAGAGTTTAATTTTGTTTAAAAACAATGATTAAAAACAGAAAAAAGAATGTCGAAAAATAAGGAAATGATTTTTGGTAGACAACGGAAGTATAAACCACTATGACGTATCTAACCTTCTCCAGCCCACTCAACTACACCACCGGTACACCCTAAAAAATGTCCCAACCGCCGGCAACCAACCACCCCGCCGGCGTCCCTCAAATCGCCGCCGCCACCACCACCACCACCACCACAACCACCGTCTCTCCGGCGGAGAGTTCCAAATCTCCGTCGCGATCTCATCCCCCTAAAATTGTCGTATTAGCTGACCTCAACGTTGACCCTCCTACCGATTCTGACGCCCTCGATTCTCTCTTCAGGTCTCTTACATTTCTCTTGTTATCTTGTTTTTTTAGCATTATTTGATCTCCTAGACTTCTGTTTATTTCATTTACATTTTGTTCCCCAATTTCATATACTTAATTAGGCTCAACTGTTCAAGTTGATTAATTGTATCGACTTTTTAGAAATTGGTATGTGCTTTGATTTGGATGCAAAATTAGTGATTATGTACTTAGTTTCAAGAATTTGAATAATCGACTGTTGTTTGGCTTCTCAAATTAGTTTTTGGAATTTCGGTGAGAAAATTGCTAATTTGGAGAATTGTTAAATTCTATATGAGGATGCCCAAAACAAAAATAGGCTAAAGGAACATTGGCTTTTCCTTGTGATTAACCTTTCTGAGAGTATTGGAGAACTGATCTATTTGTTTTGAATATTGTGAGTAATGTCATAAGATGCATTTACAAATCATACAAATTTATGTGTGCCACTCGGAGCAAAAGATGGATTTATGCTATTGTGTAATAGATGTGGTTGTGTATGTTGTGTAGGTTGAGTAATGAAGAGAATAATCAAGATAAAATGAGTTTTGCGGGCAAAGATTCTGATACAGTTGAACTAGAAAGTAAGCAATCTAAGAAACTTGGGAAATCCCGTTCACGAATCGGTAAGATGGAATTCCCCATTGATTGTGGAGCGGATGCTGAAGGTGATCATAATGGCCCAGGTCTGCCCTCATCCCGTGAGGAAAAAGTCAGCAGCCTTAAAACAGTGAGTTCTCAGTTTTGTTGATATGTTTGTTGAAATAATATTGTTTTCTGAAGCACATCTGACTCACTAGTTTTCATAGAACAAAAAATGTTTGGCAAATTTGTAGTTATGATGTAATCGTTTACCTCAATATTTACAGGGTTTGATACACGTTGCACGGAAGATGCCTAAAAATGCACATGTTCATTTTATTCTTGGCCTGATGTACCAAAGAATGGGACAGCCACAAAAGGTAGGATCTTGCCCATTATTTACATATTTATATGTTATTTTTGCACTAACCATAAAAGATTTATTTAGGCGGTTTCTGCATATGAAAAGGCAGAAGAAATCTTGCTTCGTGGTGATGAAGATATCGATAGGCCTGATTTGCTATCTTTAGTTCAGACTCATCATGCCCAGGTGCATCACAACGTTGCACTCCTACTTAAGTATAAATATCATTTCAGAAAACTACATAGTTACAGTTATTTATTTGTTATCCATTTGTGTAATCTTGCAGTGTATTTTGCTTGGAAGTTCAGAAGAATATGGTTCAGGAAAAGATTTAGAGGGTAAGGAGCTTGAAGAAATTCTTTGCAAGTTAAACGAGTCAATGGCATCTGATGTTAGACAGGCATCAGTGTGGAACACTTTAGGTGTATTATTACTAAAATCAGGCCACTTGCAGGTAAAAATGTTTTCTTTTTCTTTATTGCCCTTATAACAAGTACAGTTTTACAAACGATCTATGATTGTATTGTTGGTTTAGAGTGCTATATCAGTACTTTCCTCTTTGCTGGCGGTTGCCCCTGAAAACTTGGATTGCATTGGCAACCTTGGAATGGCTCATCTTCAAAAGTAAGGACCTCACACTTTTGATGTATTTTAATTGTTGGTGTATAATCATTATCATTTATATATTTAGAAGTTAGAGCACAAAGGAGTGAATGATGAAGTAGGAGAAATATTAAGATGATTATTTAGAAACCCCTGATACGAAGTTTCAGGTGGCTGGATGTGTGTATTAGGAATTGATTATGTGATGTTGGATAATCGGAATCAGAAATTAACTACAAGAGTTGTAGAAAATAGTGATTGGAAGTGTTTATTCTGCTTGAATGTTTGGAAAATTCTGATTATGTGAAAAAAGTAGATATGGTTTGTGAAAGGAAAAAAAAATTCTCTAAATTAAGTTATAGCGGGGAACATAAGTTATTTTATTTTACCTTATATGATCAGTTTTGTTGCAACTTGTATGAAACTGGTTATCTGATTCCTATATAATTAGACAATCAAAAGCAAAACACAGATCCATACACCCCCTAAATCTTATTTCTTTTTTTTTTCACTGACATACATACTTTTACTTATCATCTAGTGGAAACTTGGAACTTTCAGCAAGATGTTTCCAGGACCTGATCTTAAAAGACCAAAATCACCCTTCAGTTTTTATCAACTATGCCGCCCTTCTTTTGTGTAAATATGGTTCTGTAGTCGCAGGTATGTAAACAATTTTCAATCACCTCTATTGTTCTTTAATAATACTTTATATTAGACAAATTTTGAGCTAATCTAGATGTATCTGAAAATTATTGTTAAGGTGTTAAGTATTACTGTGTTAATGACTTCCAGGGCTCCAATTTTAGGTGCAGGGGCAAATGGTGAGAATGGGGCTTGTTTGGATAGAGTTACAGCAGTTAGTGTAGCCAAAGAATGTTTATTAGCTGCTGCAAAAGCAGATCCAAAAGCTGCTCATGTATGGACTAATCTTGCTAATGCATATTACATGGCTGGTGATCATAGACACTCTGGCAAGTGTTTGGAGAAGGTTATTATCGTCTTTTGCTAATATCATTTTGTGAAATAGATCATACTATTATTCAGCTTGTGAGTAAATTGCAGGCTGCAAAATTGGAGTCCAATTGTCTGGCAACTCGATATGCTGTGGCTGTTCATCGAATTAGGGAAGCTGAAAGGTCGCAAAATCCTAGTGAACAGCTTTCTTGGGCTGGAAATGAAATGGCTTCAATATTAAAAGAAGGGGACTCACTTGGAGTTGAGCTCCCTATAGCTTGGGCCGGGCTTGCCATGGTTCACAAGGCTCAACATGAAATTGCAGCAGGATTTAAGATTGAACAAAATGAATTGATGGAGGTTGAAGAAAGAGCACTTTATAGTTTAAAGCAGGTAGGTTTCCATTTATTATTAAGAAATGAACAAATTAAAATGGAAGCATTTAAATTTTGTGGGCCTTCATGTATTTCAGGCAATATCAGAGGACCCAGATGATCCAGTACAGTGGCATCAACTTGGGCTTCATAATCTTTGTACTCAAGACTTTAAAACATCCCAAACATACCTCAAGGCAGCAGTTGCTCGTGATAGGGAATGTTCATATGCTTGGTCGAACCTAGGTATTTCTCATAATTTATCTTATAGTAATTTGAACCAAAAATTGGTTTTGATTGTTTGGTCTACCCTAGAATATGAAAATCCTAAGGTTTGACTGGTATTGTTTATAAACCACAAAATAAGGGAATCCTGTGGACTCAAATCAGTAATAAGCTTTATATTAGGGGGTGTTCGGTTGTGCATTTTGACAGTAATTGTGATCCAATAATCTGAATCCAATAATCAACTGTTATAAAATATGATATAGAACACTTTGTTTGGATGTGCTTTTGCTGTTTGAAGTTCTAATAATCAAATGTTTTTAGTGTTCATTCAAGTCTGATTAGTTAAGAAACTAATCGATAAACTGATGAAAAAACATATTTGTGAAAGAAAAAGGAGAGACATGTGTGAAGTGGACGCAAGTATTATAAGTTAGTTTAAAAGAAGGGTTAAATAGGTATTTTTATTTGGACAAAAGGTAAAGAAACCCTATGGAGTTTCTTTGAATTCATACGTAAGTCCATGGACTTTATATGGCATGGTTAAGGCATAAACTTATTAAAATAACAATGAGAAATGGACAGTTATCGAGTTTTTACAAGTATGGGGACTAAATCATGCAAAGTAGAACATTTGTTAAGTGACTTTAATCATGTCTGGTTGATTTAATCATGTAAAACTATAGTCTAGGGACGTCTGCAAATTCAGCAGAAGTTCATAGTTCTTTTATTAATGTTTTATAGATTTTCGTCCTATTGTACCTTGAATCATTAGACCCTTAACTCCTTAAGTAATACAAAGATCAAAAACTGTTCATCCAAAATGCAAACCGGAACACTCCCTAACCAAGTAGTCTAACCTGATGTCTTACACTCTTACCAAGAAATAAAATTTGCAGTTTTATGGGTCAATATTTTATTTACAAAACTTTGGCTTTTTAACACTACAACATTGCACCAGGTATCTCTCTGCAACTATCCGATGCATCATCGTTAGAAGCTGAAGAAGTATACAAACGGGCCTTATCATTGGCAAAGCCCCAGCAGGCCCATACTATCTTTAGTAATTTGGGAAACTTTTACAGACAGCAAAAGCAGTATGAATTTGCAAAAGCTATGTTTACTAAATCATTGGAGCTGCAGCCCGGTTACGCCCCTGCATATAATAATCTAGGGCTTGTATTTGTTGCTGAAAGGCGATGGGAAGAAGCAAAGTTCTGTTTTAATAAAGCTTTTCAGGCTGACCCATTGCTGGATGCTGCTAAATCCAATATGATTAAAGCAGCAGCTATGTGTAGAGTATGTGCACCACTTCTTAATAACTTCTGTATGTGATTGTTATTTTACATCAATGTTCTACTTAGTTCTTGGATGCTAGAGTTTGTAATTTGTACATAATGCATATAAATGTTAGTGTTTCAACACCCTCTTTTTCTTTTTCTTTTTCTTTGTTATTGAAGCTTTGATCTATTTTGTGGAGTTCTAGCATGGAGTAAAGAAATTACACATGTTTCTCATATTCCTACTGATATTTATGGTGAGTAAAACCATATACAGAAGTAACAGAACAACACAAACGATAAACTGAGCCAGAATGTTCCATACCAGTAGTAACAAACCGGTTATAACCATCTCATACTGATTTATGTGTAGATTAAACAAAATTGTAATTCCTTAAAACAGTCCCAAAGCTGCGTTTTACCTGGTCTACTTGTTAATAAAGGATAAACTGAAGCTGTGTTTTGCTTAGTATACCGGCTAATAAGGGATAAACGGAGCCAGAACATTTCAACCTAGTACTGGTATACTTGATCATAACCATAGCATATTGGTTTTGGTCTGGATCCAACAAAATGTAATATCTTAAAGCCGTCCTAAATTCGTGTTTTACCCGACCAACTGGTCGGTTAACGGAGTATACTTGTTTCTTTAGGAGCTTTCCGTTCAAAAGCACTTCAACGGTCCTCACAAGCTCTCGTGATTACGGGAAAAACAAATCTAAACGCTTTTTCCATTCTTGTATACCGACTAAGTCCTGACCCTATATCTGCTTTTGCTATTTCAGATTTCTTACACTTACATACTAGAACGACGAAATATTTGTTCATTTCTTGTTCATACTGCATAGTGCATATGTTACAACCTTTTTTTATTCACTTTCATTAACCTAAAAGCACAACATTTGGGCCCAAGAAATTGTCAAATCTGGTTAGTATATGGGCCTGGAGCCTATCATACACAATGAGCCGATCCATTAGAAAGCTGCCTGAGAGAGAGAGACTGTGAGTGTGATCAGTAGTATCAGTGTATCAGAGGATGAAGCGATTCTTTCAACCTGTGCAGAAAGATGCTTCTTTCAAGAAACCCACTCTTTCTTCTTCTTCTTCACCATCATCAACCGATGATGGTGAAACAAAAACAGGAACAACAACACCAGTTGAAGAAGACGAGAACAAAACCCAGAAGAAAGAACCCACAAAGTTCTTGACTTGGAATGCCAACAGCTTTCTTCTTCGGGTTAAGAACAACTGGCCTGAGTTCACCAAGTTCATCGACGCCATTGATCCTGATGTCATCTGCATACAGGTGCCATTCGGCCCTACCATTTTGTTTTTCTTGATTTTGCCCTAACGAGTTGGAATTCAAATTCTTGGTCTTATTTATGAGAATTTGAGGAATGCGATTACCAAATTGGGGCTTTGTGTCGTTGAATGCGATAAATTGTAAAACGGGTTGTTAGGGCTGTTGAGTATTTGAATGTTGGATTTATGGAACCAAAAAGTTGGACCTTTTCTCTCCTGTGTTGAAATTGTGGTGTAAAAGCTCAAACTCATTTTGATTTAATGGTGATCTTATGAAGCCTTAGCTTTTCGTTTTGTGTCTTATTGGTTTCTTGGTCTTGTATGAAGAACTATTAATGATATCTAAACAGGTAATATACTTGCAAATGCAAAAAGATTATGAGATACTATATTTAAAGAAGCTTGCTTTTGTTACTGCATAATGAGAATTGAAAACAAAAGAATATGTGCTGCACAATATTCATCTAACAGTATAATGGGTGGTAGGAAGTAAGAATGCCTGCAGCTGGTGCCAAAGGTGCTCCAAAAAACCCTAGAGAATTGAAGGACGATAATAATTCTTCGCGAGAAGAAAAACTGGTACTTCTTTATCTTAATCTTAAGATACATATAATTCTTCGCGAGAAGAAAAACTGGTACTTCTTTATCTTAATCTTAAGATACATGTTTGTATGATATAATGCTAACAAATGTTTGTGTGCTAAGGTAGCCGAATTCTTTTTCATCTTCCATCACAAATAGAAAACAATTTTGTTTTCAAGAATGATATGAACTTTATGTGCTTTCAATAAGTAACAATATTATGGGTTGGATTATTATGTTGCCATTTAATGTCTTGAAAACGTATTAAGATGTGGAACTTTATGTGCTTTCAAGAAGTTACATTTTATGCTCTATTTTAACAAATATTGCAGATTATAACACGGGCATTATCAGGTCCCACCTTCAGAAAATACAGTGTGTGGTGGTCTCTTTCTGATTCAAAGTATGCTGGAACCGCATTGTTTGTGAAGAAATGTTTTGCACCATTAAAGGTTTCTTTTAATCTAGATAGCTCAGGTATGCCACTCTCATACCCATAAGTTGTGTTGTTTTATGATAAATAAACACTTTACAGGGCTAAATATCTGATTGTTGTTGCTGATACGAAGACATATCATGAAAGTATTGTCATGCGTTGCGCAAATTAATGATAATATTTTGTTTGTTTCTAGTTTCCAAACATGAAGCAGATGGTAGAGTTATTATAGCTGAATTTGAATCATTCCGGTTAATAAATACATATGTACCAAACAACGGTTGGAAAGATGAGGAAACCGCATTTCAAAGGAGAAGAAAATGGGATAAAAGAATGAAAGAATTTGTCTTGCAATCTACAGATAAACCACTTATTTGGTGTGGTGATCTTAATGTTAGGTAGCATTATTTTGCCAATTCTTTTCTTTAAGAGTTTTTTTTGGTGTACAATTATACATATTATTTGGCATATGCATGTCTTATCAGCCTAATTTGTCCCTTAGATTTAAAATGCTTCTTTTGTGAAAATCGAAGGAGGGTCTCCACTATTGTGGAAATTTCAATGATTTAGGTAGAAAATGGTTAACTTGGGATATATTGTTACATGATCGGTTAAATGGGCATAGTTAAAAATCTTAAACGTGCCTTTGGTGTAGTCACCCATAGCTATGGAGCTTTGACTGAAGCTTATACGTGTGCCTTTGGTGGAGTTCATGTTTTACTAATCACTTATCTCTGCCTATATTGAATTTATTTTTACTTCTTATTTTATTTTTATAATGGGAGGGTTTAATTTTGTGCAGTCATGAAGAGATCGATGTCAGTCATCCTGATTTTTTTCAAAGTGCAAAGCTTAACGGTTATGTTCCTCCAAACAAAGAGGTTTGTACTTCTTTAAATAAAGACAATATTCTCGACCACGAGATGCATGTCAAATTTGGTTTTACATTTAATTAATGCACCTGTTTCCACATATTTGGCGCTAATATTCTTAATTGTCAAAAGAATAATAGAGGACTCTCATTGCAGGGATCTATTAAATAAAATAAATACAGTAGTGAAGCAACTTTGTTTCTACAAGATCTTTTTAGAAATCTTCTAGAACATTTATAGACTGCTTATTTTAATTTCAGAAGCTAACTTGATCTGTTGACTGCAGGATTGTGGGCAACCAGGTTTCACCTTGTCTGAGAGAAAGCGGTTTGGTTCCATACTAAAAGAGTACGCATGGTCTTTGCTGTTTTAGTGCTTCAGCATTTTAAATGCCCCTGATCTTAAAAAATATAGTAAATCGATACAAAAATTTATGTCAGATTTACGCCTGACATAAAATATGGTAATATTGAACAAATTGAAAACTGACAAAAAATCAACCGAAAACTGTAAATTGACGGTAATCTTTTAGGACATTTTTAGAATTAGCATAAACAAAACAATTGATACTTGACAACATTTGATGTTGTTTTGGTATTTTGGTGGCCTTACCGCCTTAATGTACCTTTCCTAATACTTGGTTGGCCTATACATTATTATCCTAAAATCTTCAACCATGCATGATTTTTATTTTCTTTTTGGAATAATCTTCAGGGGAAAGCTAATAGATGCATATAGATTTCTCCACAAGGAAAAAGATATGGAGTGTGGCTTTTCATGGTCTGGTCACCCTATCGGAAAGTATGTCCTTTGTAACATCAAAAACATGTTTTCAATTTATGACTTGTGCATCATTTTCTCATTTTTACTACTCTTCATATAAATCTTTACAGGTACCGTGGTAAAAGGATGAGAATAGACTATCTTTTAGTGTCGGAAAAACTTAAGGACAGAATTATCAAATGTGAGATGCACGGGCAAGGGATTGAATTGGAGGGTATGAACATATGATGAACTTTTGCACACGCGCGCGCACACACACATCTATTTGCATTTGTTTGCCACATTTCAAATGCAAAATTGTCTTGATTTCTTGCAGGATTCTATGGTAGTGATCACTGCCCTGTTTCCCTTGAGCTTGCTGAACCAACCATTGATTCCAACCATGATTCAAATTTAAACCCAGAATGAATTAATTGCGAACATAGGGCACACCAACTAGTGTTGGTTGGTCTCAAGTTTGTGGATTAGGTGGTGAATGTGTTGTAGGTTTCTTGAGATAGAGTTTTAGGGTGTGTAGCAATGACCTTGAAATTGTTTTATGTTGCTATTGAAGACATTAGATGATGCATTCCATCTTGGAATAGTTTATGCATGTTGACAAATGTCTTAAAATGAATACTTAAGTTCAATCCCTAATAGGTCTACATTTTGGGTTGGTCAGCCCACGATCTCAACGAATGTTAGGTCAAGGTTTGAGTGTAATTATGATGTGAAGATAGCAGTTCGAACCTCACCTTTTGGCCTAGTTTAGATATGTGAGTTGGTTGCCTTCGATGTTCTAACATGAGGGTGTAGCTCTGGTATGCTCGTTTTTTGTTTGTTCATGATAACATAATGATTTTTAATTAACGTTTTGTTTTATTATCCTATCATATCAAATGAATTATTATTATTATTATATTTTTTGCAAATTAAGCATATATAAATTAAAAATTAATAGATATTTGTACTTTTCTTGATCATAAGAAATAAATTCTTAAACTCCTTTAAAATCAATCTTTTCTTTTGTTGATTATTTTTAGTCCTTTCATTTGAACTTACTGATAACAAAAATTATATAAATGATTATTAATGATAGAATTATGATTTGATAATGTATTTCCTCATTTAAAAGTCAATTTATAACAAGATACAATTCTATTCATGTCATTGTTCTATACATGCAAGTCACCTGTTGTAAAAGGAATACCATACAAAATCGATTATATGGAAACAAAAGAAATGTACTGAAAGTGTCTTTTTAATCACACGTACCTAAGAGATGTGTATGAATGAATTAAGTAATAATACTAATTCAAACTGAAACTCAATTAACGGATTTTAACCGTTAAAAATGATTGATTTTAAAAGATGTCGATATACTCTATTGAATATGTTCCTTGTAGACTTGTTGTTCAACGTTGGGGAAGTAAATGCAAAATGTATTTGCCATTAAACAATCTTTAATTTTGTTTCATTCTCGTACCAGAAATATCATATTCTTTTTCAAACACACTGCGAGCTCACGTGATAGTGGCAAGCTTAATATGGAAATATTTTTTTATGTAATAATTGTACTTTCATATCGTACCACCACCAACCATATTGAATAAAAGCCCCAAAAACCCAAGTATTCTATGAAGTAACATTAATGGTATATAATAAAACTAGAATAAAAAATGTTCCTTTCATATTTAGTGGAGTAACGTTAATGACATTTACTCGGTGAAGATAAAACCTGATTAAAAAATTATTATTTCATATTTACTTGTTACTTTTATTAAGGTTAGAAAAAGGAGATACCCTAAAACGAATAAATTGATATTTTAACTATACTTTTAATCATTTGTCTTTAATAGCTTATTTTGTAATGCATATTAGTTTAGTTAAAAGAATTATGAGAGGTTATGGGTTCAAGACGAGGTACTCATTACATGTAAATAAGAAAATGTTATGGGTTTAAGTCTCATTCTGAATAAAATGTTCAGAGTTGAGCCAGTTGGTTTATTTAGCAATGAGTTTCCTCCTAAGTGGGTTGAGGATGCGGTGCTGACTGGGATACGGATAGATAGGCTCGGCTAAGATATCACATGTCCTTCGAAACAGGATCGTACATTTGTCGTTAAAAAAACTAAAAGAATTATAATGTAAAGATTAAAACCATTGGACAAACTAAACTTTTAACATAAGCATATGGTCTTCCTGTATTGTATTTGGATGTAGCAATTCAAATCAACATTAGATATGCATTTATTTAACTTCATTTAATTTATATAGTAAGTTACGTCTTTGGTACATTGAAATTTTATTTTTCATCAATAGATATAAAAAACCACAGATATCGTTCATACTCTTCACTCGAATATCACATTTACGTCCCTTAGACAGATGAACATTAATGTTAAGTAGGTGTAATTTACTTTTATACACTTTGTTAATTAAAAACAAAAATAAAATAGTAACTTAAATCAATCTAAAAAGAGAAAAAAAATTATTAGAACTATAAAACAATTCTTCTCATTTTCCAGACCAATTGCACCCACTTTCAGCAAACACTACAATTATTTCTCTATCAGTTACCTTTTTATTTCTAGTTTTCTCTTTTTCATCCTTACTTTTTCTTAACAACAAAAGCTTTGCTGAAAATAAAAACTTAAGCAAACACTAATACCGCGTAAGTGGTACGTAGGTTGGCTGTGATCACACTCACACTACTACATGTGTAATGTTGTTTGTGTAGTGTGAGACTTGATTAAAAAATAGTAAGGTATAATATTATGGTTTGTAGATCAAATTTAGAAACTTTATGAATTAAACCCAACATTCGTGACCCGGCTCAAGGCCAAGCCCACGTGCCCCTCGCCACAATCTAAAGCGGTGGTGTTTTAGCCCGTGACCAGTCTATGTGACACCTCTCATGCCATGGGCGTGAGATGATAACACATAGCTCGAAATCACTTCACCCGAGGCAGGGTTCTAAGTCGCCTAACCCGAGGCTTAATCCGCTTGATGCCCCGACCACCCATACATAACCGAAAAAACAACAAATGTAAATTTCTGCTTTATCAACTACTAATCGTTATGAAGACGTCTAAAAATATACAAACAAACAAATTGTCGATTAGCTTTTGACGGAACTCATCCGTGCAATCACACGTTTCACACCAACACATTATATTTAATGTTTAATTATTTAATAAATTTTTATGAACTTATATAAACTCTCTTTCTCTCTCTCTCTCACACACACACTCACACACACACTCACACACTCACACACTCACACACACACACTCGTCTTCATTCATTCTTTCTTTCTCTGGAAATATAACAACTCAAAAACCCTTTTTCTCCGTTTCATTCATACTCTCAATTTCATCTTTTCAACATGGAGATGTAGAGCCACAATAATGGAGTCACTCGAATCAATATCTCACCTACAACAACATGATAATCAACACCAACAACTTCATTCACCTCTGCAATCTCATCCATCACCCACCGACGATGATGATTGTACGCTAGTGAATCTTCTCGCACAGGACTTGGAAACCCTAGTCCTATCATCCCGCAAACACGAGGGTTTCGATCGAGATCTCCATGGGGATTTTGACAAACACGATGAGGATAAAGTGATTGATGGTGAGCTCCGGCACCTGGTGGCGAAGGAGGCTGTTGATGAAGCTGAGGATTCGAATGGAGCTGAAGAGAAGAGCTGTGGGGATGTGAAGGAGTTGGTGGATGAGGTTGTTGAACGGGGCGGTGTGTTGGATGTTCAACAGGTGGATCGAGAGGAATGTAGGGTTTTGAAAGAGGGGGAAGTTGAAATAGGATGTGAGGGTCACGAGGGAGAAGGTGATGATGAGAATGTCTCTGAGCATGATGGGGATTTGAACGAGAAGCACGAGATTGAGGTTGTGGATGGGGATGATGGTGGTGAAATTGGGGGTTATGAGAATAATGATGAACAGTGGAAGAGTGAGGATGGGAATGATAGGGGTTATGAACATGTAGAAGTTCTGGAGAGTGAGAGCAAACATGTTGATGCAGACGATGGTAGATCGAAAAGTTATCATTATCCATTGAGACCAGATGCTGAAGATTGTTCGTATTACATGCGCACAGGGATGTGTAAGTATGGATCAAATTGCAAGTTCAATCATCCTCTCAGAAGGAAGCATCAGGTTTATTTCCAGCTATAGGTGGCTTAATGTATAATGCTAATTAGGTTACAGTTTTATATAGGAGTTAGAATTTCAGGAAACTTTTACATTGAATCTCAAGTTTTGTTAAGGTTTTGAGAATCACTTGTTTGTTTAGCAGCCCACTAAGGAGACACATAAGCAGAAGGAAGAAAACATGGAGATGCATGGGCAGATTGAGTGCAAGGTTATTCACTATTATTGTTTATATACAATCTCTATTGATTCATCTCTGTTATTGATTATTATGCAGTCTTAATTTGACATAGCTGCAGTTTTTATCTTCTTATATGGGGCTTAAATGCTTAATACGTGTTTTGCTTTTGTGCTTAAGTTATATAACTAATGCTATGGTGTACACGGATGGAATATTCACCTTGATCTTTATTAGGATAAATTTATGATATTAGGTATCTTAATTGTAGAGTTAATTTTAATGATCTTGAGGCAATAAAGTTGGTGTTATTATGCATTTGCACCTTATTACAAATGACTTGAGTTTGTTGCAGTATTATTTATCACCTGCGGGTTGCAAGTATGGAAAATCTTGCAAGTTCAGTCATGGCAGAGGAAAGACTGTTATAACACCAGTGGTGGAGTACAACTTTTTGGGCTTGCCAATCCGCCCGGTATTTAACAGTTTGTGATTGTAGTTAATATTTAAGATCTAAATGTTTGTTCTCTGATTAGATTTTCTTACAGGGTGAGAAAGAGTGTCCTTACTATATGCGTAACGGTTCCTGCAAATACGGGCCAAACTGTAGGTTTGATCATCCTGATCCTAGTGCAGTTGGTGATGCTCCCACCACATATGGGAATGATGGGCCTCGTCCTTTACAACCTCCACCCCAACCAAATATTCCCAATATGCCCACATGGTCTGGCCCAAGAACACCTGACCCAACCGCCACCTTTGTACCAGTTATGTACCCACCAACCCAAAACATACCCCCACCGAACCCAGATTGGAACGGTTATCAGGTAAATAGCTAGATCAACAGCAGCTTTATTATGGTCAATTGCATTCTTGAAATCTATTAACACCTTTTTATTTTATGGTTTTGACTTGTTTAGGCTCCTGCTCCAGTTCCTGCTCATGTATACCCGAGTTCAGAGCGTGGCCTACCTATACCACCAGCTTTTTTCCTGAACAATCCACCAAGTGATACAAACATGTACACACATCCTCAACAGCCGATGATGGTTTCAGAGTATCCCGAGAGGCCCGGTCAACCTGATTGCAGTTACTTCATGAAAACTGGAGACTGCAAATATCGGTCATCATGCAAATTTCATCATCCTAAGAGTCGTATCGCCAGAACTACCCCATCCGTCCTCAGTGATAAAGGGTTGCCTTTAAGACCTGTAAGTTCATCATCATATCGCTTTTACCTGTACTGTGAAAATTTAGGCCAACATTATCATTCCAAATAAAGTTAAAGATTTTAAAGTCCTAGTTGACAGTTACAATTTTCAACCTTTGCTTATATATGGTTGATTTGATCTTGCTTAGGGTTTAGGCCAGAGGAAATAAAAATTTTAACTAAAAAGGGAATGGATCATATAGGGTGAAGGTGACCCAAAGTATTTTTTAACTTCAATGGATTAAGCCTCCTAAATCTTCTTTTAGTAAAAGATATAGATTTCTCTGTAAAATGGATAAAATGTTTTGTGAGTCAATCCTGCCTGACCCATACCAAGAAATAACCCGTTTCAACATGAACCTGTTTTGATTTGACCCAGTACCCAACTAACCCATTCTTCCCTTGTCATTTTGTGGTTGTGTCCCATGTAAATGTAAGCAAAATACAGGTTAGATGCATCAATTCACTTATTTTGACTATATGAGGTTCAAGAAGACCATCTAACAATGGATAATGTACACAGGAAGAAAAGAAACAAATGAAACCGTTGACATTTTTTACGATGTTTGTGATTTCGTACTACTTTTGCTTTTGTTGAAAAATTTGCAGGATCAGAACATCTGCACATACTACAGTCGGTATGGAATATGCAAATACGGGCCAGCTTGTAAATACGATCATCCAGTAAATTATAATGTCAATTCGATCCCTGCAGGAGAAGGCTATGATGGATCAGATCGGCCTGGGCCTCTGATACAACAATCCGTGTGATCAAGTGGTGCTCTCTGCCATCCGCGGATACAACAAGTTTAATGAATGTTTACATGCTTTTGAACCAACTAAAACTTTGAATTTCTTGGAGGGTATTTAGAAAGATGTTGAATGATACCAGGATGTGTTCAAATTATCTTTAGTCTTATACTGCTGCAGTTTATGTTTTTCACAGTTTTTGGTTGAGCAATTGTAGTTTCATCATGTTTGCCAACATTTGATAACAAACAAACAGTGCTTTGATTTTGTGCGTCTTTCCGAACAGAAGACTGGGAGTTTTAAAAATAAAATGACTGCAAAAAGGTTTCTGTGGAAATGGATGCCCAAGGACAAGTATTTGCGTCACGCCCACTACATCCCTGTTTACATTTATTATAAAAAACATACAAAGGTGTTTAAATATTTAAGTAGAGTATATTACATCAATCGTCCCTAAGATGTGCTTAGATTTCAACTTTTTGATCTTGTGATTGACAATTACAGATTTGAAAAAATATAACATGTTTCGTTCCTGGGTTAAATGGCCGTTAGTTTTCTATGTTAAAATTTAATAAATGATGATTTCACCCCTTGTCACCACCACAGCCCCACCAAAGCCGTCACCATAGTTCCACCTTGCAATTTTCTGGTGAAACCTGCAACATCACCACCCTACCTACAAAAAGAAAATACCTCAACCCCCACCGCCCATAGTCTCTTGTCACCGGAACAACAATGTGTGGTGGTGGTAGATTGGTGGATTGTCGGTGTTGGTGGAGATTGGTGCGTATGGTGGTGGTGACGATGAGTGGTTGTGGATTGTTGGTGGTGGAGATGAGCGTGTATGGTGGCTGCTGTGGATTGGTGGCGTGGTGGTGGTGGTGGAGATGGGGTGTGTTGTGGTGGAGGTGAGATATGGTGGTGGTGCAAATGTGGTGGTGGTTAAGATGGAGTTGTGTGGTTGCCTGAAATAAATAAGGAAGAAGTGTGGGTGAGGGTTGGAGAAGAAGAAAAAAGAGGGTAAAGTAATTAGTTTACAGCTAATTAAATTCAATAGCTAACAGCCAACCCAGGGACAAAACGTGTTATATTTTTTCGAACTTTAAGACTAACTCTATAATTTTTCAATCCCAGAAACAAAATGTAATCTTGAGTAAACTTCAGGGCTGATACATTTAATTTACTCATATAAGTAGTCTATTAATAACAAGCAACTTAAATTAATATTGTTTACATTTTACTAAAAACTAGTAAAAAGGCCCCGCGTTGCGACGGAAGCGTACAACCATTTTAAGTAACATCAATGTCACACTACCGTTAGTGACCACAAACACCAAAAAATGTTGTATTAAAAAAGAAAATAAAAACGAAAAAATAAAACCGGCAGAGAATTGATATAAAAATGTTAAACTACGCATGTGAAACATAAACATTAAAAACAATAACAACATTGATCTAGGACTCGCATGTTGCGGCGCGGTCGTTAAACATAAAAAAATGCCTAACAATACTGAACTGCACACACGTTACAACATGTTAATTTAAAATTGTAAACTGAAATATAAAATGAAACTTTATAAAAGATGAAAAGTATAAGGGATTAAAGTAAAAAATGAAATGTTATAAAGACTAAAATGTAAAAGATGTAAAAATATTAGGTTTACCAAAATAATAAAAGTTTTAAGAGAGAAAAGAAAAACAAAAACATATACAATCTTTAATGCTTATTGTAAAACCATTAATAGCTTATGAAAATAATGTAGTTATAGTTATCAAATATAAGTAACAAAACACCCATAATGACATGCATTACGGAGATTTGTCCAAAGAATATTTATAAACTAATTCAACATAAGGCTTACAGATGCGAATGTCTTGTGCTTAAGGACCATTATTTTACTGCTAAATGCCAGCATTCATAAGATTTAACTCGGATCATATTTGTAAGAAGCGATCACCAATAACACTAATGCTATTTATTTTACTCCTAAATGCTAGCATCCATACGAATTAACTCGGATCATATTTGTGTGCAATCACCAATACCACTAGAGGACTAGACATTTGCTACTATTCTAAGTCGGGATTAGCCAGATACCTTTATATTTCTTCAGAAATCAATTTCGTAGTGGTAATTTTCTGTTTTCAAAACGGTTAAAAAAAGTTAAAATAGGATTTTTACAAGTACTGCAAAACTGCTTAGGGCAAAATGCGTATAAGTGGATTTAATTTACGTCTAAAACCATTACTCCAACGAATGCTAATGCCTACCAAAGTAAAAAAATTGAGTTTAACACGCAAACAAAATCTTAAAATTTGCCTATTCACAAAAATCTATTCAAACTGTGTTATTTTAATTTACAACAAAATGCCAAAATGATACAGGATTACAAGAAAGCTAAACATAGACTCTAGATGGTTGGATATGACGATTCATGTACGGGTAAAATTACGCCTGAACATTAGCTTTGTTGCCAGCGAGGATAAGAGAGATCTCAAGCCCACGGCTAAATGCTTGATTAAACAGAAGACGAGACTGGAAAGTGGAAACAAACGGGAACCAAGATAACATTGCAATTGGTGCAAAAATTATCATACCCATACCTGCATCATACATTCTTGCAAATTCTCTCACCGACTCCCATAGTCCTAAACTCCTCACAATTCCTTTCCATGGGATTGCCAACTGGCCATTGTCAACAAAAATATTTAATAAAATAGTTTGTTCATGCTTTTAACTCAAGTTGGTTAGACAGATTAAATCAAGAAAATTAACGAAAAACAGTCAAAAGCTGCCAAAAGTGTAGTTTAAGGCTAGTGGACAAAAGATACATGTTCTAAAATATAAGGTTAATTATAGATTTGACCTATCAAAGTGAAAACAAAAAGAAATTTTTATTTCCATATGTGGTGGCGGGATTAGATCAAATATTGTAAGAGATGGTGTAATTCTGTGTAGGACAAAAGTGATCATTGTAGGGTAAAAATGAAATCTATAATAATCCTAGGGCCAAACTAGAAGTTAGGAAGAAGTGAATATTTTGAAAATAATAGTAACTTTTTCTTTGTAAATTGATAAATTGGATGATAAACTATGGCCATTGTATGCCTAATTTTTTACTATATCTGCACATTGCCAATATTTTATGATATTGATAATAATGATGAAGTAAGCATTACAGATGATGGTCTAATAAACTTACACTTAGTATGGCCCAACCAGTAGCAACAAATGCAAGGAAGCTGGCAAATAAGTCGGCGACAGAAAGTTGTGTGAATAGGACAAAGAGGATAAGGGCAATAATAAGGCTCAGAGCTATAACTCCTTGAAAGAATCTCAAAAATAACTGGAAGTTGGATTTCTTTGAGTTAAAAGTGAAAATCTGCAAATCCATTCACAATGCATGTTTAATATAAATCATGTGTCATAAAAAGAATGATGAACATAAAACAAAGATAATACAATACCGACCTTGAATATCAGGACAAATCCAACCAACACCACCCAGGAGAGGCCATAAAGCTGGTCAAAGATTTAAGAAAAATATAACTTTTTAATCCATGAATTAATCGCAAATGTCCACCTGCCCCTTACTTTATAGTAGATGATGAGAAATAAATTTGAAATAAAAATGGTGTAAAACTGTACCGAAATAGATGTACTACTTCCTGTGAGCTCGAGTTTGTAAACTATTCCATACTGGAACAAAAAAAACCTCAAACTCAAGATAGTTTCAAGTATCGGCCTCTGACTGTTTGGATATGTGCCTGGGAATCAAATTAGGGAGATAAAAGTTAAACCAGAAAATCATATCACTATTCATGACCCAAAAGATTTCAGATTAATAGACATTGTTTTTTAGAATTAGTCCGTGGTCATGAATCTCAGTTGGTTTGGAGTGCTTTGCATCCTTTACAAAGAATAGGTCTGGTGTTCAATCCTGTGGTTGAGACACCCTTCATCACTTTACCACCGAGTGAATCCAATTTTCCTCTCACGTGTTAAGCCCGGGGCGGTCTGGTGTGGGCTGGTATGCGTGTCCGTGTGTCCAGTGTCACATGGTTTTGCACCCTTTATAAATTAATTAGGCTATAAAGATTGTGGTTGTCTTTTCATGATCCAAGAATCTAATGATCATGAATAGTTGAATAAGATACAATTGTATTTCTAAAAACTAAAGGTGGCAACATGGCAGGTTTGATAACATGTCAAACGGGCAATTTTTTACAGGTTGGGTCGGGTTATGCTGCTAGTCAACACTTACATGTCTGTTTATTTAATTTTGTAAACAGTTAAAGTAACGATTAAAACACAATTATTTATGTTGTCAACATAATAACTTAACTTTTTATAATCCAAAATTTTTGGCACTTGAAAACTCTTTGGGTGACTTTCAACTGGCTTCTGTTTTAGCTAAGTGTTACAATTTAATGCTTCCTACACGTCAAGGACAGCAGAAATAGTCTCAGGTTGAACCCAAATTGGCCCATATATATGCAGATATCGGAGACAGCCACCTAGACTTGAATAATAAATTGCAAAATGCATTCAAGAGCATGAGTATAAATGTAAAATAATGTAATACCTGTTCTTCATCCCACCATGATTCCCAGCTATTGTCACCTTTGACCCCAACTCCACCTTTATACAGAAGCCAATTTATCCAATCATCAAAATCTTCCACAGTCCTGCGCACATGGTTACCATAATCATATAATGTAAGGTATGCGTCCATTTTACAGCCACAGAATCTTACTAAAAACAACAAAAATAAAAGAAGAATAAAAACATACTTTTGCCATTCAAAACCAGATGGGTTGAATATATAAGGAGCAAACAACCACGAAATCACAAGAAACCAACTGCTAAGTGTCAACAAAATGTACGAAACAGCGCCTCCTTGAGTGTACCCATAAGCAATATAAACAATAAGAAGCAATGCAACTTCCAGCCTGTCAAATATTTTCAAGTAAAGATGTTACTAACTTTTTCTAATAAGAGAAAACAACAGAAAATACTTACGCCTTGACAAAATGACTTCTTGAGTAGAGCCTGTAGTTATCAGCAAATTTTATATGTTGCACAACAAATCCTCTCCCAGTTGCTCGATACTATGGAATAATAACACAACATGTAACTTGTAAGCACAAAAGTTTTAATGATTTAATTCACATGTGAATAAAATAAAGTAGTTTTACATACCTTAGCACCACCATGTAAGATTGTACGTCCAAAATAATGAGTTCTAGTTCCTAAAGAAAATGTGAAGAATACAGAACATAGCTGAAGCTGCATTGTAATAAAGCTGAAAATGGCCTGCAGAAAGAACATCATGAACATCAAATCCCTGCCGTTGCAAACTCAAAAAAATCTTGAAACTATTGTAATTTGACTAGCATCAATGATATTATAATATTTGTTAACAAACCTTAAGCAATCCAAGTTCGAGTATAAAACCCATAATCATGGGAACAGCAGTAAATACTCCAATCTGGACTAAAAATTGAGCATTTAAGACTGCATTAAACGCAGTATTACCAAGCAACATTGATTTATTACTAATTCCTTCATCAAGTCCCGAGAACGCCTGAAATTTGTAGACATGATAATGGATTAAACACAAAAGTAATATCATGTACTTAGATGATTTTTGAATTTATTACTTATAACTAGAATTAATTAATGCTGAATGAAACAAAAGAACATAACACTCGATTTAGATCAACTTAATTCGCTGCAAGCTTATGCTGGTTATTTTCAGATTAATACTTGGATGTTTAATTGAACTTAAATTGGTGAATTAAATAAGTAAGAAATTTACCAGGTATGCCCTCCCATACAAGAAAACATAGACAGTTAGAACTGTCATCTGCAACCAAAAACAAAACTTGAATTACAGAAGAAAGATGGCTGAAAAAGATAATAATTTATTAGAAAAATATTTGAAGAAATTCCGTACCATTGTGCATACATAATAACCAACTGTAGTGAAGTAGAAAGAGAGCATTCTAAAAAAGTCAAAGAGTTGACCAAGCCTATACACATCTCTGCTTAAAACTTGCTCTCCATTTCCACCAGCAACCTTACCTTCAAACAGCGCAATTTGGTTTAAACCCACATCTCTTCCTTTCCCCACCTAAAAATACAGATATATTTAAGCATTTACTAAATAAAGTTCATTAGTAAAAATATTCAAAAGGATTTTAACCTACCTGAATGTATTCATGGTGTGTGATGTTACCCTGCCTCAAAGTGGAATTGAACCCAGCATATATATCTTCGCTGATATTAATAACCCGTGATGCCTTACTTATTCCACCTCTAGAAATGTGAAATATTCTGTCAAAGACATCAGGATGTCCATAATGCATCCGTACTCTGCAAAACAAACCAATAAATTAAAATATTAAAATTTCATTTTCATCAAGTTTATTTAAATGAATGATATCTAAAAGAAAGAAATTATATATAGAGTGTATCCATTTCTTACCATGATACATATTTGCAACCAAGACAAAATGATGGGATATATCAACTGCTACATATAAAACTAATTTGAAGTCTAAAGTATAGTATGATATGAAAATGAACATGCAAGTTGTAGGAAACTCACTTGAGAGGATAAGCCAAGACACGTTGTCCCAACGTAACAAAACTTGTCTCTTGGTTGGACATAAACCACGCCAAGGAAGAAACACTGTAGCAGGCATAAAAAATACAAAAAAAAAACAAATGAGACTATACAAACATATTTTCGTTAGTATTGGTAATCAACAAGATAGTTGTATGAACGAAATAATTAAAAGAAAAGCATACCTTCCAGTAAATACATGCTCTCTAACACCAAGAATAGTTGGAGGGCGTAAGCCATGATTCCCTCGAAATTCTTCAAGTAGGTTTCTCATTTTCATTGCTTCTTCAAGATAATTATCCTTCAAATAAGAATATTTTAGAGAAAGCAACCAAATTGACAATAATGAAAAGTCTACTGAAATAGAAAATAAATAGAGTACCTGATTCATATCTATGGTTTGGACTGCTTCTCCACGAGTGAAAACTATAGCATGATTTTGGTTCTCCGGTTTGCCCTCACCAAGTTTTGGATCCCCAGGGAGTTTAATGGAATATATTTCCTAAAATGTATATTATGTTGGATCAAATCAAGCTAATCACAAAAGAGATTATATGAAAATAAACTTGTTAACTATTAGCAAAGTATAAAGTATTTATATAAAATTTCCAGCTTTGTTACCCAATAATATGGTTTTATTAGCAGATGATGTTTTACATGCTTAGAAGTTACAATAAATGCATTAATATTTGAGTTAGAATAGTAGTGTTCTATTTTTTAGGACAACTTTATTAGTAGTATACTACATCATGGTAGAATGAAAGAAACCAAGATAAAACATCCCAATTATCAGGTCATCCCTAAAAGGTAGGCCTTGAAAATGAATGATGTGTAGAGAGGATAAATTAATCACTTCAAAATGCTGCATACCTGATCTTTTCCTTGGATATCAGCTTTCACAAGCTTTGAATAAAAAGATTTTACTATTTTCCCATCACTCCCTGCACTTTCTTCCACATGTATGAAAGCAACTCGAAGTGCCTCGTTCCTGTAGTTAAAACAGATAAATCAAGAGGTCCAAAATAAATAACAGAAAACAAATAACAAATGAATAAAACTTGAGTAATAACAAAATACCATTACCTTTGCAACAACAGAGCAATATCTGCTGCCTCTTTCTCTTTCCTTTGCTTTTGCTGTCCATAGATTTGGCATGAAACAACATACGTGAATTTATATCTGCTTGAGCTCTAGCTTCACGCGATAATTCAAATCCTTGAGGTGAAAGTGATGCTTGAGGGTTTCTTTCTGTTAATTAAAAAAACATATATCCATAAAAAAAAGTCTTGCTCAAGATCCTATCTATCAGACATAGAACCCAAGAGTAGTAGTGTACCTCCTAGTGATCTGTTTTCTAAATAACTTTGAAGCATTAAAGCCCTTCTGTAATACATCATGCCACGAACTATAAGCAAAAAATGGTACAAGTTTGTCAGAAATGTTAATGACCGTATTAAATAACATATAATCAACCATTAGTTAAAACTTTAAAAAGTATCAGAAAATCTGACCAGTTCTAGCTAGGGTCTGTCCTCGATAAGATACCCAAAACCGAAGTTCTAGTGCATCAGTAGAGCTATCTTGTAGTTCCACATCTCCAGTATTACCACGTCCAATTCGTTCCAGAAAATTATCCCATTCGTCTGAAATGTTAAAAATATTACTTAAAAATGGATGTTTGTGTGCATGTATATTTAATTCAGAATTCTTAAGCAATTACCTGGAAAGATCTTCTGAAGATAAAAGATTGTAGAAATCCCATCCTCATTTTCTTGGCGTAAGTCATGGGAACTATATAGTACAGTCTCACTGTAGTATGGTGTGAAAACGCTGTTCTCAAACAAAGCACAGAAGAATCAGAACTATTAACAGAAGAATATCAAAAAAATACATACCAAAATAGTTAGCTTCTTCGATATGTGGAGACACGTACCAGAATGGCATCATTTCACTAACTGGTTTTGCAGCAGGCATATGCATGAAGAGAGAGTTTGTGAAGAACTCTAATCTTCTTCTTGCTTCAAGATTCTTAGGGATATTAGAAGCAGAATCCTTTACTTTTAAAAGTAGGTGCAATCGCTTCACCTGCTCCTTCTGATGAAAGAAAGTTAACTTACTATATATGCTGTAAAAGTGAAAATGAAGTTACTTTTTATATTAAAAAAGTTTAAGGAGTTTACAAATTCAGGATCTCTTGGCCATCCAATTCTTGAAAACAGGCGTCCTTCATTTCTTGCCCTTGCCACGATGTTCCAAGTACCAATTTGCTCACTGAAAAATTAGAAACTTTAGTTAATCTCTTATGAAAGTAAACAATGTTTGATTTAACAATTAACAAAATAAGATAGGTAAAATGAACGCAGGCGTTTGACAGCATACCTTAAATCAGATGACAGAAGACTATGAGTTACTACCTCATACAACTCATATACAGCATTAGCAGCTCCTTTTGCAAGTTCAGGCGTTTCATCCATGATCTAATAAAACAATTTGAAGTATAACATTCAGGTGTTGATTAGCTAATTTCCAGATTGTTGCTAAATATTATAAGAAATGGGATTTAGTTGATTAAAATCCAAGCATCTGTTAATAAGTTTCCTATGTTTTTCAGCAGGACTGTTTCTAATTAATGTTGAATTAACCAACATGTGAGTTCCGGCGTCTATAATTAGCAAAAATTACCAGAAGACCGGTCAATGCAGTAAATCTTGAAAGCACCAAAGGAAGCTTCTTAAGATCTAAAGTCATGACAAGTGAATTCTCCTTTATACTCTCGTTGATCTCACGAAAAATCCTCTCAACCCTGTAAGAAAGTAAGTTGTTTAAATGAAAATGGTGAAGGAAGAAACAATATTTAAACCATAATAATTTTCCAAACAAAGATTGAGAAAAATAGAATTGTACAAAAACAAACCAGAGTTTTCCTTCACCATCAACTAATGACAGTAGAATTTTCTCAATGCTATAATAGCATTCCTGGACAGCATATGCCATATATTCATCTTTGAGAATTCTACTCCAAAGATCATTTTGAGTATCCTTGCAGTCTAGAGCTAAGTCAATGGCCAAATATATCTGATCAAATAGTCAACAGTCAAAACAGAATCAACATGTGACAGATAAATGATTTTATTGGATGTAACTTATTAGAATTTAAGAGTTACCTTGCCGCTTAACAGAAACAAAGGCCACTGAACTTCTCTAAGACTTCCAGTATTGCTTGGCATAGAAAGCAAGTCCATTTCCCTGAAAAAGGTAACTATTGCATATTTCAAAGCTTGTATACAAGTATGCAAGATTTTTAATTTTGGGTCACTTGCCTATTACTGATGTAGTCTTCTTCACGCAGACTTTTGATTATTTCATTCCAAAATGGGGAAAACTGGGCTGCATACATCTTGGCATTAATTTCTTCAGGATGCTGCAAGTTTAAAATTAATATGTAAACATATAACATAAACAGATAAATAGTTAGGACATGACGTAAACCACCAACTCAACTTAAGCTTTTCACCTGAATAGATTGTCCACTCATTGGCAACCTGGAGGAAACACAACGCAAGACATAAAATCAGAAATTATAGACTAATTACATTATAATCTGTTACTAACAAAACAGAAAAAAAACTTATAGCAAGTGGATTCCAACTTCTTTGCTTGTGAAGACACAAGTTGCTTGACAAAGGCTTCTGGAAAGCTCTCGAACCTTTTATGTACCATCTCAACTGACCGAATCTGTATAAAAATACATGTGTCATAATTATCATCAGCAAATTTGAAGAAGTTAGTTATCCACAAAACAAATTAGCCTTTTGAGAGTGAACAATACAATAATACTAGCAAAAAATGATAAAGAAATTCTTCACACCTCGCCTAACCGAGCACGTGCACCCATTACACCACCGATAATTGCTGATAGGAGAGTGTACCAGATATGAATATCCATAAGATATATCTGAAAAATCAAATATAAAAATTGAATAAAAATTAAAAGAACTGAAAACCATGGTGTTACGATGTAAAATGATAGTACTCGAGTTCAGTTAAAAACCAAAATCCTTATGTTGTCCATAGCATACACATAACAAAAGGGCTTTCTTAATAAAAACAACCAAAATAAATTGTTTTACAAATTACTCGCAAGATTGGAAAGACAAATACTCACAGCCACTATCGGAGCCCATATGCTAACCAAAGTTAGAACATTATTATTATCTGCAAAAGCCAAATGAAGATTACAAAGTAAATAAGAGAAGATTATTTTTGAATGAGAGATCTACGAATAAATCAATAAAAAATTGAATCAAAGAGATGATTTAACACTTACTCTTTGAAACTAAATCATGCCAGGAATATGGCAGAGATGGAAGGTCCCTAATAATGTTGGTGGGGTCAACTAATGGTTTTATCTGAGAATGTCAGATTATGCATCATAGTTAAGGGCATTTAGCATAACAATATATGATACAATCTCATAACTGCCAAAACTTTATGCATCACGACTTGCCTGAAGAAAATATGCAAAAGTAAACTTGCAAGCAAAGATCACGAGCCAGTAGAGTACATATCTGCAAACATGAACCATAAATATTAAGATGAAAAAACAGTAAACACTTTCACATTGAACACTCTAAGGATATGAAAAAGTGAAAGTTATGCAATCAAACCTAATGTAATCCATAGGTTTCTCATAAAGACCACGCCCAACAAAATACCGCTCCTGGACGACCAATAATATTTCATAAAACAAAGAATTCAAATATACTTTTCATGTTAGCGGAACTAAAAATTTCAACGCATGAAGATAAGAATTACCTCATAAATCCACTTAAAAAATTGGAAAAATGATTGATCAGACATTTCAGATAGAGAATGGCAGGCTGGAATTTTAAGCAGTATTGCAAAGACTACACGGATTGCAGCATAGATACCCACAACAAGTAAATATATTCTAAAATAGAATGAATTTGAAGAATTGTTATTTCTTTCCTCCATGACTCTTCTGGAAAATTCATTGTCACAATAACAAGGATCAGTTACAGAAGGGCATAAAATGCTATAAAAGAAGATGATTATAGACTTACACATATACATATGTTATAAACACTGAGCTCAATCCACCCCAAAAGAACCTAATAACCAGCCTTGATATTGCCATGCCTCTTGCTGTGCTGTACGCACCAAACATTAATAGTACATCCAAGCAACCTACATAAAATAAAATAAAAATATCACACATAAGATGGAGAAAAATAATTAAAAATTATAGAGCTGGAACATAATAACTACTCACATTCAAAAAACTTCAAGATAGCATAAGTTGGACCGATGCTAAGCAGAGTTTTAAAAGTATCAAGATTTAATTTTCCATCATTGAAGGCTATAATTGTCAATCCCTGAAACATAATAAAAAAGATTATTAACAAAAAAAAACATATGAATGAGAAATTGTGAAAGTTAAGTGTACCTGGAACATGACTATTAAAAAGATCCACATACGATGAAAACTACGATACAAGTGAAGAAATGTTCGATGCTCTACAAAAGTGCTTTTTCCAGTCTGATGATTGAAAAATAAAATTAAAAGTTGGCCACACATAAAATAGATAACGTTATAAATATATACATGCAATGACCAACCCTTTTCTTATTGTTGGGCTCTCGAAGAAATGGTGATTCTTTTCTCATAGGCCAGCTCAACTCTAAGCAAGCAGGTGACCTGAAATTATAGCAAAGTATAAGCACCAAATCATATACTGAAATAAGATATTTATCACCAAGACCCACCAGAAATATTCATTAAAATCATCATAGTTCCGCCATGCTGAGTGAGCAGCTTTCCCATTATTGTTTCTTGCAGCTTCCTGTTGTAAGGATAAAATTTTAATAAAGGTTTCTTATAAAATATAATGGCAAACATTGCAGCAACAAAAATCAATTGTTGCAAGTAACCGTACACCAGGAATCAGTATTTTAGGATATCAAGTGTTTAAATATGTGATCACCACAACTTAATAACTAACTTGTTACAAAAAAATGAGTAGGAATTCACCGACCTGAGACAAGGCGTTATAAATTGGTTGAATAACTTGCGCCAAAAAAGACACTGTGTTGGATTCACCAACACAACTGTTAGCAGGGCTAGCTTCTCCACTATCTAAAGTAGCATCTAATTCCTTTGCCATCTAAGTAATCCCAAAACTAATCAGTATCCATTATAAGAAGAAAGAATCCAAATCAAGCATGACGTAAGAAATGCCAAAAGAAAATTGATTAACCAATAGAGACAAGAGGCTTACATGGTGGAATATATAGCATATACATTCTGGAAGAAAACGAACATTTGCAGCTTCACCCCAGATTAAGAAGTAGAGTGAAACCAAGAAAAGCTTTCTGTCTTTATTAATGGCTTGTAAACTGTTAAAAGCAATTTCTCATAGAATTAGCAAACCATAAGAATGATATATATAGTAGGCAGATACCAGTGCAAATACATCACCTATTCCAAACCAGACGTATACGTAGATATTTGCACCATTTTATGTAATTATCCAGAACCTTCAGAAAAACTTCCGTAATTGTTCTCTCGTCTATTTTCTATAAATTATTAAAAATTACACATCAACAAGATTTTTCTATCAATGATGCTCACAAACTTGGAAGTTGAATAAAACAGTTAGAGAAACTGATGGAATGTTTAGATACGCAAATTGCATTACTCACTGGATCAGATTCGACAGGTACACCAAGTTGTGATTGTGCATTTGCTAAAGCAAGAACAACATTCTCACGTTGATTCCTGATGTTGTCCTTCTGCACATATAATGTCACCGTAAATAAAAAAAAAATTAAACATTTCCACTAAATATTTCTGCACATATTAACAACTATCATGATTTTAACGAATACTTCTGGTAGGTCTTGGTGACAAATTATCTTATTTCAGTATATGTTTGAGGCTTATGCTTCGCTATAAGGGAAAAGAAATCTAACCTGACAACATCTATGATGATTTTAAATTTTAATAAATAGTTCTGATAGGTCTTGGCGACAAATGATCTTATCTTAGTATATGTAGCCTAAGTGACAGGAGTCGCACAAAACTACAAGAAAATTGCCATAAACAACAATGATCCTTATAGTGATTAAGAAATTGATTTTGAACCAAATTTGTCGACAGATCATTCCAACAAGCCTGCAAAAACTAACGATTTTCAGCTATGGAAGAATCCAAACCTGAAAGCCGAACACAAATTCCAAGAGATCAAACATGTCTAGGTTACGCTGTGCAGGAACCTCAAAATCAGCTGGAAGCCTGGGATATTGTTCATGATATCTAAGTGCTGAAATTGCAGCCCTAATCTGTGAATCAAAATAAACAAAAAAGGCCTTATTTAAAAAGGGCATGCCTAAAAGTGCATCACAATAATACTTTGCAGTGCAATGAAAAATATTTATAACAAGTTTACTGCTGCCAACGTGGGGCTAGCCCACTTGGTAGAGGCTTTGTCTCTTAGAGGGGAGATGCAGGGTTCAAACCCAGGCAATGGTGTAACATGGAGTAATTTAGGAGTCGGATAAGTTGTCGTTCCAAAAAAAAACAAATTTACTGCTAAAATAGGCATCTAACTTACTTCTGGATAGAACCCAATAGCATTTATCAAAGATGGTGCTTCAAGTGGAACAATGTTGTAAGGCGTTAGATCCCCTGACAATCCTTGATCTGTTTTCTTTAACCTTTTTAACTGAAATAAATAGTTAAAAATTTAAAAAATGAAAAGGGTAACACGTATTAATGTATTATTAATATATGGAGAGACAAAATAGTGAGAAACCTCTTCTACAATATATCTTCCGACTCCATCAGGCTCAGCATCTTTACTAAGGGCCTCCATTACCTCAACAAGAGCTCTCAGTGTAGTAAATACCTTTCTAGTTTCTCGAGATCTCAGTCCCAGGCTGAAAACAATATAGAAATTTCTAATTAGACATGTAGTTTTAACATGTGATTTTATTATTTTTACCATAGCTCAAGAAGTAGCATGTTCATGCCCAAATAATATACTGTAGGCACAAACAATTATAAGAAAATAATGTGCACAAGAAGTCGAGAACAATGAATGGAAGTGTACCTGTCCATGTCTGTACTGAAAGTTCCAGATTCAAGCAATTTTTGTTCCTCTCTCTGTATTTCATCAACTTTGTGTTTTCGCTTGTAACGCTGATAAAAATCCCATAAGTACTGAGCATCACGATTACGGTCTATTCGGCCTCCGTCCTTTTTGGCTAGTTTTTGCTGCAACAAACCAAATTTTAATTTCTTAATAATGAACTAGATTACATTCTTAGATAGTTTGGCCTAAAAAACCTATGGAGAAATGTTGCAACAGTTCAGATATTCATACACATACAATAAAGAGAAACTCAAATCTGTGGTCCCCGTCTTACCTTGATCACAGACATTAGACCGGTCTTAAACTGAAGAACTCCTCTTCCTTCGCTAGTTGGGTCCAAATTCTGAGCCATAGAATATGCCTGCTCACACACTAAGATTTGAAAAATAAAAGTTATTTGAACAATAATTAGGACCCAATATGTAACTATGAGATTTAACTAACTATAATTCAGCCAAAATCATAAATATTGATTGGAAGGATACAAGCACCATAACCAATATACTTTAAAACTCAAAAACTTCACACTAAAAACAATATTCTGCCATCTCAGCATATTTTGAAAATATGAACATAACCTTAAAATATCCCCACACCATGTACAATAGTACATAGTTACACAACATTCTTAAATCCGTTAAAGAATATATCAATATTTAGCATATTTAGTTCTTAGAAGTTTTCCTCATTAGAAGGCAATGACAAACTAAACATTCCCTTGAAAATCACAGAATGGTCAATGACTTGTATGTTGAATTAAGATTGATTGATATTCCTCAAGACACCGCCATATAACAAAAAAGTAAATGCTTAATTGCATAAAAACAACTTCACGCTGCCATTGAATCTCCAGGATGTAGTAACTAAAGATATTTGAGATTTTAAGTAGCTCCCATGGATTCTTCTTACCGAAAATCTTTTTGTTAAATTATTCAGGCTAAACGAAACTTTAGCAATATAAAGACCCTCGTCTCCAACTCCAATTCAGTATCTTAAACAGAACCTATATAAACCTATAACTTCTAGTGCAACTCTCTACCTAATCCCTCCATCTTCACTCAATAAATACAAGGCACAATTCCACTTCAGATGCCTAAGGGCTAGTTTTGTGTTACAACTGTGAAAGGAATTCCAAACTTCATCTAGATTACTTTGCCAATCAAAATGAACAAAACTACACAGGCGGCAAAATCCACATTAACTTGACCTTACGATGTACTAAATTCGCATCAAGTATCAACTTACAGTTCTTGTAACGTTAATACGGATAGAATATAAATGTATAACAGCCATAAACAAACAAATTCAACTTACATATCCTCGCAACATGCGCATCTTCGGCTTGAATCTCGTCAGCCGCTTGCAAGATCGCATTGATATTGGTGGTCCGCTGAAGCGAATCAGGAACTGCACCAGCGATTCCACTCGGTTTCCTCTCGTGACCTTGTCCGGCAACTCGAAGCTGCTCTCTCCGGAGAGTTGCTCGCACCAGCCGATTCCAGTTATCGTAAACTCTCGACATGTTTCAAGTTGAAATTCAACTTGAAAACCCTAATTTCACTAGCACAAAATCAATCAATCAATCGTCAATACTTCGAACTGCAATAGATCTGAGTAATTGAGTATAAACCCTAAGAAAACGTCATGAATAAATTTCAAACGATAAACGAGTATGAGTTCACGCGTTGTGTTGAAGTTGCTTCATCAGACTTTTAGATCCGTGGATATGCGGTCGGGTCGTTATGGTGATCCAGTGGGATAGGGACTACTTTGTACTTTTCTGTGGGTATTTTGTGGTTCGTTGGATGGGTGTTAAACATGGATCCTGCGGTGATGATCTTACGATTGGATGGCTACTTTTGGGTTCTCGTGCGTAGCTGATTGCTTTCTCGACAAGATTTAACGCCCGCTATTTGGCTTTTAAAAAGACATCGTGGCTCACCATGAAAATAACTTTTCTTAAAACCAGTTGAAATTTGAAATTGTGAAAACTTTAAATAATAATAATAATTAAGTTTTAAAGTGATTTAAATAAATTATTTATAACTTTTTGTATTTCAATCATTATTAGTATTTTTTTTTATTTTAATCAAATCACTAAAGTTTTAAATGTGTTTTAATTAGGTTACTCGTAAAATTTTCAATTATTTAAATAATTTTGCAGCTTTTATAAAAAAAAATTTGATTTTATAAATTTTATTAATTTTTAAATATTTTAAAATAGTTTAGAATTTAGATGACATAACTAAAACAACCCTGAAACCTTAGTGACCTGGTTGGGATAAAAAAAAATATTATAAGTGATTTGATTTTGACAAAAAAATTATGAGTGACCTACTTAAAAAACAGAAACTTACTTATTGTTTTATAAAATATCCTTTCGAAATTTCATAAAACTTTTAGACCATTAATGAGATGTCATAAATCAACGGGTAATTTGTAAAGTCTTTTATATTGTGTAACGTGGTGATATTCTATGGTAAATTGGATTTTCAATATCTAAATTATTATTCATTGGTCGGTAATAACTCGTACTATTAATTTGCTTAGTAGCACTTCCAATTTTTGTTTGTATTACCAATCATAGTCCTATAGCTCTCGTTTCATTTGATTTTTTTATTCAACTCTAGTTCATATAGTTTGGTTTAATCATCGTTCGTGAAAACAGTCCAGTTCAATTTCTGGTTAAATCGGTCATTCACACAAGTATGCATAAATCTGTATTAATTTTACAATTTTGTCATTAACCTAAACTATAGAAAATGTTCCTATCTCATGTTAATTGTGTGTAAAAACAAAGCAATGTCCAACTTCTATATAAAAAAACCTTCCGTCCAAAGTATAAATAATAAAAAATGAATTGTATTTCACGCCCATGACTTCTTGTATGCCACTAAAAATATAACTAAATTGGTAAAAGTTTTTTTGGTTTTTGAACCAGGCGTACCGGTTCCCGATTAAACCAGCTGAACCAAACACTCTAATCTGTTTTCAAATTATTAGTTATCACAACAAGTAAAGTATAGCCAAGTACACGAAAGCTTACAAGTTTTAATAATCATGTTGCTCCAAATAGGTCTTGCATACTAGTACCGATATAATAAATTTATTTGATATTTAATATAACACTAATATGCCCTTAAATAATTACCACGAATGAACACGATGCAATGAGGTGTTGAGCGTTTTCCAAATCAGAATCACAGTTACCACATAAAGGATTCGAAATTTCCACACCCTTTCAAAATAATTTTTTTGTCGGAATTACATCCGTTTGTACTCATCATGTGAAATAGTTTACAACTTTACAATATGAGGATCCTAGTTATTCCATGAAATGATCCACTCCGAAAATTTAATTTCTCTTGCTAACGGGATTTGTTGTCTGATTAGATTAACGTGAAAAGCCTGCTATCGTTGTTTAGCTGCTCTCACTTATCTTTGTTTTCAGTTGGGCTATAACTGTTGATCAACCTCATTAATTGGTTAATTTCATTTTGTTATCGGATTGAATTCGGCTCCTTTTTTACGATTCCCACCCAATTAGTCGTGTCTTCTATATTGGTATAATAATTGTTGACTTGCGCTTTTGATGATTTTTCAAAATCCTATGATGTATCCTAAGCTAAGAATACCTCTCATCCCTCCCCCCCTCTATTTTGTGATAATATTTTTTGCTTTTAGGAAACTCATATAATATTCTTATTTATGTTTGATACTCCCCATATGAATTTCCTTATGATTTTTTTCAATGTATTACTAATTTTAGACGTGCTTCAATTAGTGAAAGGTCATAGGAATGAATATTTTCTAAAGTTGCCTTTAAGAGAGTAATTATTCCTTCGTATGATAGTGCTTTGGCATTTTAAACTAGGAGCTTTGCATTTAACTTGTCTGTCACCGGCTTTCAAATTTCGATTCTTTCAATATATGCACTTACGAGGATATCCGAATTACATGAGCGGGAAGTTGCCTGCTTCATAGCTTATTTAGTTTACCATATCACTCGTCTTTATTATCAAGAAATATAAAATATATTGAAGGAACCTCTAAAGAACAAGAAAATCTATGGATGTGCAACACTTGATCTCTTTTGAATATAAACTCAAGAACAATATGACTACCAAAGACTAACAAGCCAATACGCTAAAAACAACGAATCACATGAACATGACTAACTAATAACTATTAAAACAATCAAAGATTCATCAAGATGATTGATGCAACCTAAAACAAAACAAATATGTAAAAAAGGAGACTCTTGAGAATAATAGGAGACTTCTGAGAAGAGTAGATGATAAGAAACAAGCTTCATCCGTTTGTGACGATAAGCAGGTGCAGGGTCGGCTTAAGGTTTTTGGGGGGCCCGATCGAACTAAAAAAATGAGACCCTTTTCAAAAACAAATTGATTGAAATATCATTCTTTAATCGGGCTTGAGATCAACAATAATAAAATAAAATGTTATGATTCACCGGAATTGAACTTTCGTATTCAATTCGACATTACAATTCACAAAAAAAACCACCAAATCAATTAATCAAAAACAACCTTAATCAATTTTGTGTTGCCTAAAGCTTTAGAAATACTAATTTTTATAAATACCTTATGACTAAACATCAAAATACCTAATAAAAAACCTGAATCTAAATGCCTAAACACCCAATTATCTAAAATCCAATTAACTGACCACATAGCAATATGCTAATATACACACGAATCATCGAAATTTCACATGAAAGCTAAATGATATGTTAAAAAACAACAATTATGCATGTAAAACAATTTAAAAATCAAATAATCCGAAACTCACAAAAAACTCCATAACAAAATCATTAATTATAAGTGATATTCAAAGCAAGTAGAATCAAACTTCTAATAAACGATGTCGATCTAGAAGAAGAAAATGCATAATTTAACAATAAACCCTACACGATGCTTGCAAATGAGATTAAAAGATGAAAAATCAATTGGATGAGAAGATAAATAGAAGGCGAGTAAAGTAAATAAGGTGAGTGTTGAGGATGTACTGATTATAATTCTTAAGTTGACGATTTGCAAGCAGGTTTTGTGTGATTCCCGAATTCAAATCGTCGAGAATCGAGTGGTCCTGTGTTGCAGTGGTGCTCATCGGTTGTTGAGATGGTGCTAATCTAGTGGTGCGATACTCGTCGGGGATGATTGTGTTGTCCGGTGGCATAGGATTGGAATTTCGTTCAAACGATGTCAATGTTGTAAAAATCGCTAGGCCCCCAGTCGGGCGGCGAGGTAGGGACTAGCGATTTAATCGGATTTGAATTTTTATATATAATTTTCAGTTTTATATATAGATACACACATTTTCATATGTAAAATTAATAAAAAAAGTTAAGTTTTTTTGGCCGATTAAGACCGCCTAGGTCTGCCTAGGTCCGATTTTGACCTCCATTGACCAGCTAGCGATTAGTTGTCCGATTAGCCCAAATTTCCTAGGTGATGTACCAATTACCGATTAATCGGCGATTAATTCCGATTTTTGCAACAATGAACGATGTAGATCGTATCAGTTGGTTTGTCTCTTTAACCGCCGGTTCCCTGACCTTTCCACTCCCAACACTCAAGGTTCAAGCATTCATGCTTTATTCCAGATTCAGTGATTCCCACGTTGTTCGAGTTGGCAAAAAAAAACCCCAAAGTCCAATATAAAAGCAATCTTTTCTAAATGGGGGCCTTTGTTTTTGGGGGACCCCAAGCCCTGTGTATCACATGTAAAGAAGACGACCCGGCCCTGAGCAAAAGTGTAGATGTAGAAAAATCAGATGATGAGTAGATTATCATATGGATTAAACCATGGATAAGATGAATGAAGAACTACGTATCTCTCTTAGAAAATCTTCCTGTTGAAGTAAACTAGCATGTGAAGAAGATGAACGAGCCCAAACTGCATCTATACATGAGCCTATCAACACTCCAAAAGAAACCCATCAACACTCCAAAGCAAGCCCACATGAGTATATGCAATCCCATATGCAAAAAAAAAAAAAAAAAAAAAAAAAACAAAAGAAACAACCAATTATAATATATTTATATGAATCATATGTTTGACATTAAATTGAATATAGACATGTTTGACATTGAATTGAATATTAGATATATTTCAACATCTTTATTTTTTCTTTCGTAAATAATAGTCTTCTAGTTGCTGAGTTGCATACTTGCAATAACATAAAAACATCAAAGAATTTTGTTAAGATTCATCATATTTGTTAATCGCCATTATGCGAAGAAGTTCACGTTGTCCGAGTTACTTAAATGGGTAATGTGGGGCCTATTGTTTGTAAGATTTAAACATTATAATTATACATCTTCTTCTTTGTAAATTCAAAGTAAATGCAATAGGATCTCTATCAATGTTGATCTAAATAACTCCATTGTTGTGATATATACTGACTAGCCTAGGTATCAACATTCGTATGTAATAGAACTTGATGATTATACTTGTTGTAAACGAATGATTTATTTGATGTTCTAAATTGTTTCTATTTAATAACTCCCTTGATGCCTCGTATCAACGGTGATGTAGGTGTCATTTTGGTTGAATGATAGAGTTCATAAGTACAATTGCTATAACGAGTGTTTTCTATAACTCTCTTGGTTAGTTATAACAAACGTGTATTGAAAGCTATGAAACCTTCTAGGGTAATGTAGCTAAATTTTGTTGATTTTATGATGATATTGACCATAAACCTGTAAGCACATCCCTAACAAAAACAATATGATACAAGAATCCATACTACTACTAATACTGAATTGTCTAACTGTATGAAGAAAGTTAGGTTACAAGGCATGTGAATGCATATTTTGGGTATGTTAAATGTTAGTTCAAATGAAAACATTTTGTTGAATTTATGGTGATATTTGATCATAAAACTTTCAATGGTCAATCATTGGACATACCTCGGTCTTTCCTTAATCCTTTTTGAGATTCATATTGTCCTCATTTGACTTTGGTAATAACACCATTGCTTGCATCAATCGCTATCCCATATGTAAGGTTGCAAAGAATTGAACTTTCAGCAAACAATTCGTTAACCGTTCGACGAAAAGTTCGTTTATGTCCGTTCGTTTAATAAATGAACGAACACAAACAAAAAAATTATGTCCGTTTTGTTAAACACACGAACATGAACACAAGTCGCGTTCGTTCATTCATGTTCATGAACATGAACGTTCGTTAACATGTTCGTTTATGCTCGTTAATGTTCGTTCGTGAACGTTCACTAATATGTTCGTTTATGCTCATTAATGTTTATTTATATTTTTAATTTCGTGTCAGTTGTTTTTATGACTATTATATCACATATTTTTTATACTTATGTTAAGTAGTTCTTTATTTTTGATTGATTTTATGTAATGTTTGTAATAAAAATGTAAAATTTATTCTAAAATAAATGTATAATCATTTGTATTTGTTTATGTTCATAAGCTTCTTTGTGTTCGTCATGTTCATAAACAGTTGTTTGTGTTCGTCATTTTCATAAACAGTTGTTTGTGTTCGTTTGCTTTCGGTAAGTGTTTGTGAACAATTCAGAAAATGTTAATATTCTTAATGAACGAACACAAACAAAAAATCTCATTCGGTAAGTGTTCGTGAACAGTTCATGAACAAGTTTATTTCTTAACAAACGAACACGAACAAGGCTTTGTTTGTGTTCGTTCGGTTAGTTTGCAGCCCTACATATGTTTCATTTGCTCTAACACCACTTGTCATAGGATGATTCATTCGACTCTCGTGCAGTATTTAGAACCCTTCTAAGTTTAGCCTTCTTACCTCGGTGTTAGTAATAACTAAAGCGTATACTAGTAATTGCTGCAAGCTTGGTTAACAAATGTTGTTTGCTACGACAAGAGAAGAATACAAGTGTGTTTGTACCTGTATTGTCAAAAGTGACAAAGTTGAGCGCCTACTCGCCTGGCCGTGATTTCAAAGTGTGGCGAGCCTTCATCGAATGGTACAGTGAAGCCTCAATGGTCAGAGTAACATACAAAAACGTCGGAGGCAAGAACTTTAAATTCAGTCGCAACTCGAAAGAAAGAGGTTGTTTTTTCAGGCACAATCTCCAATGTTTTTTCCTTTTTATTTTTTAATATCTTTTGATTTTATCTTTATCTTTTTTATTTATCTAAAACTAATGATCCGTATAACATAAGAAAATCAAAATTACGTACTTATTTGACAACATAGGTGTGTACAAGTGTTCTATTAGACTTGTATCTATGTTTGGGTGGCTTTTAATTGACTCACACCCATAGCACACCTAATTACAGACTTAAAGGTTGTTCTAGATGGTTCTTCGTCTAGACTATTCCAAAATTATTTTCATACAAAGAAAATTCTAGATATTTCCACACAGATGTTAAATATATTCAAGACTTTCATAGTGTCTTTTATAAAAACATATATTCTTCAATAATCTTAGCCTATTCCATGCCATATAAAAGTTGATATAAAGTGCTCTAATGGTTCTAGTTTCGTTTAAAAATATATAGTTTGTTCAAAAGGTTTTTAAACAACGTGCGTACTCTTAACCAAAGAATACCTGGAGACAAAAACTTTCTTTTGAACATAGTTTGGCTGTAAAACCCAACGGAGAATATCCTCATTGTATTAAATAAAAGACGTAATGAAATGAACCATTATGACGGAATGAAATGAACCCTTCAAAATTATTTGTTCGTCCTCCCATGTTTTCTCTCATTCATTTCCTTCTTTCACTATTCGTTTCCACCACCGTTTTGGCCGCAAACACCATCATCATCGCCCACCACCAACACCGCCATCGACCACCAACCAACACCACCTACCTCTGCACCACGACCACACACTATCACCAACGAACACCCCCATGCATCGCCTCTGATTACTACACCACCACGGATTACCGTCTTCTGCCACCGACCACCACCACCACCTTTGTATTCCATTCCTTCCTTTTTTATGTTTACTAACCAACATAAAATAATAATTCATAATATTCTTACGATATAACTAAATATACCAATGAAACGGTAATGTTCTATTCCATTATTCTCCCACTTCAGTTTATATCAAATTTGGGTATTTAAAATATGATCCATTAACTTTCTACTATTGTTCAAGTAAAACAATCAAGATACTCTTTTATCGTTGCTATGTTCCTCACCACCACCTCATCCCTCTACCACCCCTATACCACCGAAGCATAACTCCACAACGTCACAAGCCCTCCCCCTCAAAGCCACCGCCGCTAAGGGTCACCTCATTTTATACCAAAAATACCATAACCATCATCTAATGAAAACATGTCATCTCTTTTATTATTTTCCAATGATATGATTGATTTCTCTTTCTTTTTTTTATTTGTGCATAAGTGTTTGCTTCAAAACTTTATAATTGAAAAGTTATTTTGTTATTATTTTCAACGTATATAGTTCATTATACTCATTGCATATCTTTCTGTATATCCTTTTTTTGTTAATAACAATATGTTGGAGTAATAAATAAAGATGATCCTATGCCAAGTGTCCAACTTTTTTGAGATTACGAAAGAGAAAGCTCAAACCTGCTCTATGATGCATTCAAAATATATATAGTTAAGACCATTAACCGACTTCAAAAGACATTTGTAGTTCCGATGGGGATATCATATCCTCAAGTGCATACTCTACTTTGAGGCTACCCTTATTCTCATGCTCTACTATGCTTTGTTTTCAGACTCATTTCATGATGTACACAAGCTAACAATTCTCAAGAAGAATGAGAACGAGAAGTTTGCTAGTAAATAAAAGCAAGGCATATTTAAAGCAAAAAGTTAGCTATTTAGATCTTTATATAACCATGAATTTTTTTTATTAGACTTTAATACATATCAAACATGAAGAATGCATCCGGTCATCCACTAATGTTTAAATTCTATGAATGCTTTATCTTGGTAATGAAATGTAATGATGTTTTTTAGTATTCAACGTTATTAATGATTTTAGTTTACTATAACAGTATATATATTATATATTATCATGTTATTAGGCATGTGACATTCCGAAAGTTTATTGTGTCAAATTAGACCCCGTGCTACATACAAAACCATATACTTGTTAACATTTATAATTCAATTATTTTATCGATGTAGTTTATAGCTTAAAGTTGGTGTCATTTTTTTATTTCCCACTCTTAACCTTTTCTTCTATCTATGATACCTTTTCGGATTTTATTTCTTTTCAAGCCATTTTCAGGAGGGATATAGCTTATTTGCATGTTAAATACCAATTTAAACACCCCAACAAGGTCTTTCACTTCCATCCACATCATTATGCTCGTCGACTCATATCCAACATGGATTTATGGCATGGTTATTTGTTTGTTGCATATACTAATATTAATCACGTCAAAAAAAATACTTTACTATGACATGTACTTTATCGTCTACTTTAATCCATAGCTTATCTTTGCCATTTACAGTTAAACCCATCGGACACCACCACGCATCACTACCTTTGTATTTTATTCTTTTATTTTTATTGGTCTTCCAAACAATATAAAATAATGATTCATTTTACTCTCACACAAAAATTAAACATGACAATAAAATGATAACACTTAATTTTATTCATTTTTCATTTCATTCTCTCGTTCATTTCAATTTGTATCAAGTTTGGGTATTAATAATATCATTCATTAATTTTTCAATTAAGTTTAACATACAAAACTAAAAGTAGATTCGTGCCATGCGACAGGTTCGTATGATTAAAAGACAAATTGACGTCTTGTGAACGTATGTATAAATAAGAATATCACAACGGCATATTCGAATGTGATAAAAACAAATAAATCTTTTCTCTCTACTTTAATAAAACGGTAAATGTAGGTGACACGTGTCGGCACCACAATCATCCTCACCAAAAGTTTCCCGATTCTCTCTCTTATTAATTACCTTAATTATAATAATATAATTTTAATACTTTTTCATATTTAATAAATCAACAAAAGAAATCTATTTATTAAGTTTATTTCTAAATAAATTGATATTTTTAAGAAGTTATTTTTTAAAAACAAAAAACAATCAAATTGGGATTAAAAAAAACTAAAACAAATTTTTAAAAAAGTTGATGTTACTGTTTTATTATTTATAGTCATTTCTCATACGTAATTTTAGTTATATCATATCTTAAAATATCATTTTATAATTAATAAATTTATTATATTAATATTTTATTTATTCAATACGTGTAATACACGAGTTTACTAAAAATAGTAATTAATAAATTTAACATTATAAGTAGTTCAATATTAAAAAATAGTATTAATTTCAACCAACAAATGACTTAGATTTAGTTTCATAGTTTCCTTAATTTCTCTTGATTTGCAATAAAACTCTTCCCTAAACAAACCTCATCAATGTATCATATATCTTTATATCATGCATGGCTAAGCCCAACTTCGAGATGAGCTTCACCTTCAAATCAATCACAAATTAACTCGAGTGTTAATTGGAAGTCATCCTAGAGAAGCTTATTATTGTAATAAACAAAAGAAATGACTTGCATTACATTAGTAGACTAAAGCATTCAATATACATGTGTCATCATATGCGAAAAAGAAAAAGAAATGTTATTATTTAATATTCACCGCATAAGTTGGTGGTCAGCGACCATTCATCCCACAACATTCAAAGCTCTATAACCGAATTATTCAAGTGCACCTAAAATATTTATTACCCCTTATTCTTCACCTCTTCCTCCTTCACTACAAAAAAAACTTTTATTTATTTACGAGTGTATACGAATATATAATACACTGAAATATTTTTTGAAATGTAGTTTTTTTCACTTTTTCTAACTTCCACCTAATCGTATACTTGTAAGCATTATATTAATATCATAATCTGTAACATATACAACTCATAATCTTTTAATTATCAGATACACTACTTATTATCAGAAATCCTTTTAAAGGACATAAGAATTACATCTTTGAGAGTCAATTACTAAGAGTAATCACGATCCATTATTATTCTCATTCTTATAATTCTACTAAATATTATTATTTCTCTTTTCTTTTCAATTATATAATATTTGTTCATACCTTTATCTTTATACTTTCTCTCATTCACTCACAATCACTTTCAAAAAGTTAAAAATTTACGGAGTTTATATCGTGTATCTTCAAATATGGAAAAACACGATACAATCCCTATAAATTTTCTAACTCGTTCACTCAAAATCATTTACAACTATCCCCATAATATACAATATGTACTCACATATATATATAACGAACAGACTGTGAATTTTCTAATGCCAGTAGGCAATAATATAGTTATGCATGTACTAGAAGGATAGTTAAGTAATTTCACAAGTTTTAAACTATAAAAGCCACTAAAAGCACTCACTAAGGTTCATCATCACCATGCCACCTTCTTTCACTACCACCATCGTCGTGGTGGCCACTACGATGGCCACCACCATCCTCCTCCTCTTCACCACTGCCTCTGCGGGTCCGACCCCACGTCCATTCACCAAAATCTACGCCTTCGGCGACTCCTACACCGACACAGGCAACACGGCCTCCGCTAGTGGCCCAAACGCCTTCACCTACGTCTCCAACCTCCCATACGGCAGCACATTCTTCCACCACCCCACCAACCGCTACTCCGACGGCCGTCTAGTCATCGATTTCGTGACGGAGTCACTCTCTCTCCCCTTCTTGCCACCCTACCGCAACCCGAAAGCCGACACCTCCCACGGCGTCAACTACGCTGTCGCGGGCTCCACCGCGATCCCATACTCGTTCTTTGTCAAGAATAACCTCACTCTTGATATACAAAGTCAGTCTTTAGAAACTCAGTTTGCTTGGTTTAACAACAACTTGGAGGGGCAAAAGTGTAAAAGTGCAAAGTCAACTCCTGATGAATGTAAGATGGTGTTTGATGATGCGTTGATTTGGGTGGGTGAAATTGGAGCCAATGATTATGCGTACACCGTTGGTTCTACGGTTCAAAGCAAAACAATTCAAGAGCTTTCTATTAGCAGTGTTAATGGATTTCTAGAGGTAATTGGATTGCATGATTTTACTTATAATCCATTTAATAACATCTTAAACTTGTTTTGTTGTAAAAGGCAATTTTGATTACATAATCATCACAAATTCACATTTGATTTCTCTAAATTCATGTGATCTGTAATTGATTTTGCTTATTTTTTGCATATTCGGTCGTAATGATCATAATCTATGAGCGAATTTGAGTGAAAATCACGTGTAGATCTATGATGATTATGTGAGTTAAATTGTCATTAATAAAAAAGGTAAATGTTAACAAGTGTTATCTATCAAGATACAAATATCAGCTATCACCGATCAATGAGTGATAATTTGAATAATTAAAATTTAAGTTGTCTATTTGATAAATAAATTATATTTTAACAACAGTTTCTATTATGAAAAATATATTCACCGAACCTATGTAACAGAGAGTTTAAACCCACATCCATTTAATTGGATAGTACACATTTTATCACCAAGCTATAATTATATAGCTTTATATATAGTATAATATATTTAGTATAAGTTAATATAATAAATAATAACTACTGTTTAAAAGTATTTATATATTATATATTATATATAAGAATGCAACCTTTTCATTAATGTCACCTACTATCCACCTCAATATCACACATTCATGGGTAACTCATAATATTGTTCGATCTAAGACTTTAATGATTTAACAAAAAAAACTTGTCTATAACGAGACAATGATTTGTACTACATTTAATTTTGTCCCTGCCGATTTTTTTACTTTCATACTGTACCATCAAATTTAATGTACATGTACGTTATGCAACATAAGCTGTAAGTTATTCTTAAAAATCTGTTTTGCAGACATTGCTTGACAAAGGTGCAAAATACATGGTTGTTCAAGGCCTCCCGACCACCGGCTGCTTAACCCTCTCCATGTCGCTCGCATCCAACGCAGACCGTGACGACATGGGGTGTGTCGCTAGCCTCAACAAGCAAAGCTACGACCACAACACCATCCTCCAAACCAAGATCCGAGACCTCCGGCTAAAGTACCCGAACGCTGTTATCATTTATGCTGATTATTGGAATGCTTACCGTTCTGTTGTCAAGAACGCGCCTAGGTTGGGGTTCAAGGAGCTTTTTAAAGTGTGTTGTGGGTCGAGTGGCGCACCATACAACTTCGATGTCCTTGCTACTTGTGGGTCCCAGTCTTCGACCTCGTGTTCAAACCCTTCTCAGTACATCAATTGGGATGGAGTTCACCTAACCGAGGCTATGAATAAGGTGGTTGCCGAGTCCTTTCTTAATGGTGGGTTCACTCATCCGCCGTTTGGGTCCGTATTGAGCAGTAGACAATACTTCGGCTAGATCACCATGACCCTATTTCCTAGTTTTCACTGTTCAATGTGTTTTTCCGAGTCTATGACTATGATCTTATGTCTTAACACATGTAGGATTTATATATTAATGAAATATGATAGTATTATAAATTGTTTGCTGTTGACTTTAATCTAGACAGTGTTAGAGTTGACTTTTATTGACTTAAAAAAGACAAAAGAAGGCATTTCACTGTAATAGATGATGAAAACATAACAATGTGACATGATACAATGACATTAATATGGGAACTTCAGAAGACACATTCTCTGTTGTAAAGATGGTCAAGTTCTACACTGGAAAAATTTACAATTCATTTGCAGAAATCGGCTGCAAATACTAGCGTTAAACTTACACGAAGATACAAAAAAATGCTACCATTTTGTACTAATTAACTTGAATTAGCTAGATTAAGTAGTCATTGTATACCAAAAATACAGCATCAGGGATGTCTTTAGGAAGCTTGTTTATGTAATTGTAGAAGCGTTTTTTGTCCTCCTTTGAAACTGTTTTTTGGTCAACAACATCTGCTCTACATGGGAGAACCCATAAATCTCCCGAGTCCACTCTCTTCAAGCTACCACGGCAAAAGGGACAGGATACTGACCTCGTGTTCCTGTAAAAATCTTGAAATTTAGCCTAGAAGTCAAGAAAAGACAACCAAAATATGATTGTAATTTATAGAGCTTACCAGTCATGGTAGCAATTGATGCACATTGCATGACAACAATTGGGTAAAACCATCTTGGTGCAGGGCTCTAAACAGATACCACATTCATCTTCTCTTTCCATATCAAGTTCTGAACTTTTAGTTCTTTTTTCAGTTTTCTTCACGGGATTTGTACCAAAAGTTTGAATACCATCTTCATTGAAATCTAGCTCTAATGGGTCTGTGCCCAGGCGCATGAGAGAGGGTAGTATAACATCTGCAATTTATTTGAGTTATGACTATCAAAGATGACATGAAAACTGTGTTTTTTCACTGTTCTACAAATCCTACTCAAGAAAGAATTAAATTTTCAGATCAATAACAAAATGGTTGACTTTTGCATACCATAAAACTCTCTAATGGATGCCTTCCTCCCACGTGAAGTAAGCTTTGGCCTTTCATCTGGCAAGACCTAAAAGACAGCCAATCTATGATCACTCACCAACATGATAATGGATCAAGAGGCTATCAACATGTATTTTTAAGGGTCAAGCAGGTAATATAAGGAGGGCACAATGTGTGAAATAAAAACGAACTTTACACTTTTTCTTTATTTTAGAAAACAGGGCAAAGTAGAAACCAACTATAGGTTGATGCCATGCCACATAGCAGTTTACGTAAAAAAATATTTACAAGTTTGAAAAAAATGAACTTTTTAAGATTTATATTTAAAAGAAATTATTAAATGTCCAATGAAATGCCACACGGCATATATATACACTAAAATGAAAAGTAAGATGTCTCGCATCGGTTTCCAAAAATCACTGCTTGAATGGGTCACCAATAACTACAATGGGTAGTAAATTTTTAACTTAGTTGAAAATTTTATTAAAGAAGTGTTGAGCTGGGCTCGATTTTGAACCTAGTTTAAAGTTGGTAGTTAAAATCCTAATTGTAAAGTTCATTTCTGTTTTGTGCATTTTGCCCATCAAAAAATTAGCTTCAACGGAATAAGGACAAATGGGCCGATCGACACCTAAACATATTCTTAATGCCTAAAACCTCCCAAAATCATTTTATTCAAAAGACTAGATTACTACCGAAATAACACAACTTTGTAATAAAGTATGACACTAACAATTTATTATAAAAACCAAAAACTTGGGACAAAAGTGTTTCGGGTCAACTAACAACGAAGAAGACAGTCTCTCAGCTGATAGCTCATGGTCATCCAACCGACCATTTTGCCGCCACTGGTTATACATAATACTAACCTTGTGTACAACCACATAGCAGCAATTTAGGCATGTTTGAAGCAAACATGAACAAGGGGAATTTATCCACTGGAGTAAAAACGATAAAATATATGCCATGTCACTGTAACCAATCTCCATTCGGAGAAAAGCACCACTTTTATCCCTTGGTATAGATGCAGCCCTGCAAACAATGGATTAAGACAGGAGTTAAGACAAAATATTTGTACATCACGGTAGAGCATGATACAAAGAGTTCCCTATAGATTCAATATCATTGAACAACAGCCCACAGTTAGCATTATAGGCGTTTCGAAGACTAGCAAATGGGTGTTAAGAGTACAACAGTTTATAGAATTTGGATGTTTTTGACCCGAACCTAACTGTATCCCTTACCCAACCCACCCAAAATTTACCACCTCAGTAAAAAAACAATCACTAGCTAATTGTTTCTCTTCAAGTTAAAAGGTGAAAAAAGTATTGACTTTTGATCAAACAGTGATTCAAAATTGATAGCACACACAAATTTACACTGATATATACAAGAAAAAAGAAGTTTCTATGATAAGTGCTGCTAAAACACCAACCGACTTAGAATCTATTACCCTTCACAATTGACCATACTCATGTCAAATTTCTGTTTTAATCTCTCAGGTTTGACCACCAAAATCAAATTATATAAAATGTGGTAGTATAAATAATAAGTTCATCTGATTATCTCCAATTTTAAGATTGCCAGTACTCAACTGCATTAAATAATTGAACTAATACCCTATCTACAAAAGGTAATCTAACTTTTAAAGTCAAACAAAAAAACTGCTTTGTAACTGCATAATCAATACAAAATTTTGCTACAAATTCGTAAAATTTTTGAACCTGAAGTCAATTCGTACACAATCGAACACACAAAAAACCCCCAAATCAACAATCTTTCATAATGTCGCCTCAAAATCAGCACAAAAGAAACAATACCCATGTCCACATTCCAATTCAAACTCCACCAAACAACCCTAATCAACCACAAAACCGTAAAAACATACATGCAGAAGGCGACGAAGTCAGTGACGAACACTTACAGCATATTAGCAAACTGTATATCAACCTCAAGAACCCTCAGTGAATCGATATAAGAAGGGCACGACGCAAGCTGATGATAATAATATTATCCATCATAAATTGAGCCCCAGTAACCACTTTCTGCCGAACAAAAGTATGATCGCACTTTAAAATCACCCTTTTGTATGAAATAAACAGGCGAAAATTTCTAGAGGGAGAATCGATGTAGACAAATTATGGGTATTGGGTGTTTGTGTGTGATGATATAAGTTATAAAAATTGGGGGTTGAACGAACAAAATTGATGAAAATTTGAAAACAGGGTGAGAGTAGTTGAAAATAAAATAAAGACGCTTTGACTGCGTTTTTGTTCAGCGACTCCATGAGAGGAAAAAATGAAACGTTGACGCCCCGTGTTAGAGGAAGCATCGGGAAATAACAATGACATATTTGCCCTTTTCGGATTGTTAAAATGCGCGTGACAAAAATACAACTGAATTGTCTGATCGGGACATCCTAATGATAAATGATATGTTTTTTTTAACGATTTGAATCCTATAGTCTATAGGTTGAATGGTGTTAACAAGAAGAAGCAGATTTAGGGTCGTTATAATAGTAAACAAAATGTGAATTGACCAAGTCATATTGTTAAAAATAAAGTTTAAGAGTTATTTTTTTTAGTTATGTGTTTTTGGTTTGATAGCTAGATTATAGTTGAACATTAAATTCTGTTTAGTATTTAGTGACTCTGTGTAACATACCTATTATTTAAAAAAAAGTTAAAATATTTTAGTTGATGTTTTGTTGAATATTTATGTAATTTAAATGTTTTTGACATTACTTTTATACAGCTAATATACATAACCTTGTATTTGCATAACACATCGTACCATTAAACCATTAGGTTATGACTTTGTGTAGTATTAAATGATACCAACATATGTTATTTGTATATGTTAACGTAAATAATGTTTGGTTTACACGTTAAAAATTTGGGAATAAAGATGATAATGTGACACCAATAAAAAAAATTTATGTAGCGGCATGCCTTTAAAAGATCTTGAATTTGCATTCACCAACTAGTTAGCTAAAACTAATAATCAATTGATATTTACAATCTAGAAGTGAAATCTAAGTTATGACAAAAATCGTGATCCCAACGAAAGCTCTTGCAATGTGTTATGGACCGGTATTGCAAGGTATGAGACTCGTCCTATATCGGTTGTATGAGCAATTGATGTAAGATTTATAAGTCAAATGGGTTTTCTTACCCATCAGACTAGTTTTTTGGGTTGAGTTATTCATTTGGTTTATAACAGTGGTATCAAAGCCAACCTCGGAGTGGTGGCATGGAGAGAGCCAGCCGTGATCAACGAGGACGTTGGTCCTTAAGAAGGGGTGAAAGTTATGGGCCGAAACCAATGCAAGGTATGAGCTTGTCTCACATCACTTGAATGGGCAATTGATGTGAGATTTATAAGCCAAATGAGTAATATGTGCTTACTATATATTTATAAATATAAAATAATTTAGATAGTTGATTTGGGTTATTGTGTGGTGGAAATGTAAATAAAATGACAAGTAGTTTAAAAGTATCATTTATTTAAGCGTATCCTGTACAAAATTAATGGGTTGTTTGATTTAGTTTTGTCCTTATGTTAACCCTCGAGATATGTTACACGACGACTTTTATTAAAACATCACTAACCTCATTTCACTAAATCATATTATTTTAATCTATTTTTTTAATAAGCTGTTTATATATCTTTATAAAATCTCGTAATAGCTATATTAACAAGACCAGAGTGACTTGCATATCCATCGAAAGTTTTAAACAACTAAACGTGAGAATTGTTGGATAGGCTGACCGTTAAAGATGAATTATAATGTAGTTCTCATGTAAGCTACACTAATATTTGGAAGGTTTAATATCAAACAAAGTTCAGTTTAAACTTCAAAACAAGATTGGGGAATATATATGAAGGAAAAAATGAATTAATCCCGAACCACAAGTGTGAATTTGTGCTTAAAAGTTAGCCGAATAGACGTGTCCTTGTAACATGCTTAGTGCATAAGTTATGCACCAACAAAGTAACAATCATTGCACTTCGATCTTTGGTCTTTTGTAAATTGCAGCTAGACGTAGTGTGTTTTGGTTGACGTTCAAGTACTAGTCTTTAGTGGCTTTAATAATGCAACTTTTGGTTGTGGTATACAACTTTCTAGCTTGCACGATGTTGAACTATTTCATATATAATAAAATTATAAAATTGATTCTCAGAAAAAAACAGAGTTATCAGTGTTACTTGACTTGTGTATCATGCATGTTGTTTTCCTCGTCTGTCAACCATTTATACCCAGCTTTTAGATGTATTTTCACATGATCTCTTTTTATGTATTATCTCTCAATCACGTATCTTTTGAATCTCATTTATTAAATGGCAGTTAACTAAAACTAAATATGTAGGCCATCACAAATTATATTAGATACTACAACAAAATGATTATATCAATTGTCTCTATTTTGTGTTATCATTTTAACTGTTGTAAGGTTACTTGATACAACCCGTAAAAAAGTAAACTAAAAAAATGCATTATTTTTAAAGGTGAAATAAGTTAAAAGGGTTTTGTATAACAAACCTTCAATACATTAAATTGAATATTATAATTCATGACTAAATACTATTTTGTATCTTTTGGGGTATGACTATATTCATTCAAGCCGGTGATACAAAATCTCCAGTCTTTCTAAGGAGGGTTTTAACTTTAAAATGACTCATTATTTTTAGCTTACACATTAAGTGAACCAACACCAACATCAAAATCGAAAAAGGCTAAAATACAAACAAGCTCCGTAAATTTAAAAGGCGCGTGGCCATCGCTGGAACCCAATCAAGCCATCATTAGTGTCTGATCCAGTCACTTCGGCTTTGAGTCAACTATTGAGCCAACTTTCAAAGACTATTTTGAACCCAGATGTTTGTTTTTCTTGGTGCCTTTCTTTCTTGAATTACTGGTTTCAGGACCTTCTGCCTCTTCGGCTTTCTGCTCAGCCTCTAAGATCGCAAGCTGCATCGTACACGAAAAGAGGATCTCTTTATAGAATATCTGTTTCAAGAAAATATAATTTCCATTAATATATTTTATAAAGCGAAGGGAATACCTCATCCAGGATTGGCTTCAGCTCTTTGTAACGAGATTCAGCAAGATCAAAACCATCCTTACGGAGTTCCTGCAACAAAAAGGTAAAAAGTCAACTAAACCATGGTCAAAGATGAAAGAAGGGTCAATAGACAACTAATTTGGGTACCTTTCCGGTGTGTGCAGTATGTTCATATGCTGCCATTTGCCAATAACTGTTTGTTCGCTTATAAAAGTCTTTCAGAGCTTCCCCAGGCTTTAATAATAATAATTCAATCAGCAATCAGTTTGAATTAATGTGAAATCAAAAGTCAAAACTGAGAAAGAGGTGGGGTTGGTAACGGGTCAAATCAAGCTTATAAGTTTTTACTGGTTAAAATTTATTGCGTCGGTTGACCTGAAACACTTTATCTGCCAAAAAACTATAGTTTTTCTATAAACGACTAGTGTGTTCTATATGATTAGAAAACTTACCATTGGAGTTCTCTGAGAGTCAGAAAGACCAAGACTAGCCCTAATTTGCTCAATTCTTGCTCTTTTTTCCTTCCTTCTTAATTTCTTCCCTTCACCTTTTATTATTGCAACAGCATCTCCAACACACCATCATTTTGAGCCTTCAAACAGAAGAAATTTAAAGGTTACATGATACATAAAATAAAATTAAGATATGGATCCTATAATATTGGTCATGTTGAACCAATGAGAAAACTAAAACCAAAAGGGCCGTTTTATTTAGAACAAAGGACCCACTATTAATTCTCACACACATGAGCTATATGAGAGAACACACATGAGAGGATCCTAGTCCAAAGGAAAATAATGCTATTTATGTTGCGCCCAGGATCAATTAACAATGCAGGATGATCATATGAAGGTTCTGCACATTGTGCAGAGAGCCTGTGAAGGACATATTCAAGAAAACAAATTCACACACAAACACACTATATATCCTTACATACAAATGACAGTACATTGGCTATTTATAGCCATGGTTTTTACAATTATATAACTGTATTACAGTTATATTTGGCAAGTGTTTTAACCACCAAATGACCCATGACTTAACTCATAAGATGCTGAACTTTGGCTTTTGTTAAATTGACCCCTATTTTGACATTCTTATTTGACTCTAAAGTACATGAATTTCTTGATGAATTCTAAGTCCAACAATTTATATGTGCGTTAATAATCTAGATGACCATATATCAATAAAAAAATGAGGTACCTCTTCATCATCGTCATCTTCTTCTTCATCATCTTCATCACTATCATTTTTCTCCTCATTTTCATCTTCACTATCTTCATCTTCATCTTCTTCTTCATCCTCTGATGCTTCAACCCACTCAGACTCAGATGCCTATACAACATAAAATAATACAATGCTTGATAACTAAAACTAGGATAAAAGCATCTAGTTTCATGGGCATAAACTTGATTAGTATGTAACAAACCGGTATAAGGCATTTCCATTCATCAAGTTTGCTGAGATTCAGTGCATACAAATCATCAAGTGTGATTTCTTGATCTTTTATTTCCATCATGCCTCCATAAATATATAGTGTATCTTTTCCCACCACCATGCTTGCATTTATACGCCCACAAGGTTTCACTACCTATATTTCCATTAAAAATTTAAAATAGAAGGAAAAAACATAATATTTTTTAAACCTTTTAGCATACCTCTTCAAAAGTGGAACATTGGGTCAATGATTTTGTGTTTGATTCATGGGTCTTTAAATTGGGTTTAACTGCCACGTCAGCACCATTAACCCTGATGTTTTTCTCCATATTAGATGAGATATCGTCAATATCACAATCCATACTTTCATCTTCATCATTGGTAACTACCTCCATTGGATCAGCACTAGTGTCAGAAGGAGCATTACAAAGAGTCTCTTCATTTTTAATCCTTTTTATCTGCAAAGACAGTTTAGGAACCAATTTTAATGTGATGAATATAATTTTGAAAAAAGGAAGACGATACCCAGGGAGCTCAAGTAAATAATGCCCAGTACCAGAATTCCTAGTAGAAGTAGCAAATGAGCATGCTGGGTAACAAGTCAAAAAACTTTCCGATGTGTTTTAGGTACGGGTCAACCCATAAAAACTTTTTTGTACAAACTTTGGGCTTTTTTATAAATATTTAGCCCATGTCAAGTATACAAATGATGATAATTCAAGAACAGTCCATTTTTTTAATGAAATGCTCTAGGAGCATTTATGCATAAAGATCAACTTTGAGAAACTTTCTACATAGTGGCGCCGTTCCTTTTAAGCTAATTTTCTTCTCTTAAATCTATTAGGCTCTTAGAGATAAACAGAATGAATGACCCATTCATAAATATATGGGTCAAATTGCCACATCTACGGAGCTTGCATTATGTTAATAGCACAGACTACGGAGCTTGCATTATGTAACACAATAAACCAATCTCATAACTTATGAATAAAGCAACAATAAACTACAGGGCTACATGCAATTAAAACTCATTTTAAAAGATCCTAGAGCCATGATATGTGAAAAGCTACCTTATCTTTAGTTGATTTCTCCTTTCTCAGCTCCAAAGGGTACCTAGATTTTAACAATAGAAAGTTAGTAAAATCATTAAGTTTATGTTTGTACCGAAAAACAGATATGCAGGATTTACCAACGATGGATGTCCAATTGGAAGCCATAAAGTTCATTCAAGAACAAACTCATTAACACATCACCTACACATGCAATTAAAACCAATCAACAAGCAAAAAACAAAACCAACATTAAGTCAGAATAGGCATAAAAAGCCAAAGAGAGCAGTACAAAAAGGAATAGGTTTTAGGCTTAAAAATGCAATGAAAATTAGATAGTTTTCAATCAACTATGTACAAAAGAGAATTAAAGACAATGTCAACCTTCAGCTTCCATGTCCACAACTCCTCCAAAGAGCACCGCACGGTTTTTGTGTACACACATAGAGAAACCAGCACGAGGTCCAGGTGGCATCCCACCTTTCTTTACCTAAAACCAAAATACCAAATGTTGAGGAAAGCTTAAAGGGGTGCATAAATAATAAGTTGTATAATTATACAAACTAATAATGAAAGAGGGTATGAAAAAAGCATAATACCTTGTTCCAAACCCAAGTCTTAGGGTCAAGCACCCACATGTCTGAATGAACAATCCCTTTCTCTGAGCTGTTTTTATCAGAAGATATCTCTTTCGAATAGCCACCATATAGATAAATCTACAATCAACAGTAAAATTGTAATAAAAAGACGAAATTTCATATATCTGTAAAATATATTTAACTCACATCGTCTTGGTAAACAAAGAGTTGGAAACCACTCCGAGCACTAGGCCATAAGCATCCAGGTGTCGGCTTTATCTCTTGCCACTACAGCAACACATGAACTTGTTTTAGTTGATCGATTTACCAAAAAATGAATAAATTGCCTATTTGTTGACTACTTTACCTTAAAAGTATCCAAATCAAAGATGTACAAATCATTAAAGTATCTGCAAAAGTTAACAAAAGTAACAAATATTATAGCTTAAGTGCTAACTTCACTCAGTATGTTGGGCAAGTGCTATGGGAGGAGCAGCTTATCAAAATACAGCTATATTAAGGGGAAAATAAAATAAAATAACCACCTCACTTCTCGAAGAGTATCATAGAAACCACCAAATACAACGAGCTTGTGCTTATACAAAACCTACAAATAAAACATAAGTTAGGATTGCACACTAGAAAAAGAAAACTACAAAGACATTAAACAACCCAAATAACTAATAATATACCATCCGATGACCAGAACGTGGACTGGGGCAACCTTTATAATTCAACTGTTCCCATTGGTTTGTTTTCAAATCCAACATCCAAAAGTCCTGTACTGACAGAAAAATGAGACATTTCCAAAATAAGGAAAACTCAAATATAATATACATTAACAAGAAAAGACATTCAGGGCCCATAAGTATTCTACCTTGTAGTGATGGAAACGCTCTTGATTAGGAGAGGTAAATTCACCACCTAGTGACCAAAAACAATGTTACTTAACACATATGTCCATACCACATATAAGTGTAGCATATTCTATCAATAGAAAAAATCTGATTTAAAATACAGTCCTTTACAAATAAAACTCAAATAAACTTGGAAAGCAACAAGGCTGGAAACTAAAGTCAATATGTAACTCGTTTTTTAAGAATAGTGAGAGTATTTTAACTATGTGATTTATCCAATTTTCACTACTTACATACCAAATATATATAAATAATTCTTCCACGCGACAGCCTGATGAGCACTGCGAGGAGGTGGACTATTAGGGCTAGATACCAGCTTCCAATCTCCCTTGTTCACATCATACCGATAAAGATCACCATAAACAAACGTCTGCGAAACATTCACAAAGTAAATTCCATTACAACTTCAAACAATAGGATACTATGATGAACTATGACATAATAACAGCTATACATTACCTTGGTCCCATTGTAGAACTCACCCCCATATAGAATCATTTCGGTTTCTTTCAACGGATTAATATTCAACTACACAGCATAAAACCCTAGTCAATTCCACATTAACACCACACACTTCCTAATCCAAACACAAAAACGATCAATATACCGAGCAATTGGAACGAGGAGCCGGCCGAGGAGCATTCTCTTCAACATGAATTTCCTTCTTCTTAGCTTCTTCCTTCTGAATGCTCAACTGAAACATCCAAAAACACAAATTTGGTAAGTAAAACAGAAGTTAAAACAACAATTAGTATGTATATGTGTTACAGTTTTGATTCAATAGAGTACCAAAATGGCATCAATGTCGTCTTCCGGTGAGACTTTCTTCGACTCCCTGCGAGCTTTTTTCTCCTCTGCTTTTGCCGTTTTTCTCTCTGTTTTCTCCTTCCCCTTTCCTGGCTTCTTCGTTTTTTTCCCCATGGTTTCTGATGATCTGTCTAGTGTGTATTCAGGCGACGGAGTTCACCGGAAAATCGTTTCAGTTCCGACGATAGTTGTCGACGGCACGGCAGCGATGAAGAACAGAGTGTTGAGGGTTTTGCTTTGGTAGAGGGTTTATAATTGTATATGATGTCGTGATGGAAGTTAATTTGACCTAAAGTTTGAGATATTAAGGAATGGATCTAACGACCTGATTTTGTATCATGATGAGATTTACCTTTCATCATGGTGAATATTTACCTACTTGAAAGCAGATTTATATGTTATCTAGGCTAATTAAAGCCCTTCAAATTAAATCTAGGGTAATAATTAAAAGGGCGATTCACAAAAAAAAAATTCTTTTAAATTATGCCTCATAAATTTCCTCTTAAAACGTTCTCATGTGCGAATATCCATCTTCATAGCATTACATTTGTTTGTTTAGGTATATGTGTCTCTTTGTGACTGGTTTTGTTGTACAAGGCGTCCGCATCCATCCGTAAAAGACTTAACATCTTGTACTGATAAGACATTTTGAAAATAAATTTATGAGATAAACATTTTAAAAGAATAGACATTTTAAAAATTATATAGAACTATTTAACCAAAGATTTTTATTCTATAACTTATCATATTTTAAGATTTAAACACAAACCACATAAAATGTATTTATGTTTTATAATTTATATAATGATGATTTCAAATGTCATATCTATTTAAAAAGGAATACATAATTAGTTTTCATATTCATTAGGGTCTTTTAGTATGTTTATTGGCTTTAACTTGACAATTGACTTTGGGGTCATCTTTTTATTCAATTTTAACAAATTAGCTTTGCTTATGGACTTCTCGCATTTTCAAGTGTATAATATATTACTACTACTATTATCACCAGAATTGTGCTGTACTAACACCGAAAAAGTGTGAACACAATCCCTATGTTTTATTGAGTCCTGGTTTTAGGACCGAGCACATCAACAAATGGCAACTTTTTACAAACTAATTACACCAATAATACACGTAGACATGACTATTATTTACAACTCTATACAAACTTGCTTCTGCATAATCCTTTGCAACCTAAAGAAAAAGCTACACTCAGATAAATAATACACATATAATTTATAATATGAATCATATGATCAATAATATTTAAAAACCTGCATATGATTAATGATCATCTCCAGTATTGTGCCCAACGGTGAATAGTCTCAACCATTTGAGGAAACAACGCACTAACGCTCTCATTGATAAGATCCTGGAAGAAATGTATACACTCTTCATCATCCAAGTCTAGACGAAGTTTCTCTTGAAGCTACAAGAATCAACAAAGATCGAAGTTATAACCAAAATTATGTCCATGTGATTGTGGGTCCAATTTACAATACAACTATCTTATTTAAATATATTGATTATAGAAAAGATGAGACAAAGTGCACCTTTAAAATGCCTTTTTCAGGATCAGAAGCTATATCGGGAATGTTAGAGCCGGCCATTAGATGAAAGAGATTTAGAATTAAGTTACTCGATTTACGAAGGATGTTATATGCCTCGCAACAATAGGATTTGAACCTTGTATAGTATTGGCTGCAGGAGAAAAAAAAGTAAGTCGTTACTTGTTGCAATGCAAAACGAAAGTGAAAATGCAATGCTTTATTCACTCTTCAACGATGTATGCTACATACTTCTCTTTAACCATTTTATTGCCACACACTTGATGTTTCTTAGTGTGCATTTTATTTTTATAACCTTGAGAAGTCATTAGAAAATTCAAGGACTCCACCAATACCCTATTAAGTACTAACCAACGAGACCAAATGCGATTTGCCCTAGGCAGGTGACCTTCAAGGGGTTAAAAGCAAAACCAGTGGAAGCTAGATTTGAACTAGGGCCTCTGCTAGAGGGAATCACTGGCGTGAAGGTTCCAAAGCAGACAGTCATTGCTAAAAATGGTACAAGTATCCAAAAAAGTTATATGATGCAAAAAGTAAAAAACAATGGCAAATATATGGCATTAACAAGTATCCAAAAAGGTAAGGATATTGCATTAAATGTCTTGAAGAAGATAATTTTTGGTCTGATTTGTAACAAAGTGAAAGCATGTTAGTATTATTTGAAAGAAAAAAAGGGAAACTAAAAGCAAAGTTTGCTTTAATATCAGTAAAGAGTGAATATTATTGTATCGCATTTCCTTGTAGTTTGCCCAAAAACTACAATGAAAAGAATATTATTAGTTTACCTTTCTGCACCACCCATAGCCTCCACCATTTCTTTGCAAAGTTTCATAGGTGGAGGGAAGGGCTTTGGATCACGGCCAAAATATAACCAAAATCAACATGGAAAAGGCGACCATCATCCCTAAGTAGAAGATTATCCAAGTGCCTGCACATGCAAAATGATGAGTAGAAATTGAAGCGTTGATTCTCAAAGTGTGAATCAAAAACTGAAAGTAGGATTAAAAGTATTTGCAATTTGCCCTTAAGTATTCAATGATACCCACTGCTGTAAGGTTTTTGTAATCAATAGTTAAAATATTACCTATTAATAAAAAGTTAGATTCAACAGACATAAAAGAATGTGTGTGTGGGTCAACTCACTCAACCCAACCAGTTTAGACTCAGAACCCAGTTTGACTATTTACTCAACCCAGTAACCCACACATCTTGCCTCCTCTTGGACCATATATAAAAGAGTAACCTGTCTCCAATGCCGAGTATGTATGTGATCACCGAGTATCCTGCACAACTTTTGATAAATGTTTCAAGACAAGTGGCTGTAACCCCGAACGGTCCCTCTTCATCTGGATGAAACTTCTGCAAGTAGCTTGTAATACTTCGGTGCTCTGAAAGAATCTGCAAACACCCAAAAGATCAATACAATATTGCAGATGTGTAGCAAGTAAATGAAAAAAAATCCAATAAACATGTTTCCCAGACAAAATATGTGGCATAAAAACAAAGTTTTGAAGAAGATGCACTTTTACTGTCACTTAATAATAAAGTAACAAGCACAATGCTCATTATAAGCAGTTTAGCACAACTGAACTACATACACAAGAAAAAAAATTAGAAATCAACAAAGTGACAATTGACCGAAATAATCACACCTGAGCTAGAGACTTGGATGGTATGAATTCCAGCATGCCCTCATCATGTCCAGTGGCTAACACCCTGTATGGTGTTAAATGTAAATCAAGATTTTCCAATTTAAGCAAACGATCCATGAGTGATACCATCTGAACAACCTACACAAATGATCAAACACACATCAGTCTTTGTACTTGGGCCCAGAAAGAAGAAACTGAACAGACAAAAGATCCAATTCTATACCAACTGATCTTGTCGAAGATCATCCCCTTTCTTAAAAATGATCTTTAAACATCCACCACCAGATGTTCTAAACGCAAGGCGTAAAGGGTGCAATGCACTTTTAATATTGATGAATCTGATGGAATGATACCGGTGATAAGAACAGCAGGTGCCAAAGGTGATCGTATAGGCTAAAAGTGTCACAGATCAATATGTTTAGTGTCAGGTATTACATCATAATTAGCTACAAATTTAGGAGCACAGTCATTAATTCCTTCTAGAATATATCACCTCATCAAAGTATGTAAGCTCACTGAGAAGACCATAAAGGAGATGCCGTAGCTTTTCAATTTTCTTTTGAGTTCCACCTCTTACATTTCTCACATCTCTCATGATTGAACACAACTGAGCCGTCAATTCTGTCTGGCGAACCAGACTTTGCCATAGCTTAAAGCCATCTCCTCCATCAAAAGGTCGCATTCCCAACTGTAAAATCAAAAGTAAAGCGATCATGGTTTTCGGACTTTAACTAATTCTACCTGTAAAATTGCTGATGTGGCATGCGTTCATGCTAACCCACATCAGACACCACAAAAAAAACTGATGTGAAATAAGTTAAAACATATATTTTTTTACAAGTTTGAAAAACTATCTTTTTATAAAAATTTATTTCCAAATCATTAATGTCCAATCAGATGCCCCCCTTGCATATATATCCACAAAAATGACAAGTAAAATGTCACGTCAGCAGTTTTTGGAAAATCAGCAAAAGAATGACCTGATACCAGCAGTCATTGCTAAGATTTGGTAAAAATTATAACTTGGTTGCTAAAAGCCTAAAATCAGTAATTAAGCATAAATTGGTTTCTGTTTAGTGACTAAAACATTGGTGGCAAAATGAAAAATTGTGAACTTCAGGGGCGGTTTGCTCATTAGTTAAGGTTAATTACATAAAAAAGACTACCAACATTAGTCCAAATTCTATTTGAGGTAACCAACTTGTTTGCACCACTACAAGCCCTCAAACTTTGAAATTTCCGACTTAAGGTAATATTCAACCTTGATAGCAGGTAACCAATGTCTAAGTGTTCCATCAAATAATAATCATCGTGGCTTTTTTAAGTTTGGAGGGATTACATTTAAAAAAATGAGAGCTTTCAACAACTTTTTTGAAAAGTTTTAAGGGTTATTTTCTGGGCAACAAGATCATCTTTACTAATTACCAGAAATAGAAATAGGACCAAATTTGGTTACCTTTTATCCAATAACCCATCAACCAATGCCGTGATAAATTTAAATTTAGCGCATGACAGTTTTCATAGCCCGAAAGTGATGAAGTCATTGATTACAAGTTGGCCTACAGTAATTACCAAACAGAGCCCTTACCTTTATCATATTTTCTTCCAGCATCTCATAGGTAGAATAAAAACGTTTTGCATATGCAGGATCATGAAGTTCAACAGCAACATACCACCTAAGAAAGCTAGCAAACTCGATGTTCGATAATGCTGCAAAATTCAAAGAAAAATATCAGATTCCAGAAAGTAGGAAACTAAAATTTAGATTCATCTTTATAGATGTTACAGCTGGCATACAACGTTGCACGAGAAATTGAGAAAGACAAGATTTATCTGAGCGTTCAAATCGCAAAGCTTGAACCAGTTGAAGTAAATAACATTGGAGTTCTTCATGATCAGCTCTTTCGAGAACATAAACAGCATGAGCACGAACCTGTTGATACAGGTCAAAATCAGCAAACATGTAAAAACTGAACTTTAACAAAGCAGAACAATTGGTGCTGTGATTTGATAAAAAAAGCAAAAATGTTAGTAATATACATGCTAATTACAATGAAGTTCTTACTCATAAATTACAGATTCATATTAACATGTGATGTTTGTGTCATTGTGTGGGTGTTCAACACACACCTCTTCACTCTCGAAAACAGGTGACAGAAGCTCTAAGGCATCACATACATCAATCACTTCCCACCTGCCCATCAGTTCAATCGCCTGCTTGGCTTCCTGAAGTATGAAACAAAAACATGTATAAATCACAGTGTTGGTTACTTGGTCAATATTATTCTTTTTTTTTGGGGGGGGGAGGAGGAGGGGCCGTAGTTACCTGAACATCACTCCACTCAACACACCGAAGAAACTTTGTTAGAGCTTTTTTCTCTGACATTAAGGAGAAACGGAATTTCCACAGCAGCTGTCTCTCATCTCCACTCAAAGTCCGTGTTGGTGGGTACTTCAAAATCCTTTGTATCGACCTAATAAGTAGGATACAAAGATGATAATAATATATATAAAAAGAGACAGAGACAAAATTAATAAGAACTAATTTTATATTGAATTTGGAGGAGGAAATTACACCAATAACTACTGATACATTCTTTACAATGATTTATATTCACTTTTTACAGTCAACTTAAACCTTATAAGATTTTTTTCAAGTATCTTAAATAGCACGAGTAATGAAGTATGTGAACTTTGATAAACACATCTTGGGAAACATAGTAATTGAAACGAAAATAAAAACCTTCAAAAAGAACATACAATTGTGCTTCTATTAAATAACAAAACACAAATGAGTAAGCCACTTATTCTGCAATCAGTGATACAAGGTTGTGTATAGAGGTTGATTTTTGAACAAAACTTACTTCCTTTCAGCAGAGCTGGGCTTAAGATCTCTATCAATGATACCACGATTCAAACTCCTTGCAAGCTTCAATTGCTTGTGCTCAGAAGGGTTAATTTTCCCCACTTCTGGGTCCCACACAGTAACCAGTTCATTAGTTGAAGTAATAGATGCTGGTATTAATAAATTAGGCCCGGGTTCCTAAAAAATGTCAGAAGAGAAGAGTCAGAAAAAACAATATCAACAACATAAAGCTTCCCATTCAAGTTTTACGCGGTAATGTCGTAATTACAACCTGTTTATATGAAGATGGGTGAATTCAAGATCTAATGTATTGAACTATTGATAACAGATGAAATGTAGCTAATGAGCTGAAAATGAAACAAGTTAAATGGATCAAAGTAGCCTAAGTATATTCAAATGCTTGCAAAAAAAAACAATCTTATTAATTTAATAACATAGTTTTTGTAATGATAAATTATACAATAATTACTTACAAAAGACAAAAGGATGAACACGAAAGTGGTAACCCGATCCTAACCATTTGACCCACACATAAAGTTACATGTTTTGGCCCGAACCCATTTTTACAGTTAGTCAACCCACCATTTTTCGACCTTTTACATAGCATTTCAATACATAACTAACTTTTAGAAAGAAAACAAAGTAGTGCACAAGAGAAACAATAAAAGACACACCTGCAGAACAACTCGATGTTCAAAACTGCAGAAATCAACAAGCACGTACAAATGAGAACTCCTGTTTTTACTGCTTTCAAGATCCTTGATCTTTTCCATAGCTTTAAAAGCAAGGCGGTCCAACCAATCAACTCGCTGGATTAGACCTCTTTCATACTTATTCACGAGCTTCTCCAAACGCTCCAATTCCCCATGTTCCTCTTTAGGAACCTGCACACGTTACTAACATGTAATTAGCGCAAAATTCAACAGTATAGATTTGAAAATATAACGTCTTTACAAAACCTTTCCAGGGGTAGCAGAGTGAATTGATCCATCTGCCTCTTTTCCTTTCCAAAGCCTAAGTTTGTGCTTCCCTGTTTTGAGTTGTTTTTTCACATTAAAAAGATGGATAGTGGCCCCACCAACCAAACCCTCATCTTTCCCACATGAAACATCCCAAACCTACAGTAAATGGAATTGGATGATTCACAATTTATCAGTTTGACTAGACTGCAGAAAGAGTCTATTGCGGCGAATAGCATGGTAACCGGTCTAACGACATACAAGTCATATAAAATAGATTCAAGGGGAAACTCTTCATACAGTGAGATCCAAAAATCTAACAGATAAGGTTAAATTATTAACTTACAGTTATTGCTAGTTGAGAGTTGGTAGTCAAGTCCCGATATTTGGTACTCAATGTAATAAGTTCACCCCAGCAGAAGGGTGGACCAGAAGATTCCAGCCTGAACATAGTTTCATTATTAATCATCAATAATTCCAAAAATATAAAAAATGATGAAACATACTGAGTAACGGCATGCTACAGCAACCTTGTTCTCATGGGAAGCCCAAATGGAGCACCATCAATGTACAATGCACACTCAACATAGAGTTCAGGTTTTTTGTCCACGACCCCACTACCTATATCCACTGCATATTCAAGAAAACAGGTAATAAATCTAACATCTAACATCTAACATACATAATATTCAATTACTAAAGAGACATTCTTGGGGGAAAGGGTAGATTTGGGTGAACAAATCAGTTATGGAATTACTCAGACTTTACTTCCTTCATTCCTTGTACTAATAAAGAACAGAATGGAACATAATGAAGGTTACTAATTACATCATTTGATTCAATTCCATATTTAAGACAGCAGACATCAGAAATAATGACTTCAATACACCACCAAACCATCAACGCCAAATAAATTAAGAAGATATGAGATCATAGCCCAAAATTTTTATAATCAGTCATCTAGAATTTTAATCAATTTTAAGCACTTAGAATATATGCAGTAAGACACCATAGTTACCCAACTATTTATACTCCACAAGCACCAAATGTATTTCTACAGCATATGGATTCTATCTGTCGTATCACCGTCAATAATTAACGGGTACGGTACATCAAATTAGGGTTTCATCAAAATACTGGAATTGCAAATAAATTTACCTTGATTAGAGGAATTAGTTGAAGATAGGTTCCCTTCAAACTTCTCGATTCTGAAAGTAACTGGAAGATTGATGTCGCAAGACAAGAAGAAACGAAACTCGTTCCCAGTCATTACTTTTTTCAAAGGGTTCATCAAATCATGATAATAATCTCATTAAATTGCAATTAGGGTTTTGATCATTTGAAATTATTTTGTTGAATCACATACGCTACTTAAAACGAATTACGTGCCTTTGCTTGTACTACAGCTTCATTGAGGGAGAAGACTCCAACTGGATCAAAGTGTAGGAGATCATACATGCAAGTATGCAATTACATCTCCATTAACCAAAAATGAAAGTTTTTATTGTTAATTACAATTTTTATTTTTATTAATAAATATTATGTAAAACCTTCTAAATTCTTCACTTTCTTTCCCTTGTAAAAGTAATTAAAAACTGCATAGTATTATTCTTTTGATGGGTATATATCGTTTTCTTTCCGTTATTTATTAAACAAGAGGATACTAAGGTGTTATATCTTATTTTTAGCAAGTGATTTGTGTTTGATGGTGTTGATTATATGTGTTTAATTGGTTGTATTTGTTTATTTATATTTTTTTAATTATTAATTTTTTATTTTAACTCAATATTTTATTGTGTTTTATAAATTATCCCTATTATTTTTTTTTCAACTTTGGCCCTGTATGCTTTTTAAATTTTTACAAATTGTTAGTTTTACGTGTCGCTCTAAATTTTGGGAGTTGACATGACAGAGCGTGTGTGTGGTTCGACGTTTTTACGCTTACTTTTTCACGTCTAATGACTCCATCACAACACGCTGATCCTAAATCGTTTACTTATTATTTTATATGTTTTACGCTCTGTTTACATGGTTTAATTTTTTTATATCTACTTTTCACTTTTTTTGTTCTTTTGTTTTTTTCCTGTGTGGTTCAATATTTTGCGTTTACTTTTTGTTCATTATTGTTTTTTTCATTTTTAATTTATTTTTTATTCGAACTTTTTCAGTACTGGTGGTTATTGACGGTGGTGTATCATTAGTGCTACTTGATACGATATCACGCCCCCTGCAACGTGGAGGGTGATACTACTACAGTTTGTGCGTTTCCTTGAGAAAACTCCTATTTTGGGCCAACCGCACATAGGCACGGGAGACCAATCTCCGCCCCTACCCATCATATCCCATTATAAGAATGTTATGTGGAAGCAACATGATGCGTGACGCCCAGACATACGTGCTCTCAACCGGATGGTTTCGGGCGCAACTTACGTTCAAAAACTCGATGGTTCACATTGTTTTATAAATATCAAGTAAAATATAATTTCCATTGAATCACATGCTCTTTTTTTAAACCTTGTATGAAATTGGTCTTAAACCATATGACAAATTGGCTTAACCAAGTTATATTTATACATTATATATGTGCGTGTTTTGAAAAAGAAAAGGTGATGAAAAATGAACAATAAGATTATAAAAAAGGAGTCAAAATAAAACAACCATACAACTTTATAATTTTTTACTATTAGAAAACCCGCGCAATGCGGCGGCAGTAATAGTTTACAACACGATACTAGTTTACGTTACTAATTTTTACAAATACCACAATCCTAATTACAGTAGCATAAAAATCAAACACAAACAAATTAGTGGTAAAGAGGATGGCTCAAAATATACTAAAGTTCTGTTGTGAGCTACTGGTGATTCATCTTAATAAAAAAATAATTTAAATATAGCCAAACATACAACTACATAATCAAATGATCGATTTGACGTAGTCTAAATTTTATGATTCCCGAATATGTAATAAAAAACCAAGTAACCCTTCAATGAGAACTCAAATGAATACATGATGAATAACTCCAAGCATTCATCAATGAAGAATTAAGAACCTCCCTCCATCAATCAAGTAACCCGGTACCTTTTAAAAACCTTATATTTTTATATCACGTTTTCTAATCTGGAGGAGTCTCGTATTTTATATTTTTTACAAGCACTTGTATGTGCATTTAAAATTCGACTAACCATTACTGATTTTTTGTAACCCATCAAACTTTTCAACTTGAAACTTTTTTAGTTGAAGGATAGATTGCCTATGAGCACCCAATATATGGGGAGAATCATGGAAACATCTATTCAGTAACCATTCTGCTCAATCAAATAATAAAATTTAATAAGTTTTATTATTCATGTCTATTGAAGAAGCAACTACATTTTAAGTATAATTCACTATTTAAACTAGGGGTGAGCAAAAAACTTAAATAACCGAACCGTAACCAAAATAACCGACGCAACCGAACCGATAAAACCGAAACCGCTAGAAAACCGACGGTTTGGTTTGATGATTTTTTAAAAACCGAATTTTTCGGTTCGGTTTTGGTTTTGCTTGTAACAAAAACCGAAAAAATCGAACCGAAAACCATATAATCAAACTTGTAAATTTAAAGGTGTAATCATATAGTTATAAAAATTATAAGTCTATTAGTTACTTATTTACTTGTCTTATCTAAAAGAAAATAAATATTTAGGTTTCAAGAATAGTATTTAATATTTATATTTGAATTGATAGATGAAAATGTTTCATTGAATATATTGTTCTTATATTTTATGTATTGCATTTAATTTTAATGTCAACTAAATTATATAAATATATAGATTATATTTAGAGATCAACAAAATAATGTAAGGCCAAATTTTTTTATTTAAATTCATTACTTTAAAACATTTTTTTCTAAAACTTGAAGCACAAATGGTTAAACCGAAAAAAAAAAACCGAACCAAAACCGAAGTTAAAACCGAAGTTAAAACCGAAAACCAAAAACCGAAAAAACCGAAACCGAACGGTTTTAAAAACCTAGAAACCGAAATATCGGTTTTTGGTTTCGGTTTTATGACAAAACCGAACCAAATCGACCATGCACATCCCTAATTTAAACCTACTAAATCTCGATATAATAGAAACAATTAATCTATCAGAGATAGACTGATTCATTCTTTAGAAAACTTCACTATTTAATCTTTTATTTGACAAAATATTTATCTAATAACTAATTTTTTGGATTTGTTGTATCTGAGTTCAATATTCATCCCAGTTCAGTATAGAAATCCTTATTTGAAATAACAACTAAATAAGATATAGATTAGATCATTCGAAATGAATCATGATATCCATATACTACAATTCATTATGTCTCTATCGACCAACTTTAACATTGTCTTTGATTTTGACAATAATCAACATGTCAAATAAATATTAGAATAAAGAATCATACTTGTCGGTTTTTTCATTTATTTTGGATCGGAATCTCATCAAGCAACCCAATACCTACAAAAAGGAACCGTGATATCCACACACACACACACGCACACACACACACACACACACACATATATATATATATATTAAATATGAAGATTTATATAAGTTATATACTTAAATATTTAAATAAAAATATACTTAATTAAAATATTATTTAGTTATAAAAATATAATTAGTAAATATAAATTTAAATATCAATTTATAGTACCATAAATAAAATAAAATTTAATGAAGTGAATTAAATAATATCATATTATTAAATAATATATTAATAATGTTTATTAAATACATGAAAGAGACAAGGGAAAATGTAAATTTTTATAAAATTTAATGGATAAATTTACAATATTACCCCTAAAGTGTCTTAAAATTTAATCAAATATCTATTTTACCCCTTTTAAATATGATGCACTCATTTGTACATGTTGCTTTAAAACTTGTATTTTTGATAAAATTACATATCTATCCAAATAGATGTATTATATAGTAGTATAAATATTTAAAACTAATTAACTGAAACTACATACACTAGTTTATGTAGTTTTACAATTTCATAAACTTATAATTTTTATCTAAAAGAGCCATTATGCATACACTATACGTCACTTTTTAGGTTGTATATGTTAACAAATTTTAGGGTTTTTTGTAAATCAAAACAAATCGTAGCAAAACTTTCGAACAAGATTACACTATATACTAGACCTGTGTAATAGAAAGTAGAGAAATAACATCAAATTAATTACAAGATAATAATGCTTGAAGTTAAAACAAAAATATCATGTTAATCCTACCCAAAATAATCAAAGACACAGGTGAAGTATAAAAAACCTTCCGGTATGATTAGAAAATCTTAAAACAAAGCAAACAAAAAGCCTCATAAAACCAAGTGTGGTAGAAGGTCTAACTATCCACTTTCAAACCAAACCAAATCGTATACAGTTTTACAACATGACAATTACATAGTTGTTAACGAAATCTTCCAAAAGCGGCAAAGATACGCATGCCTACAAGATCACACGCATGATTTCGGTGCGTATATTTCTCGACCACATTTATGGCAAAGGGTTTACATCAAAAACAAGAAAATCCCAACAATCCAAGATCATGACACAAAGTTGACCATCTTATTGGCTTGATGAATAAGTAAACCCCAAATTTATGCGTTCATCTAATTTCAAGAAAAGAAAGCAAAGAGTCATCCCAAATCAACACAACAGTGAAGAAATGCCTTCAATTGATCTCAAAGAATTTCAAGAAAAGATATCTGATCAGTTTAGACCTTGGCAAAGATCCTTCCAGTTTTGGGCTAGGGCTGCTGATATCTACACTGGTTATAAGGTGGGTTAGTGATTAAAATACTTCATCATTTTTGTGTTAATTTGGGGGTTTAATAAGCTTATTGGATTTGGGTATGTGTGTGTGTGTGTTGTTAGGTGTTTCAACTTAGGGTTAGTTTTGAGAAAGATGTGAAGAAGGCAGAGGCAATGTGGGAGAGACAGCATGAACATGCTGCTGACAAAATTTATTCTATGTGTTATGACATGGGTGGATTCTTTCTCAAGGTTAGTTTAATTTCAGTTTTTGTTTTAGGTGTAATTCCTATTGACTTGTTATGGACTTTAATTTCACATTAATTATGATGGGTATGTTTTCCTTTGCTGGTTGTAGAACTTTGACTCTGTTTTTCTGAAAAAAAGGTGGATCATTTTTAGTCTAATTTCACAGTATTCGTGTTTTATATATAAGATTTCAATCTCTATGCCCTTTTATGATCAATTAAGATGTAAGTTAATGTGGGTTGTTCTGAATTTGTATGATTGTGTTCTATCAGAACTAGATGGTAAAAAATGAATCTACAGTGTTTTGATTTCATTTTTCCCCTATTTTATGGGCAGTGTTCTTTATTCTAGTTTTAATGATGGATTTCAATAGGGTATTTTCCACATTTATGTTGTATTGGGGGATCATAATCTTGTTTTACTAAAAAGGTCGAGTCTTTATATGAACTGTCGTTTTGGTTAGGTAGCTCAAGTTGTCGGGAAGCCTGATTTGGCCCCAGCTGCATGGGTGAGGAAGTTAGTAACCCTGTGTGATCAAGCCCCTGGAACCCCATCTAATGTGGTGCGCCTTATTCTTGAAAATGAGTTGGGTAAAACCGTTGATGACATGTTTGAAAGATTTGATTGGGATCCTATTGGCTCTGCTTCAATTGCACAGGTACATCAAGTTGGTAGCTCTCATGTTCACTATCCATTAGTTTTTGCTGGATTTGATCTTTTGTAAGCAAAGATTTTGCTCACATGTGTTATATGTTTGATATAGGTTCATCGAGCTAGGCTGAAAGGTGATAAAAAAGACGTTGTTGTGAAGGTACATTTGTTTTAGTAGTTGCTTCACAGTCTTTTAATTTAATATGATGTTCCAATTATTACTTTTCTACAGGTACAACATCCTGGGGTTCAAGATTTGATGATGACGGATCTTAGGAATTTACAAGCTTTTGCATTATGTGTACAAAATACAGATATCAAGTTTGATCTGTTCTCTGTGTGCAAAGAAATGGAAAAACAGGTGAAAACTGAACCTCTTCGGGCACAAGGTTTATAAAATTAATAGATTTATTCTCAACTAATCATATATATTGTATGTAGACTTAATTATATCCGTGTTTCCAAAGTGAATAACTGATGATCATGACTTCCGGAATTAGAATTAGACAATCAGCTTATTGTTGCAAGGGATAGTCTGGTAATTCAGTATTTATCTAAGTAATTAATTACTCCACAGTAACTCCTTGTTTCTCATCTTTTATTGACCCTAAATAGTCAGATGATCATAGGAAAATTTTGTCATCTACTTACTTTAGGTGTTCAATCTATCATCATGCACCAATTATGGCTTACATATGTTGAACTTTCAACCATATAATCCTTTTTAATATAAGCATCATTATGAATATTAGTCATTTAGCAATTTGAAGCATGCGGGATGTAAAAGAATTTTTATATGCTTTCACTTTCATAGGTGGTTGTGTATATGCTGATTATAATCTTATGTTCATTCTTTCCATTCAAGATAGTGTATGAATTCGATTTTACAAGAGAAGCAGATGCTATGGATAGAATTAGAAGTTTTTTGAATGAAAATAACAAAAAGACCATTGTTAAAGTGCCACGGGTGATCAAGGATGTAGTCACTAGGTGAGTATGAATAATGTCTTTTTTGTCATAAACTATAGAAATATAACTCTTTTAAAGCCTTTCTTGCAGAATATAAAATTGAATATGCTAAATTAATGAGTTTTTAGAGAGTCCTCTTTGTTTTCAGAGTTATTACATTGAAATGGAATCTACATGAGCTCTTTGGCTTTTATTTACTTTATTTCTTATAAATTTTATGTACTTATGTTAAATTATATACGATGAGCATTTCCTCCGGATTGAAATAAAAAACCATTTGTTTTATTCTCAAAGTCCAAAAACCACACGCCAGGCCTAAATAGCAATATACAACTTCCATCCATTGGTTAATCTGTGTGCATTTGTTAAATTAAACATGTTAGCTGCATGTATTTCAAATTAATATACTTCTGACAGTGAATTTACTTTGTAATGCGAGTAGGAAGGTGTTGACCATGGAATACATAGATGGAATCCCAATCCTGAACCTGAAAGATGAAATTATAAAAAGAGGAATAAATCCTGATGGTAAGCTTGCAACAGCAGCAAAGCAGTAAGCTCCCTAGACTCGAGAGTATGAAACTTTTATTTTAAGTTTTCTACACTCAAAGTAATTTCTCTTTCAGTTTTATAACTTTTAATCATTTTCAAAACACAGTTATGTTGATAATTATCCACATGTCGCATCCTTACAACATATGGTTTAAATATTTGGAAAGGCATAAGTCTAAATAATGTTATCTTTAAGTGCAGGAACATCCTCAAAAGCTTGACTGTTGCATATGGTCAAATGATACTCAAGAGTGGATTTTTTCATGCAGACCCCCATCCCGGAAATATTCTCATCTGTAAACGCTCAGAGGTACTTAAAATACAAAACTTATTTAACACGTGTCGTATAGTATAATTTTCACTAAACTGAATCTTTTACTCCAAGATTCTTGATTCATTCAACATTGAATTTGGATTCCAAACGAAATTTGTTTTGCTTAGGTTGCGTTGCTCGACTATGGTCAAGTCAAAGAACTTCCTAACCCCTTGAGGCTGGGTTATGCTAATTTGGTTCTTGCTATCGCCGATAATGATCATATCAGGGCCTCTGAGGGCCTTAGGTAAACACGCATCCTTTCAAAGATTAACATATAAACCAGCGTTTTGTGTGCAATTAAATAGGTTTTTCAACCCAATATCATCTACAGGGTTTTGTATACTCTCTGATTCCATTTTCTTTTCGTTATTGAACATTGATAACAACATCAGGGAGCTCGGGATTGATACCTTGAGTCTATGCGAGGATGAACGGGCAGAAATGTTCAACTTAGCCCAAGTCATGTTTGACACAAAGCTGCCACCTGGCGTCAAGATATTGCAGCCTTTTGCCGAGGATTCCACGATAAAGAAGATTGCTGTTCAGGTCCGTGCCTGTTTGTTGACCTATCAAAATTACAGTCTCACTCGGGTTTTATGAAATTAATTATTAGTTTGTCAGAGTAGCCAAAATGGGCGGGTCAGGTAACGGGCTCTGTTGAACTTATGTGTGAAAGTTATGATTTTTAAGTGTTTAGTTAATGTTGATTAGGCCTTCCCAGAGGAACTGTTTTCGGTTCTACGCACGGTTCACTTATTAAGAGGGCTCAGTGTCGGTCTTGATGTCAACTACTCATGCGCCGAGGAATGGCGACATCTAGCCGAGGAAGCTTTGTATTCTTCAGGCAGGCTAAAAGGTTGGCGTACTGTACAAGTCTTTAATGCATGTTGTTCATGACATGTTATTCCTGATGTTTTTACATTTCTTCTGCTGTTTCAGACGAGGATCTGAAGTCTAGAAACCGTCGTAGGCGTAGGCTCTCGAGAAGATCATTGTGGTGGAGCAAGTAGCCGGAAACCGCCACCATCTTGTTTATCCGGCTACCATAGTTATAGATGATTCAGTCCATTATTTATTTGATTTTGATTTAAGTAGCAACTCATATTTTATGCCTGGGAATTTGTTACTTGTTAGTTGTTACTAACATTTGATTTTACTGTAATTTAATAAGAACGTTTGTAATTAGACATTGATGCATTTTATGAACAGATGGGATGGGATCTTATATGATCTTGTAAGCTTATGTAATTTGGGATGGCGGAAGAAGAATATAAGAAATTTTTAGTTTTAGTCATTCAATTTTCTTAACTTGCACAATTAAATCTTTATTTGAGAAAAAGATAACTTGTAAAATTACTAGGAACACGTTTATATTCAAGTTTCTTCATTAATCATTACATCATCTAACTATTTAAGTTACGCGTATATATAATTTTGTTTTTATCAGTTTCATGTTAAAGAATAAAAATTTCCGCTTAACTTTATTTATTTTTTATTTTTAGTAAATTACAAATTGTGTCCTTTATTAATATATAAAATCGTGTGTTTAGTTTTAATAATTACATGTAATGTCTTTTATTCAAAACAATTTGCTCATATATCGTTATTTACACCGACCTCCATTCAAATTCACAGTTAAATCAATCATGTGCTACTCACATGACGGACATTGATGTATTTTACGTACCTACAATCAACCAAAAATATTTTTATATCGTTTTATTCTCGTAGTCTTCATATAAGGTGTTCAAAGTCGGATATCTAAAAGTTTCAAATAGTAGAAATTACTATTCGAATATGAAAGTTTAGATATCGGATACAATCCATTTTTTGGCAATAATTAGATATATATTATTATAAAAATAATATAAAAAACCAAGTCCCGACATAAAATGACAAGTCCCAATCTAAAATTAAAAAAAAAACATTTAAGACTTTAAAAGTAATAACAATTTTTTTTAAGTTTACAATGATGACGCAAGTTACCATTCCATTGATAATTATAACTGTTGTTGTTAATCTAACTGTATAATCTGCCATGACATCGAAGCGTCGTTTTCTCTTCTAGATGCATGTGTATTGATATGGACTTTGTTTCATTCTACACTTTCAAGATCTAGGGTTTGTTCCCTAATGATCGTTCTTAAAAAATGGCGTAAATGTTCAATGATTTATTAAAGTTCCAATTACTTAATGCTTTACTAATTACAAAATATCAAATTACACAAACGCCCATCATGTGAGGGGCACATGCCTCTCACACGAGACATGTCATGTGTGGGACATATGCGTGACTTAACTGTAAAATTGTAAAATACATGCAATTTGTTTATAAAAAAATAACATACGATGTAATTATTGAAACTATAAGACGCACAGTGTAATTTTATACATTAATAAATGACACAATTTGTAATTTACTCTTTTATTTTATACGATTTAAAGGCAACCAAACATTAGTCATAAATGTTTGTTTTAATTACAAGGTTATAATATTTATAGTAATGGTTTGGTTTGAAAATGAGTATAAAGTTTAGGGGGCAAATGTGCAATGTTCTAGAAATAAAAAGAAAGGGGAAAAAGAACCCTAGGGGATGTGGTTTTTCCCGCTTCCAAAATTCTAATCCGATTTTCCCAAAACAATTACCGCCAATTCATCTCTCTCTCTCTCTCAAGATTTACACACACATCTCTCTGCGTGTGTGTGTGTGTGTATGTGTGTGTGTGTGTGACAGAGAGATTGAGAGAGAGGATGTTGGGTCGGGTGAGGGCATGTTCTTTGAGCTCTCTGGAAGCTCTAGAAATGGAGAGGACTCCTTCTAAGCTTCTCAAAGACGATTCTCTCTCCATCTACGGTACTCTCTCTCTTCTTCTTCTTCTTCTTCTTCTTCTTGTTAAAAGGATGCATAGGTTTCAATTCACATACTCACAGTCAGTTTACGATCTTAATCGATCGAATATGTTGTTCAATTTTGATGCATAGGTTTGACGTGCGATCTTTTCGCTTTGAATCTCGTTTTATCACTTTTGTTTTGCCAGAAATTGAATCCTAAACATTTTGTTTCAGGTTTGATATGAAAATTTAGGTACATGCGCAGATTTACATATGTGAAATAATTGAGATTATGTTATGATTTTGTTATTACTTATAATCTGTAACATCGATGGTATAGATTTGCATCTGAATATCACTAGGTTTGACATCTAAATCCAATTGCGTCCTCTTTACTGGTTAACGAAGGCGTTAGAGTTATCCTTATTCCATTGTTTCTGTAATTTTATTCATATTCAGTTGTGTAACATCATGAATAGCTGTTGCTGCATGCTACTAATGTATAAAGACTTTTTTTATTTATTCTAGAATATGTTTGAATGTGATATTTGTGTGTTTTCTATTAAGCTGACAATGAATCATTGATGTTAAGTGTTAAATGTTGGGTGGGATATAAAAGAATTGTTCAAGATTCTGTTAACTAGTTGTTAATCATTTTATAATAATGTTCTAAATCTGTGCTTATATGATTAGTTTCATGTTCCGATTGTTTTAAGTTTATGCAAACTTTTGTTATGTAGAGAAGACACTGCTGAAGCTACAACAAGGTTCCCAACTTGATCTAAGTTCAATACATGAGGAATCTGCAAACCCGAATGCAAGTCCATCAATCTCTACTGTTTCATCTAATGAAGCATCAGTTACAGTAAATGTTGCTGATTGTGCTTCTACAGGCTCGTTTTCTAGCTCATGTAATGGCCAATCTATGATCATTTCAAAAGATGAGCCACGTGGAAACATGTCGGTTCTTCACATGTTTTCAAGATACAAGGCTTCTAGAGACGATAAGATAATTTCATCTGATGATTGTGCAACGGAAATGGAGGATTGTTGCTCATCTGCAAATACATCGCCTTCTCATGATCCTGAAATGCAAGCAGGATGCATAGTTGATCCACCATCACCTGTTTGAAGTATGCACCTTGACTTCATGAATAGAGCTTTATTTGTGTTTATGATTGTGGTGGATTTGTATCATAATGTTGTTTTATTCAGGCAAACCCAAATTCTTCACATGCTATAAAATTCCATTTACATAACCATTAATATGTCCAAAAAATTACAAGGTATGAAGAACATCAAAATCAAACTGTATCACAGAATACTGTCAAACAAGCTTATATCATATACATTAATCAGCCGCACATAACTTGATAACTGAAAGGCTCTATTAATGGATTGTTTGGAATTATGCTCATTATTCTACCAGCCATGGAGTTTGAATTGGTGTCCATTCAGTCAATTCTTCTTCTTTGAACCATAGAGCTGTCATGAAAATGAAGCTGATATAACAAGGTCATGTTACAAGAATAATTTACTATTTTGCCCGTTCATATATAGTCACACATGACCAACATTAGAGGTGTATCTGTGTATGGGATTGTTTATTTAAACGCTTCATATAAGAAATTCACTTTTGACCGTTTGGAGGAAAAAAATATGTTTTTACATGTTTTTGTTTATTTAAAGGTAAATTAGTTGTTTTCAATAACTAGTTTCAGATTGTTTGTTTCGAACTAATTACTCTTCACATAAGTAGTTTGCTCATGTTCAACCGCACATGTAAAGATAATAAAGAAGAAAATACAAGATGATATTGCAAAGCACGAAAATAACGATTTTTTTTTACCTATTTCACGCTTCCCATTTTCAGGGCTATCACTCCCATGAACCACATTTCTGTTCAAACAACCATTCATAACATAAGATAGAATGAACCAAATTACCATATTTCATTACTATAAATTCATAGAAAGAATCCAGATTTGAACCTTCCGGTTTGAACTGCAAGATCCCCTCTAATCGTGCCAGGTTCAGCTTGAAGTGGATTGGTTGCTCCAATTAACTTGCGCGCTGATGCAACGACACCAACTCCTTCCCAAGCCTTGCAAAATACATTATCAATATTAAAGGTATGCTTTTATTTAACACCAATACGTTAAAGAGCTAATTAACTTTTGATATCCAAAAAGTGTATGCAAAAGTACCAAGAAACATTACCATACAAACAACAGGACCAGATGTTATGTAGCTAATCAGGTCTGGGAAGAAGGGTTTGGAACTCAGATCCTTGTAATGCTCCTATAAAAACCATTTGCAAAATGGAAAAAGAAGAGGAAACATTCATCATTATCAATCACGAGCCATCAGTCTTAATGGAATAAACAACAAATGGGATCTACATAAAGACAATGCTGGTGGAAATCAGTCCAGTTTTAGCATAATTTCACCAAACACATACTTTGAAAACAACTGTGCTACAAGTTTCTGTATGAACATAATAACCAAAAATCTTGAAAATGGTGCACAGTAATGAGTAAACAAACAAACCTCTGCCAAGTCTTTAGGGCATTGGAAAAGCTTCAATCCTTTCAATTTGAATCCCTTCTTCTCAAACCTAGAAATTATCTCTCCAACCTACAATAAACCCATCCAAAAAAACTATTAATCCCCAAAATTGATCAACAGATGTTACAATTAACAAGAACATGAAGCTAAATACTCTGCTCTCAACTTAAACCGAAACTTACAAGTCCTCTCTGAACACCATCAGGCTTAATCATAATGTAGGATTCCTCCACTTCCTGTATTAATTCACAACAAAAAAACGTTCAAATTAAACCTAATAGGGCTTCAATAACAGTAATTTTGCAACATTTTAAATAAATAAAAGAAGAATGATAAGTTAAATAACCATTGAAGCCACCAAGTGAGGAAGAAATATGCGAGTTTTGTGAGGGTTTTTCTTCTTGATTGCATGAATAGGATACGACAGTGAATGGAGAAAAGATGCGACGGCGATTGAAATGCAGCCAACTGACGGTGGTTGGTGGGGGAAACGGCGGTTGTAGGTGAAGATAAGGTGGTGCAGGTGTTGGTTGAAGATGATAATCGCATTGAAGATAGTGAGGGTGCAGATGGAGCTCTTGCTAACGCCATCACGGCCTCCATTTCTCTCTACCTTAATCCCTTTATCTCTAACCTTATGACAACAGATGATGGATGAAACTTCTTATTGCTGTATGTTTTTCGTTTGGAGTTTTCACAGGCGAAAGTTACAAAAATAGTCCCTGGATTATTTCCAGGAGTACAATTTCTCGTGCTAGGATAAGGCTTCTTGAGTCTCCGTCACACCATGCACAAATCAAAAGCTAAATTAACTACCAAATTAACTACCAAATTAACTACCAAATTAACTACCAAATTAACTACCAAATTAACTACCGGGCACATTTTAAGCTGGCCTCGAGTTTTTTAATATTTTATCTGTAATTTTTACCGGCACCTAATCTATCTTTAAATGGTTATTTGGTAATTTCTGAATGATTAAACGCTGAACCAATAAAATGTCTGAACCACTAAAAGATCTGAACAATTAAAACTTAGTATATCGTTTAACTATTCAAATTTAAATGTCTGACCAATTCTGAACAAAAGGTCTCAACCATTTAACATTAAACCTTTTAACCATTCAACACTAATATAATACTTAACTATTCAAAGGCAAATGTCTGAACCATTCAGACATTTGCTCACGAAACAAACATTCTAACCATTAAATACTAAATCATTCAAGCATCTGAACCATTAAAAGGCTGCCAAACAACCCATTTTTGACGCCACCAAACCCCCGTCCCGTAGAATTTGAATGTGTATCAGTTTTGATGGAAACACGCTATTTACCTTTTGAATATCCCATATAGCCAATAACATTTTGCTTGTTATCTTGAAAATTTAACATCTTGCTTATTTTGGTTTGTGTTAACGTAAATAGTAATATTATATAATTTGTAAAAATCGAAGAATGATTAACCCTGCGACCATTGATATGATATAAGATCAACCTTCATTCAAGGTGAAATATATGTTATTAAGCTTGCAGTGACCTCAACTCTTTTTAAGTAAAGTTCCCATCTATTCATATGATTGAACAAAACAGTCCAATCATTGGCTGTCAAAAACAACTTTTGACAGGAGCCGCTTCTTGTTTCGTTTCCACTTTGGTTGCTCTGTTTTCACTCCTTTAACGTAATAACTTTGGTTCATTTATTTTGCGTATGATCAACTCAAAAAGCAAAACAAAATAACCAAACTAATTATAAGGAAACTAGTGTCACTAACAATTGCATATTTCTAATATCTAGACATTGAAGCTAACAACCGTATTCAAATCAATTCTTTTTCTTAAAAAAATCTTTAAACTTTGTGTTATGTATTAAAATCATCAAAAGGTTAGTTTTTATTGCTTCTAAAGAAGATGGGACATCAATCAATTTTCTCATAATAACTGTGGTTTATTTTGTTTCGCTTTTTTGAATTGATTATACACAACCACTAAACCAAAGTTATTATTCCTACTTAAACGGAGTGAAAACAAAGCAAATAAAGTGGAAACAGAGCAAATGGAGTGAAAATGAAAAACCGAAGCAGCTCCTACCGAAAGTTGTTTCTGACAACTAATGATTGAGATGCAAGTTTTGTGAAGAAAGTGACACTAGGGCGAATGGTTTTATACTTGATAAAAAATTTCTTGTCAAATTATTAAATTTTTTTTTTTTTTGTAGTGTTTCAAAAAAATTCCATAACTATGCATGTCGGCAGTAGAAGAAGATAAAGGGCATGTTTGGGATTATTTATTTTGGTTGTAAAGAACATTTGTTAAAAAAAACTTATTAACTTATGATTTTTAAAAAAATATTTGAATTACCTTATAAATTAAAACATTGTAAAATGACGAAAACAACATACATTAAAAATCAGGGGAGTTTTTAAAAGTTAATAAGTAATCAACTCTTTACTTTTTAAAAGCTACTTTTTACACTATATATAAATTCAGTTTGAAAAAAGGTTTTGGGTTTTACAAACACTTCTATAAACTTATTAATTAATAAGTTAAAAGTTAAAGTTAGCGTTGAACAGAGCAAATGGAGTTAAAAGTTTTGTTATCTCCATGGGAAGCCATCGTACTATAAGATTACAAAAACAAAAGTTACATTATATAATCGCTTATCCTGAGACAATTATTCTATCAGGTAAACATCTAATAATTGTAATTCTCTAATGCCCTATGACTTGTGAAATTACTTTTGATAGATATTACTTTGTTTCTAGTTTTGTTGATAATGTTCGTAGTTTTACCTGTTGTCGAGTTTTGTTGCTACTAACATTTTGATGCCACTTGATAGTTTGTACATACAGTTGAAGCCCTAGACTAGAATCATCTGATTAAGAATCGCAAAATTATATACATAATCGATCTTGTGAGAAATAATAATGTGCAAATTTTCATTTCATTAGTTATACAAGAATGACGATCAGTACATATTATACACCCAATTTTTATACACAAAATCAACAGCTAGTTTATGATTATTTCCTCTGTTCATATCATGATCATACTCCCACAGTAGCAGTGCTAGAATTAGCTCTAATTGAAGTTGAAGCATACACAGAGATCATTCCCTAGATTCCTTCATAACTGGCAGCTTTACTGTTTTATTTGATGAAAGATACAAATAGTGGAATAGGGAAAGATGAAAGATTTTATAGCTTGCTTAACATTTCCAGCAAGAAGCAGCCACAATGGGCTTTGATTTCCAACCAAGAACCAACGAACCTTTTCTTCTACGATCGTATAGCCTTCACAAGTCTCGAGCTTAGCCAGCCATTGCTTTGCTTGAGCCACCAGCTTAATCGGTGCAGTCTGGAACCCTGCCCGCTCATTCTCCTCCTCCATTGGTCCACCCTCTCATGCCTTTCCACCCTGCTAGGCCCCTCACAACTTATAATATTCTTGATTTCTTCTGCAAAATAGAATTGTTCAACTTTTGCTCTTCTAGTGTCATATTTAGGCAGCATTGCATCAAGGGCGTCGAATATGGCTGAGTAATAATGCAACGCCTCCATAAACCTCCCGAGGAAAAAAGGCCCGTTATGGCTTGAATCCTGCTCAACAAGGACTAAAACTTTAGGGGACAATTCATGGATTATTTTAAGAACTGAGTTTAATGCACCTCGGCTCTCTTTCACCACACGGTGAAGTTGGAGAATGCTGTTTACTACCAAAACTTCGTTTTCATAAGTTTTGATGTCTTCCGGCTTAAGGGTATCCAAGCTACTTTCCACATACGAAAACTGTAAATTTATGCCAAGTTCGTGTGCATAAGCCTCCAGCTCGTCTCCGATGACATGGAGCTGATTAACACATGGTGCAACCGCTGTTATCCTGATGCGGCGTAAAGACTGACCATGATGGCTAGCCAGGCTCTCTAACAACCCCTGCCATTGGCGTCCATGTGGTAAACCAAGTGTCATCCCAAGGTCAACGACATGAAGAAAATTCTCTCCCTCAAAGGCTTCTAGTATTGTTAAGTTGGCGACGAAATGCCCAAACTGAATATGGGGACAAACTTCATAAACTAGTTGTAAAGCCTCTTCCTTTTTCTCTGAACCATTGCCATTTAAGTTTGGTGCTGGGGTCAGCAACCCCACCGACCCAAGTGGTTGCACCAAGGCTAGTCGGTCTACGAGCCCTTGCATAAAGCATGAAGCCACCCTTTGGAAAGATGAACCAAATATAAGTGCATTGGTTTGAAGATTGGCTAACAAATTTGAAGCATGTGCTTTATCACGACACGCAACAGCTTCAGCACACGAGATTAATAATTGAACAAGATGCATCCCATCCATGTTTTCCTCATGTTTTGTGGTGGAGTTTTCCAAGATTGCATCTTCAATGGCTTCTGCAGCTATGTACCTTTGGATGTAAGTCAAGATGTGGTCTCTAAACTGAAGCTTAGGAAAGCTATTTGTGCTATTATTACGATGGATAGTGACATCGACTCCATCTACCAAACTGCTATCACCCATAGTGGTTTGAGGCATGCTTATCGTTCGTTTTAACTTATTTTGAATGAAAGGTGTGTTAGACGATTTAAGTAGGTTCCAAGGGGAAGTGGTGGGACTGTCTAAAATAGATGAATAACATTGGTGGTAAAACGGAGATATTGAAAGATCTTGACCAATGTGTGTTTCTTTAATATTGGTATGTGCATGAACATCATCATGGACATACAATGGATTTTCCAAGAATATAGGAGTACCCATATGAAAAGATCCATTAGCTTTTCTCTTTGTACCACAAAGTTTGAATCTAGATTCAAATCTATTGACACCTGCTTTTAGATGGTTCCATCTTTGGTCATTAGAAAGTGGATATGTGAAAATAGGACGACTCATTTCAAGCTATTTTTTATGTTATATAGCTCTGAAAGAACCATAAGCCAGGTGAAACGAGGTTATATAGAACTAAAACATCGTTCTTGTTTTAAGGTTTCTATGATGATTTGTTCATTTTCTTAATTGCCAAAGATTTATTCAAATTAAATATAAAAAGTTTAACTTCTACTGTTGTCCTTTATAGAAAATCCATCTCCTCGATTTTGAGAACTAGGCTCAGTATATACGCACTTTATTACCACTTACCAATAGTATATGTTTCTAATGATCCACACATGTAACATGCTTGCTTATTGTGTATGAAGTGTTGTGAAGGTATAAGAATCGATGTGCCTTTTTTGTCCCCTGTGATTCACAGTTTTACTTTTGGCAGTAATCTAACCTCTTTGGGTAGGATTAATTTTCCATCAAGTAGCCACATAACCATTTAAAACACAAACAGCTGTGTTTTAGGACTATCTATATCTGATGTGAACTTGTTTTAAGATTCCAATAAAAAGTTATCTTAGAACATTAGAACAAATTGTTATTTTAGTTACATAGTTCTATACTTTTAGTTGTTAAAAATTCACCTGTTCTATATATTATGTCTAAGATATTGAACGGATAGGATACACTTATTGTGTGAAAAAAGAAAAAAAAAGTCAGCTTTCTTGATTTCATCCACGTGTAATTTCTTAGTATTGAAATTGATTATGATTTGTTAACAGCAGGTTGTATAGCTATTTGTTACAAAAGTGGTTTAACCTGAAGATGGCAAGAATTCTGAAAAATTAGTCTTAAGAACTATACCCAAAATAAATCAAGCCCTTACAAAAGAAAACATAATAATTCATATTTGGGTTGCTTAGTTTTCTTCCTATATATCGTTTATTTAACGAGTAAAATAGTTAAGCAAAAGCAGAGGACATTTTCCAACTGGCTAGGGATGAAACCTGAACATTGCTGACTCCTTTCATTAGTTCAACAGTATTGTAAAAGCAGGATGTTACGGTTTTTAACTACATGGTTGTCATATAAAGCATAAATTAATCAATGAAAGCCAAAAATTAATAAATTAATCAGATAAATCAAACTCTTGATTTGAAATCCTTAATTCTAGGTTTATTGCCGTAAGGTGCGAAATGACCAAATGCATATCAACAAAAGGCATAGTCATGCATTGGGTCCTCCAATGTGAACAAGAAAGATGCATATTTTCAGGTGCTTTCTGCTTGGCCTGTATCTATTTCTACCTCACCATCATTGCTGCAATATGTTCATGAGGATATGGTATTGGTAATAGTGAAATGTACAGTTTCGCCTTGAATCCAGGAAAAAAATCTCAATTTACACCATCGTTATCTTTTGAAGCTAATAGATATTTCTTTTACCTTGATGTTATAAAAGTTCACTGATGTTCCTTTAACCTTCAGTTTAAGTGATATGAAAAAATGTTTTTCTGGATGATTAAAGACCTAAGGACTTGTGTTTGAATGACATACAGAGGTTGTGATGAAGTCTTTTGGTGGTGGTGATATGTTTGTAGCAATGTTGCTATCGACAGTCGTGGTGGTGACGAATGTTTAAAATTGGTGGCATTAGATATTAACCGCGGTGGTGCTGTTGGTACGGAACAATATTGCCTATTTGAAAGAAGGATCCCTGTATAGCGTCATTCGTGGATTGTTTCAACCAAACTTGAAAGGAATAATTTTTCTGAGGTAACCATGAGTTCCCTTTGCATTAATTAAGTAATTTTGTTTGGCAATAACTAAGCTAATAGTATTCATCATAGTGTCACCATCAAAGTGATGACATCAATTTTGTTTACATGATCTTTTTATTATTATTCACATATGTACCTTTTTCGTTATAAACAATGGATAAGGAATATCCTAATGGCCATTTTTTTGGAATGAATATGTACTGACAAAGAATCATTTTTGTGACAATGTTGAAACCTTTTACCCTCTAAACAATGAATTATTCCTGGTATATGGAAACTTGTTGATTTAAGAAAAATAGATGTAAATTTACCATTAGCATGAATGAACACCTATCTCCTAAACGACCCGTTTGTGTAAATAAGAAGGTTTGTTTTCTGTGTCTTGAAATGATCATATTCTGAGTTATGGAGGGATTCTGTTGAGTTGATTTGTTTTCTTAAACTGCTATTTGTTTGCATGCTTCTAGTTTGTGTTTGGCAATAGGGAAACTTGTCAATTTAAGAGAGAAATAGTTTGATATGATTCATACAGAATCATCTAAACTGTCATAGTCTTAGTTGATATAATATAGATAATTGTTTCCATCTACGCAGCATACTAAGAACATGTTCCTTATTCTGCCCGTTTTGACTCCTTAGGCAATGGCGCCTGCAACCCATTGGTCTAGGTTATATATTAGCAAACAAATATGAAATGCATTGTTGACACCTCGGTCTGCAACACGAATAATATGTGTGTATGTTTGTTTTCGTCTTATGATATTGCTTTTTCTGCCATATAAAATAATCTCCAGTGCTATCTCCATCAACCGGCTACCAAAAAGTTGAGCCCGTGATAGTTTTTTTAGCCGCATTTGCATTGTATCCATCTCCTCGATAATGGATCGATAGGGAATTGGGTCTAAATGATTTTCCCTCTCCAATCCTACTTTTAAATGTGCACATTTGTCTACCATTGGAGTTGAACCTTTTAATCATTTACGCAGGAACATCTTGGCTGCATATATGAAAATTGATAGGCTACATGTCCTGTGGTGTCTAGATGGTTAACATTTGGTATGGTATGTTAGTTATATTCGATTTGCCTAAATCACTTTTTGTCTGATTCCTTTTGTAATTACTAGGTTACAAGGGTAGCGGAAGTGGGAGCGGAGAGGGGTCGGGACTCGGGACTAGTTCGGTCCCAGTGGGCGCCTCCTCGCTCACAGTGTCGATGATTTTTACTCAAATGAAATATATAAAGTTAAGGGATGTCACACTTTAAGTTTAGAAAACAATTTTGATCATCTCATGTGGCTCAATACCCACTTGCAAGTTTTTAGGAAAAAAATTAAGGTTAGAGAATACATACCAATCAAAAGTCCTATATGTAATTTCATGGCAGTAAGGGTAAAAATTAGCCAATTAAAATGGGCAATCAATAATATTCTTCTAAAACTAGCCGATCAAAACAGGCGTTTAATAATAAATTTTCTTAGAACGATAATTTATCAAACATGTGTTATTGATAAGTTATGACAATTAGATTTTAATAACTCACACTATGTTTCATTGGTCTTTCATAATTCATACTGATAAATTGATTACCGCTACTTTTAACTTTCATTTTTATTTTCAATGCATAATTCTAACAGCGTGATATATTTAATTATACACTGTGATAAATATTTACATCTGCAAAGTTTTAAATTTCAAAAGTAAAATGATATATGTTTGTCTCAGTTTGAGACAAAAACATTGGATATGTTTTTCGGCCCAAAAGCCCAATTGCAATTGTTTTTTCCCTGGGATTAACCAAACAACGTCGTAATCTCTCTAGAGAAGATCTTAATTCTTAATGGGTTTGGTTTTTAGTTTTACAAGAGAGCCAGGCAACTAGTGGTGCAAAAAAACTGGTTTTTTAGCATAACTGAACGGTTTTTAAAGCGGTTCAGATCGCAATAATGAAAGAAAATGAAATTGCTTTTAAAACTGGTTTTTTGAGGAAAACCATACTCGTTGTAACGAGAATTAGTGATTTTTGTGGTCCCAACTTCATTTTGTTTGACAGGCGTCACACGTCGTATAAAATCATCTTTGTTTGATATTATCTCTTTCTAGAGGAAATGTTTTTTTACATCCTATCGTCTCCTCTTAAGTTTGCTATCCAGATATAGTTGTTATTGTTTGTATTTTTCAAAGAACGGGTTTGGATTATCACAAAAGGTAAATAGCAACTATTGTTTGCGAAATTCACATTTTGTGATGTAATGGTGACGATTAATTTTCTACACAAGAGTTACAATAGGTGAGTTGGATGTCACATAAACGTGCCTTTTTGTATGCTCGTTTAGTTTTGCTAATGTGTATATCTACGTAGTGCACTCAATAAATTATAGAAATAGTAAAGAGCTATAATAATGTTCAAATTAGATGCCAAAAAGTTGAATTGTAAATTATGCAACATGCATATATAAATTGTTGATAATAATATTTTACTAGTTGGAATGTCCGCGCGTTGCGGTGGTACGGTTGTTGCATGATTTTTTGGGAATTCGATTTTAGTCGGTATCGCCTCGGTGCGTTATGACGTAAATTTAAAAATCAAAATATAATTATTAAAAAATTAAATAAAAGAAAATAATTACTTATATTACAAAAGTCTTTAAGACAATTATATTATCCCAATAAGAATAGTAAAAATATGGGTGGTATTTATGGTCGGAAATCACTTATTATCTAGATTTTAGGGAGGTTTATTTTATGAATATAGGTTAGAGTTTTATGATCATCGGAGTTAGTTTTTTATGGTGATTTGCATATACCGAAAAAAGTTAATGGAAAATTATCACCACAAATTATCATTTTCATAGTTATTGAGCTGTTAACAACTGATAAAAGAAATAGGAAGAGGAATTAATGCTCAATCATAATATGTAAACGAAATTGAAAGTAAATGGCGGTTTTGTTTGACCACGTGTATACGTTTGAGCATTTGTATTATAAGCAATTATATATTATACTTTACTGTAAGGGTATAAATGAAATAAAATGATTAATTTTTCTAAATTTAAGCATTACTTTTTATACGAGTGTCTTAATCCATATGTAAAATTATCATTCTATCATCCTCTCATTTTTATTGTAAAAATTATAAATAAATATTAAAATTATTAAACTTATAATATGCCCCTATAGTATTATAGTTATTATAAATATGAAGATTTATATAAGTTATATACTTAAATATTTAAATAAAATAATATATTTAATTAAAATATTATTTAGTTATAAAAATATAATTAGTAAATATAAATTTAAATGCTAATTTAAAGTATCATAAATAAAATAAAAATTAATAAAGTGAATTAAATAATATCATATTATTAAATAATATATTAATAATGTTTATTAAATACATGAAAGAGACAAGGGTAAAAATATCAAGTTTTATAAAATTTAATGGATAAATTTACCATATTACCCTTAAAGTGTCTTAAAACTTTGATTAAATCCCTATTCTACCCTTCTTAAATATGATGCACTCGTTTGTACATGTTGCTTTAAAACTTGTATTTTTGATAAAATTACATCTTTATCCAAAAAGATGTATTATATAGTAGTATAGATAGATTGTTAAATAAATAAAGAATAAAACAAACCTCAAGTTGTGTTAAACAAATAAAACAACCTTCAAGTTGCGTTAAAACTTAAAAAATAAAACAACCCTCAAGTTGCATGTTAGTTGTACTAGTTGGAAATGCCCGCGCGTTGCGGCGGTACGGTTGTTGCATGATTTTTTGGGAATTTGATTTTAATCGGTATCGGCTCGGTGCGTTATGACATAAATTCAAAAATCAAAACATAATTATTGAAAAAATTGAATAAAAGAAAATAATTACGCATATTACAGAAGTCTTTAAAACAATTATATTATCCCAATAAAAATAATGAAAATATGGGTTATATTTATGGTTGGAAATCACTTATTACCTAGATTTTAGAGAGGTTTATTTTATGAATGTAGGTTAGAGTTTTATGATCATCGGAGTTAGTTTTTTGTGATGATTTGTAGATACCGAAGAAAGTTAATGGAGAAATTATCAATATAAATTATTATCTTGATTGTTATTGAACTGTTAACAAATGATAAAGGAATGGGAAGAGGGATTAATACTCAATCACAATATATAAACGACATTGAAAGCAAATGACGATTTTGTGTTGATCACGTGTATATGTTTTAGCATTTGTATTATAAACAATCATATATTATACTTTATTGTAAGGGTATAAATGAAATAAAATGATTAATTTTTTGAAATTTAAGCATTATTTTTCAGATAGGTGTCTTAATCCATATGTAAACTTATCATTCTATTATTTTCTCACTTTTATTGTAAAAAATATAGATAAATATTAAAATTATTAAACTTATAATATGCCCCTAAAAATATTAGTATTATAGTTATTATAAATATGAAGATTTATATAAGTTATATACTTAAATATTTAATAAAATAATATACTTAATTAATATATTATTTAGTTATAAAAATATAATTAGTAAATATAAATTTAAATGTCAATTTATAGTATCATAAATAAAATAAAATTTAATGAAGTGAATTGAATAATATCATATCATTAAATAATATATTAGTAAAATGTTTATTAAATACATGAAAGAGACAATGACAAAAATGTCAAGTTTTATTAAATTTAATGGATAAATTTATCATATTACCCCTAAAGTGTCTTAAAATTTTAATCAAATCTCTATTCTACCCCTCTTAAATATGATGCACTCATTTGTACATGTTGTTTTAAAACTTGTATTTTTGGTAAAATTGCATCTCTATTCAAAAATATGTATTATATAGTATAGATAATGAACTTTTTTAAGACCACATCATGATCACTACTCGCACCCTGGTTTTGAAATACAAATCTACGTTTACAAACTATATTTCTTTGGATTATCATATCCTGTTGTGTTATTATTTTAAAAAATTTTAGAATAATGTTTAGAAAATTTAAACATATATGTTTTAGTATTCTATGAAATAAAAAAAAATTTGGTATATCTATATTATAATAACTTCTAACATTATATTTATACTTATTTGAAAGGTCGTTGAACAACCTTATTGCTACATGTTTTAGATTTACAATAGAGTAAATTACTGTTTTCGTCCCTAAGGTTTGACGAAAATCACTTGTTCAGTTCAATAGTTTATTTATTACACTGACGGTCCAATAGTTTTAAGGTTTGTTTCAATTTCACCCGAACCATTAACACCGTTAGTGTTTGTTCTCTTAAATGATGTAAAAATATTTTTTACCCCTGAATTTGATAAAACCCACTCCCATTCCCACCTAACCCATATTCATCCTCTAACTTTCTCTCGATCTTCTCTTCTCTCTCTTTCTCTCTCTCTCACAAACAAAATCCGGCACCCCTAGACCACTGTCACCTCCGGTGACCACATCCACCGTCACCACCTATAACCCACCAGCCACCACCAACCACCCTTTCCACTAAAACTCGGCGAACCCACCACCACCAGTGAAACCCGCCAACGCCACCACCACCACTGAGCCCAGCCGTCATCGCCACCACCACCACCGAAACCCGCTAACAACACCACCAAACCCGCTGACGACACCACCACCACCACTGAAACCCGGTAGCCACAACTTTTTCTTCTTCATCCCTATTAGATCTAACCCCCTTTCGTGTTCCTTCTTCAACCAATTTTCATCGTGTTGTTCTTTCTCTTTCATGAACTCTCTGGTGGATTGAAAACACACAAGTAATGATATGAACGGTGATGATGGCGATGGTAGTGGGTTGATGTTTCTCGGATCTTGTTTGATTGAAAGCCTTAAATCAGTGGGGAGGGTAATGAAGATGAAAAATGTTAATGGTGTTTTGTTTTTGTTGTTGTTGGTGGTGGTGGTGGTGATGGTGGAGGTGGATGGCGGTGGTGGAGGTGGAGGGTGATAGTGGTGGGTGGATGGTAAACTGAAGAGAAATGAAGATGATAGTGACAACCTCTTGTTTTTGTTTTTGTTTTTATTTAATTAGAAGAGTAATATTGTAAATTCCCATTAATATAACGGAACATTTCTAACGGTGTTACCACCTTGGATGAAATTGAAATAAAATTTAAAACCTTGGACCGTCAGTGTAATAAATGAACTATTGGACTGAACTCGTGATTTTCGCCAAACCTCATGAAAACAGTAATTTACTCTTTACAATATAATATTATAAATAATTTGAAAAGTAACTAAAGTATTGATCCAGATCAAATGGTTGGTGTCTTTATTTCTAAAGTTTGGTCTCGTGTTCAAAACATACATGTTACACTTTATCTTTTTATTTCTTAAGTATCCTGTGAAAGGATCAAATCATCCTTCTTTTTGTCACCATTTTCATGTTCACCACAATTATAAAGAACTTGATCACATCTTCATGTTCATTTCATTTTTATTAATTTACTGATCTTTATTGATAACATTAGATTCTATTGTTATTGAAATTGTTTGAAGGTAGATTTTGTTCGGAAACACTTCGGCTCAAATACAACAATATTTTATTTACTCTATGTTTTGAAGTAAACTCAGTTCAGGAATGAGTCGGAGCGATTGTGTCTATGTTTTGACATAGATTTTGTTTGGAAAATAGTCGAATCAAATACAACAAGTTTTCATTTAACATTACAAATTCGAGTTGCTTTACCTTTCAACGTAAATTAGTTTGAAAACGAGTTGGCTTGATTGTAACCTACACTTTTTATCACGCCGTTTATGATGTTACCGCAACGCACGACGGTTAAAGATACTAGCTATCACTAATTCACAAGTAGCTTATGAATTTTTCTATGTTGTTCAGGAGAAAATTTTCTAAGATATCTTATCATTGGATTGTCATCTATACTAAATATAAAGCATACGAGATGGATAGCTTAAGATATTATAAAATTAAAAACAATTATTTTATTCAATACATAAGATACAATCATTTTTGAGTATGGTTGTAAACGAGCTGAGTCGAGCTCAAGCCCGCTGAGTCGGCTTAGTTTTAGGAAGCTCGAGATCGAGCTCGGCTCGTCAAAAATTTTTAAAGCTCGAGCTCGACTTGTTTATTGTTAAATTATTAAAAAAATTATAGATACTTTTATAATTATTTATAATCATACTTTTTATATATAACATAATATATACTATTTAACTATTTCTTATCAATATAACATGTCTAATAATATAATATATGTAGATATGTATTTATATATATTAATATGTGAATAAAAAACTATACAAACAAAAAGCTCGTTTAGGCTCGCGAGCTAGCTCGAGCATGATATCTGAAGCTCGGACTCGAAATCGTTTAGTAAACGAGCAATAATTTGAGTTCGAGCTCGGGCTCGAGTTCGTTTAAGCTCGGCTCGATTTGATCATTATTCGAGCCGATCCTGAGTAGCTTGCGAGTCGACTTGACTTGTTTACACCCCTATTTTATAGGGCAAAACAATATTTATAACATTATTTAGATATTACCACTTATAATTAGTTTTATAATAACTTACACTTAATAACGCTTAAAATTTTATATTACCCATAAAAAAACCTTAAATATGTTTTAAGATTTAAGCTATATTTTTTAATCAATTATATTTAAAAATATTTTGAGACTACAACTTAACCTGTGCTTTTTAAACATTTTAATGCAAAATTTTTGCTGAACAAATCTGTATTTTACGAGATATAGTAAGTTAATACATGTGTATAAGTAGTCATGCAAGATACATTTATTAGTGTTTTAACTTTCAACTTAGATAAAACATAACAGCCTTTGTAAAACTACTATAAATATAACAAAATATTAAATGCACGTGCCGGATGTAAAATGACACCCCTCACATTGTGGGCACCCTTCAAGTCATCTAAACATGTTTAACTGTGAAGTTTTTTTTCTTTACATCAACACTCGGGAGAAGCTTTTAAGAACCCCCTCAAACCCGGGTTTTTTCGCAGAAGTGAAATTTTATGCCTATTTTGTCACATCCCAACCTTGACGGCGGAATCGTCGAGGAGTGAGAGTTAAGATCGTTCACAGCCACATAACGCTATTATTAAATCCAAAAATATTATTCATAAGTTTCAAAGGTAATATTACAAACATAAATCTCAAATAAAGAAAACATAACAAGCTTATTCATTTATTTAACTAGGTCCATTTCTAGGTGTGAACAACTTCAAAAGGGGCGATCAAGCTTGAGTATTTTCTGAAACATGTTAAAAATAAAAGGTCAACAATAATGTGGTGAAATTTCCATAGTTTGCAATACATAAGTATATAAAAGATGGCAATTCATGTTGTGAGTTAGAGAACAAAGTAAACTAGGGATGTAAGATAGAATGCACAATCAAACCTGACAAAGTTTTACAAGTCTCAAACGTTTAAAAGTATATACGATTAGCTAAGTGTACTTGGATCAACCAAGCAGGCTTGTCTGGCCCATAGATCTATGACTTCGCTAGGCTAGCAATAGTTAATGATTGTACATATATTCGACATTACATGGTAGCCACAAAGTCCAACTAATCACAACATACAGGTGAAATGCCATAAGTTTACAAGAATCAAATGTGTTTACAAGTGCAAAGTTTATAACGTAACATGTTTCACCCCAAAAGTATAAAAATATAAAAAAAGGTATAGAAATACTAACATGAAATAAATAAGACGATAGTAAAAAATTAACGATGCTCCAACGATTCCGTTTTACAAGTTACCTAACATATATATATATATTCCAAGGTTAAGTTTAAAGGTAAGATTAACGAATAAACGTGAACTAGGGTTTCAATTGGAATTTGAGTTTTAAATAGTTAAATGAAACAATGAATCGTTTATGTTTTGGTTTAATAAAGGTGGTATAACTTATTTAAGACCAAGAATATATTCAAAAATGATTCAATAATATAATTTATTGATTTAATAAAAATTAAGTTTAATATGTGAAAAGAAATAATTAATTTAATAATTAACTATTTAACACTTGATAAAGGTGATTAATTGCATACTTATGACTTTAAAATTATTTAAAATCATTTTATGGAGTTTTAAACTTTTGAATGATTTATTATAAAGTCTTATAATATCAAAACTCTAAAATAAAGTAAAGTATAACATTTAATGTCAAGCTTTTATATGATTTATATGATTTATTATCAAGACTTTAAAATAAAGTATAATAGAAAGTTATATTGTTTTATAAGTAAAAAAAACTTAAATAAAATTTTAAGGAATAACATTATTGACTACTTATATATAACATGTTTAATGTATAAATGAATAATTTAATTATTTAAATAATTATTAAAATAACTATTTCAATAATTATTTATTTAAAACGTGTAGATTTATAATATTTTAAAATAATCTACATTTGAACCATAATAGATTTATAACATTTAAATTACATAGAATAATTAATAATGTTTTTATAATCTTTGTTATCCTTTATAAGATAATTAATTTAAAATCAAAAGTTTTTAAAACCTTTAAAACTAATTTAATAATCCCCGTAATGTTTTAGTTAACAAATTGGTTTTTATTTTGGTTTAATAATATATTAGTATAGTTTTTGAAATTAAAAATATGTAAAGAAATTATCAAAAGTTAAATGCTGGAGGCCGGGTTCGAACCCGAGACCTCCTGCATACAAGGATGGGTGGTAACCGGTTGGGCTGAGGCCCGAATCTGTTTAGGATTCTCAAATAACTTTATTAATTCATAGACTACAAAAATTCCCCAAATCGCTTATGAACCCTAGAATCAATTTGTCTCAATTGAACCTCAATTTATTCTGTTGATCAACAAAAGGTTAGGGCTTTTAATCCCGATGTAAAATCGAGTGTATTCATGAGTATATCTTACTTGATTAAGAGCCAATCGAATGAAACAAAGGATGAACAAGTCGCGACCAATGTTGATTCAGTTGAGAGGCAAACGATGATGATAAACCAATTCACTTCAGAGATACCTTCTACTGATCTCAATGAACAAAAGCCCTTTATCAATGAAGGTAATACCTCCGTGAGGATAGAGTCCGAATGTGTTGCAGGTTCAGATTAAGAAAAGGATCGAAGGTGTTGTTTTTGTGTTTTCCGGAAAAATTTTAGTGTTGCAATCGATTAGAATTAGGTATATGATTGTTCATGTTCGATTAATTAGACTATTATTGAGAGTTAATGCCCGAACGGCTATGGTGTTTAAGGCTACGGTTATTCAATCGATCCGACTGATAACGGAGGTTTTAATTCGATTAAATGTTGTACAACGGTTCGAATCATGTTCCAAAATGGTTCGGTGATGTTTTTAAGTCATGACTCAACGAAATTTGTTGTGTGTGGGGCTCGCCGGAGCGTGCCGGAGATGGGCCGGAATTTGTGGCCGGATTCGCGTGAAAGGAAAATGGGCAGGGGGTTGGGATGTAACTTTTAAAGTTACACCTTCGGTCCTTGTGGTTTAGTTTGTTATTATTTATGCCCAAAGCTTTCATTTGGAGTTTTAAAAGTGACAAACTTAACCTCTTAACTTTATTACTTTATGTTTTTAACTTTTATAAGTTTAATAAATTAGTATTATTAGTGTTATGCCTTTAATTAGTTATTAACATTATTGTTATCATTAATTTTATTAATGTTGTTATTATTAGTATTATTATTATCATTATTATTATTTATTATATAACAATTATCATTATAATATTTCGAGTTTAAGGATTAAAAACAAGTTAAAGTAATGAGCATAAGTAACCCACGAGTTCCAAATTAGGCAATAATAGTCCTTACAGGATTAAACGACGTTAACTTTTAATTACGTAAAAATACAGGATGTTACATATTTCTTCTGAATATTCTATACGTATTAAATCCGCCTCCTGATTAGATCTCGTGACTTTTTCTATAAATTTGTCCAAGCTCCGCCAATGATCAAAATGCTCAAAACATGTTAATTATATCAAAGGTGTATTATTGCTTACGAACCCAATATCACCCGCATCTTATTGCGTATACGAATGTTGCAAGATTTGATTAAATATCACAACCAATATTATTAGAGTATTCACGTTAGCTTTCCCGTCTCCATCTTTATATTTACACTAAGAACATTACTTTTTTATCATCTTTTTTATTAATTAATACTTTCTAATATATTTATCATTGTATTTTCTCTCTATCATTCACTCACAACCACTTTTAAACATATTAAAAAATTTTGAGGGTTGTACTGTGTTTCCCGAAATATCGAAAATCATGATACAATTCTCACAAAATTTCCATTTCCCACATTCACAACCACTAACAACCATTTCTCATAAGAAACCTAATACGAATGCTCTTGGAGCATTCACAATGCATCCCCCATATGTATTCTTATAATTACACTAAAAAACTATTTTTTTATTTTTTTCAATTAAATAATATTTTTCATACTTTTATCTTTATCTTTTCTTACTTATCAACTTACAACCACTTCCAAAAATATAAAAAAAATAATGGGAGTTGTACCGTTATTTATCAAACATGAAAAATCACTGTACAACCCTCATTAATTTTCTTTTGATTTCACACACAAACACTTATAATTATTTTATACAATATAATACATTCACTCGGATAAAAATAAAAAACAAACGAATTATGAATACAATCTTGACATATGATATCCATGATACAAACATTTTCTTTTATCCTGTCTTTTTGATCCACGTAATTTACTCTTATCTCATGTTCTCATTCCAGAAACATCATGCGGTTCTCCCACTACACAAAATCCAATCCAACGCACGTCAGACTACCACACCTTATCGCTCTAACAATGACATCCACTATCTTCTGACGCACCCGCACCACACATGATCACAACCCCCCCTAAACCCACCGGCTTCTCCGGTCACCGGTTTCGCACTCAATAATATAATATATTAATAATAATATTATTATCATTATTATTTATTATTAAACCCATAAAAACATCACCCCTTCACCACTCTTCTTCTCAACATCCATTTCCAATAACACTTTTCATCTTCCACAAGCGTCATGGGTACGCTAATTTCACTTACACCTTTATGTTTGTTCTTTTGATTGATAGTGTTCTGACTTACAGTATTGTTTCGATCGATTTTCTTTATGTTGTGCAGGCAAGATCAAGATCGGAATCAACGGTACTAGATCTAACACGCTTTACTTACGCTACTTTGATTTCTTCTGTTGTTGTTTTGGGATGATTTGCTGTGGTTTAATTTCAACTGACTTGTAGGGTTTGGGAGAATCGGTCGATTGGTGGCTAGAGTCGCTTTGCAGAGAGATGATGTTGAACTTGTGGCTGTTAACGATCCGTTTATCTCTGTGGAGTACATGGTTTGTAGTTTTGGTTATTTGATTTTGTTGATGGTTGATTGTAGTTTGGGGGTGTTGATTTTTGGATGTTGAATGTTGATCGGTGTGTGATTGGTTTGAATTTGAGTTAGTAGGCGGTGGATCTGTGTTTATGGTGCTTTTAAGTTTGAATTTGACTTTGACTTGCAAAATTTTGTGCAGACTTACATGTTTAAGTATGACAGTGTTCATGGTGCGTGGAAGCATCATGAGCTCAAAGTGAAGGACGACAAAACCCTTCTTTTCGGCGAGAAACCTGTGACTGTTTTCGGTTCTAGGTGATCCTTTCACATGTCAAATTTTAGTAAAGTTGATGTTACAGTGTGTTTTTAGTGCAGTTTGTGAGCTATATGTTGAATACTTATGTTTTGAGATCATTGTAGGAACCCTGAAGAGATCCCATGGGCCCAAACTGGAGCCGAGTACGTCGTGGAGTCAACCGGAGTTTTTACTGACAAGGACAAAGCCGCGGCTCATCTGAAGGTATCTGTTATATACATATATACTCATGTGTATGTATATTTTGATATGTAGATTGTCGAATGAAATCAATGTTTAGATGCATGCTCAAACTGATTAAACCGTTTGTAATGTTTGAGTAATTCTGATCAGAATTAATTATGTTTAGAGACTTGGTAACTAATTATGATTATGTGACTGATTTTGATTTTTGAAGTCATCATTTTCAATAAGGACGTGCTTTAGTGCTGGTCATTTATCATACATATATATATATATATTACTGATAAGTATCAAATTTATACTAATATAAAGTTTATATGATCATATATTTTTCATTAAATTAAGTTCTTAGAATGTTCTTTTACTCATATGTCTAGGGTGGAGCTAAGAAGGTCATCATCTCCGCCCCGAGTAAGGATGCACCCATGTTTGTTGTGGGTGTGAACGAGAAGGAATACACACCTGATGTTCACATCGTTTCAAATGCAAGCTGTACCACCAACTGTCTTGCCCCTCTGGCTAAGGTTTTTCTTCTTTAGTCAATACATTCTATGTTTTTTCCTTATTTTTTGATCCCATTTGTGTGATGCAGGTTATAAATGACAGGTTTGGTATTGTTGAGGGTCTCATGACCACCGTGCACTCCATTACTGGTATTTTTTTTCAAAGTTGTTGATTGTCTTTTGGTTAGAGGCGGTGTTCTGACCCAATGACCCATTTATGTATCGTTAATGGGTTAAATTGGGTTATGTTTGATCTCTTAACAGGTTAAATGTTTTTTGAGTTTATTCAAATGTATAAAGAAGAGATAAAAAGATGTTTACAGGTTGGTCTAACCTGGTCTTTTTTAAGTCCCAGTTATAAAATAAACTACACATTAACCTGGCTGACTCGTCCATTTTGCCACTTCATGAAATTTACTTTTGTATATTGTAGTTTTGTGGCGTTTCATTGTTTGTTTATACTTCAGCCACACAAAAGACTGTTGATGGACCATCAGCCAAGGACTGGAGAGGTGGAAGGGCTGCTTCATTCAACATCATTCCTAGCAGCACCGGTGCTGCTAAGGTATTTCAGGAATTCAAGTTTCAAATTCTTCTAATTTCTTGCACCTTATAACGTTTTTGTGCAATATGTTATTGAATAGGCCGTGGGAAAAGTGCTCCCTCAATTGAACGGGAAGTTGACTGGAATGGCATTCCGAGTCCCAACTGTTGATGTATCTGTCGTTGATCTGACCGTGAGGCTGGAAAAGGCTGCCACCTATGATGAAATAAAAGCTGCTATCAAGTAAAAATCACGAGCTAAAATATGCATAGTTTCTGTTTGTTTTGATGTATCGTATATAATTCTGATAAATATTTTTCATGGTGGGATTACAGGGAGGAATCTGAAGGAAAAATGAAGGGGATCCTGGGTTACACTGATGAGGATCTGGTTTCCACAGACTTTGTGGGTGATAGCAGGTAAGAGGATTATTTATATCTTCTTTTCTTTCTATCTTTTTTCAACATTCTTTCAATACAACTATAACAATCAACAACTTGCATGTTTGGACCCCTTGTCGCGTATAAAGAGTATAAAGAAGAATATAATTAAGTTGGCGGTTTTCTGATGTTACAGGTCTAGCATATTTGATGCAAAGGCTGGAATTGCTTTGAACAATAATTTTGTAAAGCTTGTTTCGTGGTATGATAACGAATGGGGTTACAGGTACTTTTTCCTCTCCATGCCATTTCAATCTTTTAGTGCACCATATAAGTTCCGGGTTTATTGATAAAGTTGGTAAATGCTTTATTATGCAGTTCCCGTGTAGTTGATCTGATCGTCCACATGGCTTCTGTGGCGAAGTAAATTTTGTGAACAGACCATGATGCGATGCCCTCTTAAGTGTTTGTAATAAAGCGCCGGGCGAAGGTGAATAAGTTGTTTTGATTCTACCTGTGTCCCTTGTGTCTAGGGTTTTGATTAAACAAATGCAGGTGAAATGTTTTTTCTTTTTTTTTTTGTCTGGATGTTGTGTTGTTTTTTGGAGTGAGTTGAGGGCTAGACTGTGAACTGAATCTCCTATGTTTTATGAATTTTTATGTACTACATTTTGAGATGGCTTTAGGCCTTGTTGTTATGCTACGTCAAATCTTTGTCTGGTTGTCGTGTACTGGAAAAAAATTGGTCCTTAAAAAATCCTAATCGGGTCAAAAGCTTTACTAGTTTTAATGATTGTGGATGGAGTCGTTTTTTGAAAATATACGGTGAATCAGTGTCACTTGATGGTAGTTTGTAACTCAAAAATAACAAATGTTAGATACTATATAAATTATATCTCCAATTTCATTCGAGACAGCAGACGGTTTTTGGAGCTTCAAGTTGTATGATTTTTAAACTTATATTTCACAACCTACTATTTTTTGTCATGATTTTATCTCAAATTGTATAGTTAACTTTTATTTGAATTACATGTTTAGTTAAAATGTTTAATGATATATGTTCAATTATAATCAATATATATGTGTTCATGTGTGTTTTGATTAATTAAATGTGCCCATAACGACACTATAAAAAGTATTGTTTTTAAAGACTTAATTTTAATTATGTTTTCTAGATTTTAACAAAAGTAGCCACTTCTCTTCAAAGTTTACAACATTATTTTCAATCCAAATGTTTTATTATTTGTTTCAATTTCAATTCATAAATTTTATTATTTTAGATTCGAAACAGTTGATTAAACTTTTTGATGGAAAATGATACAAGTTATAAAACTCTTGGGGTAAATGATTTTTAATTAAAAAATAGTGTTGCTCTTGGGGTAAATGATTTTTAATTAAAAAATAGTGTTGTCAAATAGGACGAGCAATAATTCAGGGATGTATCTAATAAAATTAGAAGATGAGTTTATCCACACAACATGACAACTAAGCTGGGAACTAATATTAGTTGTGTAAAAATCTCTTCACAAAGAATGTGCTGAATTGAAATTTTGCCTTCTATATAAATCAACTATGTTTTTAAACTGATAATAAATTATTTAATACTGTATTGTGTTTAATCTTTTATTCCTTTAAACTGATTCTAATCCACTCGTAAATCCATCAAACAAACGTACTGTATGATTTGAAAACTTAACCTTTTAAGTTTTAAGGAATATAACATCTGTTACATATCTGGATTCATTAGGCAAAATGCACTTGGATGTGAGGCCAATAGTTAATTTATGAATTAATTGGAATTTATTTAACCTTTACTGATTTAACTTGTTTTGAACGAGGGACCAACGCTCGTTTAGTGCTGTATGACTGTATGCTGTATGTTTATCTAGTGCGGAAAATAAATGTGACAGTTTCTTATTCAGAAATGAAAATGAATTATTTGAAGTTTGAATTCAAATGCGGCCAAAAATACCGGCAGTAGCTTTCTGAATTCTGTTGGATCTCTTCATCCAACACTCTTTGCATTTTTTGTGTTATGAGAGTTTCAATTACAAAAGCAATCTCATCCTCTCGCCTTGGTGATTCTGGTGTCTATGCTTCTAGTTCCGGTGACACGATTGTGGTTAAATCATAAATGAATCAAATGGTCAGTTTCAACATTATGGATTTTGTTTGATTCTTCGTTAACACCCTCTACACACACACACACACACGAGCATTCTCTTCTTTACGTAGAAATTAAATGCTTCAGAATTGTATTTTGCGTGTTTTGGTGCTTAAATTGGTTTACGGTTTGATGATGAATCTATTGCAACTTAAAGGGGTGCTTCATTTGCTACAAACTAACATAATTGGAATTTTAGTATATTCTTTACTCGTAGAATTGGTTGAAATTAGAATTCCAGTTAAGTAATAGTAATTAGATGTAAAGTTTTAAATCTAAATCCAGATTCCTTAAGATTACAATTCATCGCAGATTAGTAAGTAATTTACACGTCTAATTGATGTTCTATATACAAGGTGGTGTAGCTACGTGTTTGTGTATTTGTGATGTTCGATTTGATGGTTGAAGCTTTAGCTCATAGATTAAAAGTAATAGATTCTTTATCAATTCCCAAAATTTGTTTGAACCGGCCCAGGCGGAGCTCGAAGCAGATACTATACCGACACCACGAAACAAGTTTGTTAACACCATGAGAGGTTCATTTTTTTCTGAAATTAGTTTTGATGATCTTCCATTGGACTTTACTCGGGTTAACGACATTTACTCTGAGGTAAATGACGATACACTAACATATATCATATATTCATATTACCGATATACATGTTTATCGAATACAAATGATTTTCTTGACATCTTCAATTTTGTTTATGGAAAGCCACATGAGTGTAAGGTAGAGGATCAACGTGATAAAGGGGGCTCGAAGGTTGTTGGGGAAGTGCTAGTGGTTCCAGTCGAGACTGATGATACCAACGATGTTTTTAGTGTCACGACCCACTCGGGAGAAGCCAAGCGTCAGCAGAGATCAAGATTCGACATGGGTAGATATGATGAGCTTAAAAACAGCGAGCAACTTTTATTTGAGAAATGGGGGGAGCAGAGATTGATTAATTCGGGTGGTTTATTGCTTTGTAGAAATGTGTTGGACTTGTAGTTTCTCTAGTTGTGATCATCTACGAAATTAGGGAAAATTATCATTTTTTTTGTATTCTAACCGTTAGATGGTAAAAGACTAAATGAATTTTATTAATAGGTTTAGTTACAATATATAGAAAATATATTGCAAACATTAAAACCTAACTAAACCCGTGAGCTCATACTAGTACCCTAACAATATTGTCTAATACTAACGAAAAAGATACAAATGGAGATTCTACTGACTCAGGGTTTAACTGGAAGATATTGATAAGGTCTTCTCTCCATTTGTAGAAAGTCTGAGATGAAACCTTAAGTATAAATCTGCTAACACAAACGTTATAGAAACTTGCTAGAAAATAACATCTCAATATGAATTTTACAAATGATTTAATTTCAACTACAGTTATGAATAAGTGCATAACTTACTGATAAGGTTTGCTCTCATCCATGATAGACGGTTGCTCCAAACACTTAGCCATCTGATAACAACTAGAAAGTCTGAGATGAAACCTTAACAAAATGTAATACTTAAATCGCTTCGATGATCCGTCAACGATTTCCGAAATATTCACTTGATTTCTAGGAACCCACATTTTTTCGTCGAATGATTGATCAAGTCTCAATATGATCCGTTGCTAAATTTCCGAAGGGTATTAAGACATTAGTTTTTGGATTCTGATTTAATCATCAACGATCCGTCAGTGGTAGTAGTGAGTGGTACTTTTATTTGTGATATTCATATTTCTAGTAGTGAGGTGTTTGGGATTTTATAAATTTTATTGTTTTTTTACTCTAGAGAAAAAGTGTATAGTAGCCATTACATACCTTTAGGGTGAAGGATATAATCTTCGTATGTTTATAACTAAATGTTTAATTTGAACAAAGTAAAAAGTTCAATGAGTAAAATCAAAAGTTTGATTTAAATAATTTGAAATTATTTAGTTATTTAGAATAGATCATTATTAATTTATCTAGTTATTTATTTAAATAATGTTTGAGTTGGATTATTATTAGTTTATGTCTACTATAAATACAGAGAGATTGGAATTTGTTAGTGTTTTTAATTGTAAACGGAGATCTAGCCTCTCTCGAATCAAGCTGAATATACAACTATTATTGCTTTAATTTGTGGCATTTATCATTTGGTTTCATAATCGGGAATCGAGAAGAATGGAGTCAGAATCCCTGGAGTTTCTTTCATATAAACCACATAGAAGATGCTACCACTGGTAGTTAGCGTCTATTGTAGCTCGATTAGATTCCCTGGTAACCCTAAAGGATGAACCTTTAAGTGCATTGACATATCAGGTGAAGGGGACGCTACCAACGACAATTTAGTGACAACAATATACATCTTAGAATGTTTCGGGTGTTGTGCGATTCGCGTAATGGCACTCTCCGAAATCTAAGTATAAAAAAGTTTTGGGTGTTCAATTGGTTAAAGTTTGGGTGATTAATCGGTTGTGAACTTATTTCCTATGAACACAAAGATCAAAGATTTACACCGACTCCTGACGTTTACAGGCAATTGCTCAATCCCTCAATGGATGCCCTAGAAGTTAGAGCGCCACCACTATTTCTTCCAGGCGGCTTTCCACCGCTACCACCCACCGCCGCCACCACCACCACCACCAAATCCTCATATATCCCTGACAACCTTCTTTCTAAGTTCACACGACCCTGTGATATCATGCCCGTCATAGTCAATGCCTCCGGTGGTGGTAGTTCTGGTGGATGCGACGGTCACTTGGCTTTCTCTTATGGTTTTTCAATATAATGATATGGACCAATCCTTCATATCCAACAGGAAAAAAATAAAAGATGAAAAGTGAACTGTGTGCAAAATACAGTGGTCAAATCAAAAATTTTAAAAAGTAACTGTAGCACCGACCTTACTTTTTAATATATATAATAATATAGTTTTTTTCATATGAAAAATATGTAATCAAAATTTTGACTTAGAGAAACATGTCATGGATGGTTTAAATATGGTAAATATTTAAAAATTTCTTATATTAATGATTACAATGTTGAAAAATAAATAAATGCGACTCCCAATGTTAAAAATTTCTTATCTAAGATTCTAAGCTACATATTAACTAAACTAAGAGTCGAAAATAATTGGCCATCTACAATAAAATAATCAAAGATTATTGAAATATATCACCATAAATACTTCAATAATGATAAATTGCTTTATGTACTTGTATTTCTTTTTTCATTCATGACGCCAATACAAATCATACGTTGTTTTTTCCTTTAGTTTACTAGTATATACATAGTCGAAACACAATAAGAAAGATGAAAACCGATGCATGTGTTACCTTAGTTCATTCAGAATCCGTTTCTCATTTATGTGAGTGTGAGTACTAGATTATAAGAGATGGTTATGAGTGAAAAATAAGAAAATATATAAGGTTTGTACCGACTTTTTCATATTTGCGGAAACACAGTAAAACTTACATATAATTTTTAATATTTTTTAAAATGGTTGTAAGTGGATGAATAATAAACATTAATAAAACTGTATGACAAAAATATTATTTTCTTAAGAAAAAGAAAAAGATTAATTATTAATAATATTTATGAAAATAAAGAGAGAAGATAAATCGTAATTTCTCTAGGTGTTAAATTAATCTTTTTCAACCAAATGATATCAAAATGTTAGAACCAATAGATATGAATGTTTTTAATTAGAGGTTGTTTGATATTAAAAATTGAATCACTTAGAGGTCTGAACCATTAAGTACTGAATTATTAAGATGTCTGAATCATTAAAAGCTAGTATATCGTTTAACTATTCAAATGCAAATGTCTGATCAATTCAGATTATACGTCTTAACCAATGTTTTCAGAACCAGATCGGACGTCGAACCGGACGCCTTACTGGTTTGGTGGTCGGACCGGTTGGACCAGATTTAACTATATTATATATGTAATTAAATATAAATAATTTATATATGATTTATATATGTATTTATAGTTATATATAAAACTTAACTATATTTGTATATCCAATACACTAATTCATGATTCAACATCCCGTTTTTATCTATCAAAATAAAAAAAATTAATACCAAAATCCGGTTCGAACCGATCCGGTTTTCCGGTCCGACCACCGATACGGGATGAACCGCCGGTTCGACCAGAAAGAACCGAATCATACCAAACCGGACCGGTCACCTGGCCGATCCCCGGTCGATCCGATCGTAACAACATTGGTTTGAACCATTCAGCATGAAATCTCTTAATCATTCAGTAATAATATAATATTTAACCATTGGTTTGAACCATTCAGTTTAAACTATTAAATGTTAAACAATTCAAACATCTAAACTATTAAAAAGCTGATTAAAAAACTGCTAAACAACCCATAATCATATAGGAAACAAGTAAACAAGTACCGTAAATTTACACTAAACATAGTGGTGTGTGTTTATCCTTAAAAAAGGTAAAAAAAATAAAGTTGAGAATGCAGAAATGGGATATGATGAGGTGTGTGGTGATAATATCGGAAAGAACAGTAGTTTCTAACCCTAACACGTCTCTATTCGTACACCTGTACTAAACAATAATTATATACCAACATTTTATGCCATAAAAAGATTTTATCGCTTTTAGGGGAACATTTCTTTATTTATACATAAAAACATTTCTAATCAACATCACAAATTTATCAGAAGTAACCTACCTTGCGCATCAAATAGCGGCATTTTTTAAATCTAATATAACTTAAGGCATAGCCTAAGACGTATCCCTTAATATTTGAGTGTAACTCTTAAAATTTACCACATCAAAGATATATTTACTATGTCAGTGTGAAAATAATGAAATAGTATCATAGAGACGAGTTAAAGAGAATACAACAATTAAAAGTTTTGAAAATAACATGTTCAATAAATTTTTTCTTAAAATAGATCAAACGATTCATATGGTATGTAGCTAAATATTTACCAATATATTGCAATGATCTATCTTTTATATTATGTGTGTTCAAATCTTATTAGGATAAATGATAAAGATTTAATAGTTATTCGTTAAAACAGTTATTGCACATGCATATATGTATAAATTTATGTACATAATATTGTGTTTTAATTAAGTTTAATAAATGAAAGAATGTAAGCTGTATTATGGAGAAAAAAAAGAAGAAAGAGAAGTAAAAAACGTAATGAACTACATTAAGTGATAAAATGGTAAAATTGATAAATTGTAAAATGTAGTATTTGTATTCATATGAAATATTTATCTCCAAATCTTTTCGATTCAGATGGAATTAGAAAAGAAGATTATTAAAAGTTATAGTTTCACTCCTTTTAATTTCCTTGTAACTAATAAACTTAAAAGCACAAATTTATCCATAAAGTATTTTAGTGACAGTATAACTATACACGTGTTTCATATTCTCTCTTGTTATATCATATTACAACATCATGTATAAATTATTCGGTTTCTAGAGTTCTCTAGTGCAAATTATTTCATTCTACCTTTCTTTAGTTAGCATTGGTAATTAAATACGATTATTGACAAGAAACTAATCAGGTCGAGAAGCATCCAAAATTGTACATGAACACTAGAACAATATTTAACAACAACACTATATCATTACCAAAACCATATAAAAATAGTTACAATTAATGATATTATTATTCAGATAAAGAGTTGTTACCGACCCAAACTAAGAGCTGCTTTAACATCCAACCGCCATGCGCAACCACCGTCCTCCATCCTCCATCCGTCACACGGCAGCGTTAACGTCGGCGAACCGCTTTTCCGGTGGCTACGGCCACTGAAACTCACCCTCATCTTACAAGTGAAAGTTGAAAGTGTCACCGGTGTTATTACTCGAGCCCGTTTATCCTTACGAACCAACACAACCGCTATATCGTCGTCGTCGATCAGGCGTCCGTCACCCGCCATACGTCTGTACGCGGCGTTCGTCCACAAGACCTTATCTTCACCGTCCGATATGAACCCCGGACACGTGTCCTTATCCATGTTCCTCACTATTTCCTCGTCCGTACAACCCAACACTTCCCAATCCACCCACGTGTCCGTCACGCATTCCACCGTCACGTACGACACCACTTGTGGTAGCCGTACAGGTGGTGCAACCACAGTAGGCACCCTAGCCTGCTCCTGACTGTTAAAACTCAACCACACAGATGGTGGTACTGATTTATTATTATTATTACTACTACTATTATTACTGGAAACTAAAGATAACAGATCTGAAAAACTGGTAACTTGATCAACCAGTTTCTCGGATCTGGAGTCTCCGGCAACAATGAAAGCGTCACCACCGGCGGCGCTTTCACTTTCATCTTAACTTTCTGATTTCGAGTACTCCGTCTTCTAGAAATATCGTTTTTATTTTTAACCCTAATGTACTTTCTCTTACTTCTTCCACATTTAACGTATCCATCGGTGTTATCCGTCGTCGAACCACCGGATCCCGAGCCAGCAGCAACCGGTTTCGGTGCGATCGGGCGGAACTTGAGCATTATCCGATCAACCTTCGACATGCCGTACACACCACCAGCATCACCACAACCACCACCACCACCACCACCACCACCGTATTTAGCTATGCAGCAACCACCTTCACCGTTCATATTTCGTCGGAAACCGACAACCCCAGCAGCAGTATCTCCGGTGATTAATAAGGTTGTTTGTATTTATGGAATGTTGGTAAACTGCAGCAGTTTGATGAAAATACTCATAGGGGACATAATTGGTATATAAAGAAGGAGGTGGGGCCAGGTGAGAGTTTCCGTCATTCTACGAGCATTTGTGTGGGGCCGGTGATTTGAGGGGAACCAATGAGGAGAAGAGAAGTGTATGATCGTGGTTAAGGTAGGAAGGGCACGTATGGTATTCAATTCTACCAGAAATTTAAATAATAATATTTTTGGGGTTTACTGATATTTGAACTTTGAAATTAACTTTCTATAAAAGAATTGAAGACACGCGGTCCAGTTATTAATAAACTTGGTCTCATATTTCTTCTAGGGTAATTTCTACCCTTTATTGAACTACCCCATCAACGGCTCTCCTTCACCCTCTTTTCATCGCTTCATTCAGTTTTTTTCCAATAATCTTAAATATTTATTTTATTAGATAAAGGTAATTATTGAATATTCGAAATATTTTGAGTCATGGATGAGTGGAAAAATGAATTTCTATAATATAAAGTTGATACCTCGCGTTTAAAAGGTTTTTATAGAATTATCAACAAGCTTTAATTACGTTTTAATAGAATAAAATAATTAAATTGTTATTGGATTTAAATTGGATAATTGTAGTGGACTAAACTAATCACGTTTATTAACAAATTGTTTAAATTGTGAGTAAAATATAATAACTTACAATAAGAGTAACGACAAACCAGTTTTCATATACTGCTATGTTACCGATTGTAAGAGACATGTATATATTTATTATGGGAATATTTATGTAGTGATTTAGATTTTAATAATTTCTAGTTTAATAGATCACTAATTCCATTTATATGTGATTACGTAGCATGTGTGTGATGTAGCAATTGTGTGACGTGTGATGTGGCAATTGTGTGACGTGTGATGTGATAATTATCTGGGTTGTTAAAAATCCAAATCATGACATATTAACTTACATAAATCTGTCCTAATAATTTGATTATTAGTCTCAACTTCTAGCTATTTAACCAATAACAATTCTGGTACAATTTTGATTTTAGTTTTTCTTTAAGATATTATGTCATTAATGTCACGTTATAAAATACTTGATAACAACCAAACCTAACATCCTAAAATTAGTGATCCCTACAAGTGATTTACCCCTATACTTAAAATAAAAGGATGTATTGTGATGTGTTCAAGGTTTGCTTTTGACCAAAAAAAGGTTTTGGGTTGATTTAAAGAGTTTTCTCACTTAAAGGGAGTTTCTTCTTATGAGTGGTATTAGGTTAAAGACCGATATGGATTGACTGGTATACGATTTTTTCTTATGTGATGTGATAGCCTCGTGCCTCAAGGTTCGTACTTGAGTAATGAAAATATTGGGTTTTCAAGTGGCCAACAATGTTCCAATTATTTTAAAAAGAAAAACCCTAACATCCTAAAGGAAATTAGATATTATTCAAATAATCAAATATTATAAAGAGCGACAAATAGTTTTATCCAACTAAACACTATATTTGCAAAATAGAAAATATTGTTTAAAGTATTGTCACATCTAATTACTTTGAAAATTACACTGCTATAAAGATGACTGTTAAAGTTTAAGTAACACTGAGTTTTTTTAATATGTGATTTCTTTATTAGTAACTGGAAAAATGGAAGAACATGCATGTGTTGTTGGTTAAAAAAATTGTTACGTTTAGTTAGATCAATGCATTTGAAAAGAATCTAAAACATTCTATTTGAAGTTCTTTTAATCAAATTACAAATGTTATATGTCCTGCATAAATAAATGTTCCTCTCTAATCAGTTGATTATATGCAGAGTAGAAGTTTGATGACTTAATTAAGATTAATGTAGCACAAGGAACATATAGACATGTGATATTTCTAGTATCATAGTTAAGTTAGATCAAAGAAATAAGAAATGAGACTTAATATTACTAGACATGATGGGTACATAGTTTATGGATCGAAGCCCACAATGTGCAAAGACCAAGTCAAAGTGACATAGTGTTCATGAGCTTTTCGGCGGTGATTGTCGAAACAAAAGGGCTCGACCTAATTAACAAAGATCATGTAATCTAAGCCAAGAGATCAAAATACCAGTCATTAGAAAGATGTGGGAGAAGACGCCCCATGATCCAAAAGCAGTTGATGCTTATAAGGACATCCGGGCGCGAATCAAAGAATGAAAGGTGACGATCCAATCAAATGATAGACGTGTGTCAAGGTTTCTTTCGAGTAGTTAATATGATCAATGCAAAATCTTTTGATTGTCAGGTACTATTGTGGCAACTGTCATATGCTCAGTTATAATTAGTTTCTCGTGTTACCGAAAAGTATGTAACAATAAAACTGATGACCTTGGAATATTCTGTATTTATTAATTATTAATAACAAACCTCATATTCTTGAAACACTTACAAGATTTTAACAATACAAAATCAAAGCTTGATAAACCATATTGAACGGTTAAAAAGACATCATAGGGTTAATAAGTTATAAGATTTCTAAGGTTAGTCAACAGGATAAGTCATATATACAATTTACATGGCCTAAAGTAGCAAGTCGTACATAATCAAAGTAGCAAGTCTTACAAACATAATCAATTCAAAGTAGCAAGTCTTATAATATCTTAATTTTAGATTCTCCCACGCACCTACTTTTCTGCAAATTTCACACCTTTATTTTCTCACTGGTTACCCGTCACCGTCACGAATTCTTATTTTCGTACCATTATTCCCTTCAATTACAATATACGGAGTGGTCCAGTTTATTAATTATACGTATATTGTTATCTATTAAATTAACTCTAAAATAAAATACTGTTTCTTTTATAAGATAATAGTTATTATGTTGCAAATTTAATATCTTGAGATGATATTTTTTTCCTAAGGATGAAACTTGTGTGACATTTACACATTGTGTGAACCAAAAACAATATGAAGCATAAGTGTACTTTTTTAATATGGATGGTAAAAAGTGGTTTTTTTCCGTTACAGAAAAAAGAGAGAATTCGAGTGATAGAAAAAAAAAAAAAGAACTCAAGTGGTAGACCATAGAAAAAAGATGAGTGGGAAATGAGCTATTATACTTGAGCGGGTTTGGTTTGCCTTAAATCAATCAGTTCCAAACTATAACCGAATCGGTCAAAAGTGGCTAAATAACCCGAGAAAAAGCCGATCAAAAATTTGTCAATAAGCTAAGCTGCAGCGGAGCCGATTTAAGCTTAAACCGCTATACGCATAAGGTATTACGATAGGTGTAGAAGGTTGTTAATTAAAAAAAATAGGTTCTATTGTCATTAAACAAAACACCCATTTTAGCTGGATAATAACTAGAAACCTAGAACATTAATTGTTAGTTATTTAGAGCATTCATAACATATTCATCATTTTTATTCATATAATTACATTAAAATCAGTACTTTTTTTTTCTCTTTTTTAATTTTATTATTATTTTTTCACTTTCCCTCACTCACAATCACTTAAAATATATTAAAAATATTATAGGGTTTTAAACAGTGTTTCTCAAAAATATAGATTAACTAGTAAATTTATCATATCCTTCACTCACAACCATTTATAAACATACCGTATATTATAGAGAACACACTCACATAAATTAGAGAACCGGTTGTGAATGCTCTTAAAAGTGCCTAGTTCACAGATGTATTCGGAATGACGTATCGAGCCCCATTGTCACCTATAAACCTAAATATATTTAGACTGAGTGTTTTGGATGAGTTCTATCAAAGATTCTGTCTACGTGAAGGTCATCTTGAACGTGCACACAACAACAGGGTTTTAAGAAAATAATTGTTAAGGCTTATTAAAATAAAAATATTTTTTTTCTTCTTTTTACCTATATACGCCCTTCAATTTTTACCTATATTTTACATAACATGATTTTACAATTTTTACCTATATTTTACATAATATGATTTTACAAATTTTACCTATATTTTACATAACATGATTTTAGAAGATGACGGTAAGGCTATTTATTAAAACTACCAAGAACACATTCCCCCATTCCAATCAAGAATCACTGATCAATAAAGATTCGAAAATTAACATCAATCAAGAACAGTCAGATACATAGAAACCTTCGTCATGAATCGGTTGAGTATTAGTGGGTTAGACGACTTGATGATCTCATATTTGACAAGTATTTGTATTGTTTTAAATAAAAATTAAGTAATGCGTTTTTATATTTTTTTTATGTTTTAATAAATTTTATCTGATTATAATGTTTAATTTTATAATTGTGCTACATTTAAAAAAAGTAACTAATTAATAAATTCGTTAAAACCTCTGATCATGTAACAAACAACATGGTCAGTCTACTTGATCAGTAGCTCTGTCCAGTGTCCAGTCAATATCACGTATTAAAATATTAAAGAATAACTTGGCATGTGATTTTATCACTTAAAAGACCCAACGTGTAGTTTCTCTTATAAGGAAATTTATAGAACCATGTTTTATGTAATAATCTGTATATATAATAATGTAAAATGTTTATTAGTACTTTAAGGGTGGCAGAGCATCCTTCAGGTAAGTGTTGCAGGTTGAGTGGGTAACTGGCTTTTGCGTTTGGGGGGATAATTACACTATAAATATACGTATTTTACAACTCTTTTTTACACCAAAAGATATATATCTTTTTGCTATTTATTTTTTACAGTAAACGGATCAGGTACTTTTAAACATATCCAAATATATGGAGTTTTGTTTTAAATTAACTGGTGTCATCTCTCGCGCTACATGCGAGGAAGTTTGATCTCTTTCCCATGTCTTACACGACGAACCTTTGTTCGTTGTCGGTTTGGATTTTTGGAAATCACAAAAGGGAATGACGAAACTGGTTATGATAATACCAATATATACAACAACAATGATGCTCACTCATAATTAGTTCAATTCATCGTAATACCGCAATAGTAATTATACTCATTATAGCTTACGATGTAAAACACTCAACTTTGAATATAACTTTGTTTTAAAACATATTATAGCGAAGCATTGACAAAATAAATAAAGATAACTACATATTTTATTTTTTAGTAAATGAACGGAAAATATTACCAAAAGACAAAAAATATTAGAAAATGAAACGACTTTAAATCATAACTCATATATATTAAATGAGTAAAAATGAAAATAAAATAAATAATACTAAAGCTATTAAACTTTAATAGGAAAATTTTGAAAACCAAAATTTTTTTGTGGTAAAATTGAGGGATCATAAATATTATTTCACTAAAATCTTGTGGTTAACCAAAAACAAAAAATGTATTGTAACATTCAAGTTGTATTATACTACATAAAAGTTCAAATAATATGCGTTTGGCTCATCATGTAAAAAAGAAAACTCTTATAATCAAAAATAACAATTTTAAACTTATATGTAAACAAAAATCTTTTTTTATATAGATATATAACCTAAATAATCAAAAATAATGTACTATTTATCAATTACTATAGAAAATTATAAAACATAATATATTTTGTAGCTAAAGTTTTTTATACTTTATGATATGAGTACATAAAAGTATATTATGTAAAGGAGAAAACATGTATGGTTAAAATATATAACCATCAAATATTTTTGTAGTTTAAGCTCTTAAATTATATAGAGTATAATATTAAGTGAAATAAAACTTGTATGGTACCACTTGTAAAGCATCAACCACTATATTAAGGAACAAAATGAACAATTAAATTATTAATGTCAAATATAAAGGCGTTGTGATCATTTGTAGAAACTTTCCCATCATTAAAACACTAATTGGAAAGAGCATAATACTTTTTAAGGTGTTTTTGGTTTTATAGTTTCGGAATAAGAGAATAAGAACAAAAGTAGTTGTGAGTGTTTGTTCTAACACTTTTATATTTATAAAACCCATCATATGAAGATTTTCTAGAATCCACTTAGGTATCGTTTGATTTTTAATGACTCAAAATATCTATGCGGTTAAAACTAAGAAGAAATAAGAAAATGTATGATAGTACATAAAAATGTGTAGTTAAACGTTGATATGTGAATTAATTTCACTATAAGAACATGTAGCTTTTGAAAATTGAAAGATCTGTAGTTATACATGACTCTTGTATTGTGTGTATATATCAAATTAATGATAAACGCATAGGTCAATTTTCTTGTATTGTGTATGGATCAAATTAATGAAAAACGCTAGTTACTAACAGAAGATCAATATATATTTGGAGGTTATATAAGATCACTCATGGTCCATCTCCTATTCCTGACTTTATAATTTAACTTAAACCATTATTCTTTATTTTTCTAAACTTATCTTTCTTTTTTATTCTCTAAAACCTACCACATCACATTCTACATATCTATCTCCATTCAACTAAAGAACACCTATTTATTTATTTTTAAATTATTGTTTTTTATTTTTCACTTACATCCACTCATAAATATATATAAAATAATTAATATGATGGGTGAATAGTGATACTATAACATTCGACCTCTCATACCACTAATATTATCCATCTCGTCAGGAAGAGTTCACGGATTTGTTTTTTGTGTGCAAGTGAAAATTCCTACTATCCATCGTTGGATTACTACCACTTGAGCGTTTAACTGTGGAGTTCTCATTTCATTTACAGCTAGTACGCCAAAACGCAATAATAATATTAGAGGTAGGACATTATTTATGAATTATAAACTCGACATCTCTTTTGTCAACAATTGATGTAGGATTTGGCTGAGGTGTTACAAACACTCTAATTATAAGAAATTAGTTTCTCTAAAATTATATGAATGAAGTATGGGGATGAGAGATGAGATATGAGATGAAGTAAATTTTTATGTTATTATGTGAAAATATGAAGATTGATTCGGGAAGTAAGATGGGTTGAGAATGTTATAAATTATAAGAGAATATTTTCTATGTTTATGTTATGCATCTATTTTAACTTTTTGACATAGAATAATAACTCATCAATATCTAACCTTTCTAACTTAGAAATTGAAATTTATATTGTGTTAGATAAAAAAATTATGGACAATTACAAAAATAATCATTTGATCAAATCGAATTACTAAAATAACCAATCAAAAATGAAGTTTATTAAATAAAATAGCCAATCCTATCGTTCAACGTGTCCATTCCTCGCTGACATGGCGATGGATTATGAAAATCACTTGCCCAGAAAAGCGTACCAGCGAGAGATTATGGGAAACTCTTGCCCACGTATACATCCCTCGCTGACGTGGCTTTATCCATCGCTGACTCAGCGATCGATTATGGGAATATCTCGCCCAAAATTACGAAAATGCCCCCACTCGCCCATAATTAAAAAAATAAATATATATATATGTTTTTTACCAAAAAAATCCGTATTTTTAATTCTTTATTTTCTTTAAATACGTAAAAATTTAGTTTAATTTTATTTTCACTTAAATAATACAATTTTTACCTTTAACAAAGTTATCAAATCTTACATTCTTCTCAACCTTGTTGTTATTTTTTTTAATTCTCTCAAATCAGGAAATATCAATTAATATCATAGTACACGGTGGTGGTAAATGATATTTTGTAAACGATGTTAAAGAGTATCTACCAATGTCATTTACCACACATTTACTTTTTAAAGGTAGATACTTTTTCAACACCGTTTAGAAAATGACATTTACCACCACTGTATAGTGTGATATTAACTGACATCTTTTGATTTGAGATAATTTTAAAAAGAAAATAACAAGAAGGTTAAGAAGAATGTAAGATTGATAACTTGTTAAGAGTAAACATTGTATTATATAGGTGAAAATAAAAAAATAAAATTTTAATGTATTATAAACAATAAAAATAAAAGATACGATTTTTTTGGTTAAAAACAGATATATATTTATATATTTAATTATGGTTGAGGGGGGTATTTTCGTAATTTTGGGCGAGGGATTCTCATAATCCCTCGCTAAGTCAGCGAGTGATAAAACCACGTCAGCGAGGGATGTACAAGTGGGCGAGGGATTCCCCTAATCCCTCGCTGGCACGCTTTTTTGGGTGAGGAATTTTCATAATCACTCGTCACGTCAGCAAGGGATGAACGCGTGGAATGATAAGATTGGCTGTTTTATTTAATAAACTTTATTATTTTACCGGTTATTTTAGTAATTCGATTTAGTTAAATGGTCATTTTCGTAATTTACCCAAAAATATCTATTTTTTACGTGAAAATTGCCTTTTTACTGGGTTTTAATCGGTCTATGGATATGTAAGTCACTTTTAAAATTTCGTAACTACTTGTATTTTAAACAATATTAAAACTTTAATATTTGAAAATTAGATTAGAATGTTTTCTTATATAATAACAAATATTTTAGTATTATTTTATTTATTAACCGTGTTTTTACACCCTTAATTGTTAAGATAATAAGGTTCAATTCATATTTTTAAAACCTAACCCTTAAGATAATATTCTAATTCTTTAATTCTTAAAACCCAAAATTTAATACTTTCTTAATAATATATTTTTAGTTGATACACAATGCCAACTTAAAAACAAAATTTTCAGAAAATAAAATATTTTTCTTACTTATTTATTAATTTTATTATTAATCGATCGACCACTCTAGTATTTTTTTATATTTTTTATTGTATAGAAAATAGTATTTAGTTATTCTATCCAAAGTGAGTGGTTCACCTGTCTTCTCTTTCGTTTTCTATTATTGTACCTGCAAGAAGAACAGTTACCATTAATGTTGTTCGGCTCTTTTTTAGGACTTTTAGATTTATTCCACCAGCTTTTCTTGCCAAATAAACTCATTATTATGGGGAAGTCATTTTCTACTTTTCAAGCTACCACAGCATTTTAAATTGTATTTAATAAAAAGTATCTCATTAATATTTATTAAGTTCTTTTTAATTCGACTCAAATAAAAATCAGAGCAATGCAACCTATAGACAAATTTTATACAAGTAATTTCACATAAATTCTTCATCTAACGCAGCAGTACATGCATACATTGTAGATTCTAGATGAAAGGAGACAAAGACATGAAGATGCTTTCGGTTGATTCTTTTAAACCTTTGTGGTTAAATGTTATAATCCCAATCGTGAATAAAAATGTTTCATTCCTAAAATAAATCCCTAAGTTTGGTAGAAGACTAAGCCACCGCCTTTTGTGCTCGAATTGTGAAGAAGATGATAACGGATGAACAAAATAGAAGGGGAACATACATGTGTAATACATAACTTTATGCTTACACTTACTAAATCATTACACACAACTTAAGTGTTTTAAAATCATCTGCATTGGTGGTTTGTTGGAACACGACATTAATAGATGTTCCCAAACGATACCTATTCGCGATTAGGCCTTTGAGGAGTTTTTGATGTTCACGTTAATGGGGATGGACACCACAAACGGTACGATGGTCGCTAATTGTTTATCTATTTATTTATGTGGGGTTGGGGTTGGTCTAATGTGGGTCGGAAGGTTGAGTCTAATGACAATGCTATTAGAGTTTGTGGTGATACTCCAATGAGATCAAGGGTCTGAATATCATATTGATGTATAGTAGCTGTGATGTGAATATGTAAGTAGATTTACAATGTGAGTTTGGCCGTAAAAATATATATATAAACCTATAATCTATTACTATATTTATTTATACAATAGTAAAAACAAAATTGTTTGTAATTAACTAATAAAGTAGTGATTATAAAAATCAATATAACTGTTGCTGATTATGTTAAAATTTTAAAGACGTTTGTAAGATGAACTCATAAATCAGTTTGTGAAGAAGTTTACAAGGAGATTTATGAATGATGGTAAAGTTCAAGAACACATTTATGAGAGGTTTGTGGTATTATTATTACTGCACATGCCCTAAAATTAAAACAATATAATTTTAACATAATGCTAAGAGAAAAATGAGAAAATTAATTGAATATGATTTCATCATTTTTGAAACATTCTAGTAATAAGCTGATTTTGCTCTATTAAAAAAGTGAAGGATCTAAATCCTATTAAACATAGATGCATATAATTAATCAAGAGCAGCTCAGGTGTTAGGTTAAAAAAATTTATGATTTTTAATATGAGGAAATCTGGTTGATTGAACAAGATGGTTTTCAAAATCTTGACGTGGGCCTCATGAGGTGAAATATTTATGTCCACAAAAATAAAAATAAAAATAAAAAGAGAATGAATATTCATAGCAAGAAAGCAGAGGCAAATGCTTGATATTTGTTTTGACCAATAAGAGGTGGTTGGGAATAAGACAAATGGAAGGCCACAATTTGAAGATACATACTCATGGATGTCTCCCACTAGAAGAGAGGGTTAAGAGCATGTAAATATCACAAGTTTTGATTAATTATAAAATTAACCATGTGTGTGAATATATATATATAACACGAAAAGAAATTAACATGAATTTTTGGGTTTGAATTTAATCTAAGCTATTTGGTTAGTTCTAGATCATTTTATAAACACTTATTAATTTAAACTGATTAACCTTATGTTTACATATTAGACGTGTTGATTGATTCATTTAACTTGTAACATGTAAAGAGTAAAATGATTGAGTATTTGTATGTTAAATTGTTAGAATAGAACTAGGTGCGGCTTTATATGTTTGAAATATACTTCTGCCAAGAAAATGGTGTCAGCTTTTATCTTTTAAACATAATCATACATACAACTTTATTTATTTTTGAGTAAAATGGTAATATTAGAGTGGTATTAGATAAAAGAAAAGATTTAGAATAACAAGTCAAATAGCATATGATAATCTACTACATCACATTTTAGTTTGAGTAAAGATGTTAGGTTGTTTTAGGTTCAACTCATCAACTCAAAAACACGATATATTTAACATTCGTGAAAGAAATGTGTCACATACGCTCTTCTAAAAAGTTGTAGGGTATGTTTTGTGTGGGATAATAGAATGGACAAAGCAATAGAATGCATGAGTGAATGGATTAGATGAGATCATTATATTTTATTATCTTGTTTGGTTACCTTTTAAGAAAATGAATGAATCATTAGTTTGTGTTGTTTGTTAGGTAGAAAAATATAAGCGAATAAAATGTAAATTGGTTATGGCGGTGATGGCTGTTGGTGGTGGTTCCTAGCGTCAGTGGTGGTGGCGGCCGATGAAAGTGGTTATGGTGTTGGTGGTGGCCGATGGTAATTGGTGGACTGGTTGGTAATGGTGGTGTATGGTGGTTGATAGTGGTGATTGTGGTGGTCGGTACGTGGATGGTGGTGGCGGTCGATGGTTATTGGTGGTGGTAGCCGGTGGTGATTAGTGGCGGCGGTGGTGGTTGATGGCTCTCGATCTTGGTGGTCGGTGGTGATGTTGGTAGTGGCATGGTGGTTGGTAGTGGTGGTGGCAATGGTCGATGGTGGTGGTGTTGGTGGCTGGTGTTGGTTGAAGATGGTGAATGAGTGGTGTTAGTGGTGACTAATGATGAAAGAATGAAAAAAATGAGGGGTTGATAAAATGGATAGAATGTGATTAATGTGAATGCGATTACTTGTGTAATGATTCATTACATTATGTTTACCAACTAAACATGTTATATTCCATTCGCCAACGATCGTTTATTTCTGTTGGTCTTTTGCTTTATTTTGGACACCAAACGCTATCTCTCAGTTTACTTGAATTTTGTTTAAGAGAAAATATATATTATTTTTATTAATTTAATATCCATCTGTCAAAATCGTACAGGTAAGAAAAATAGAAAAGAGAAATCTCAAGTGCAGCAATATTTTAATAAATAGTCGAAGTGATCGATATAATAGGAAAGTAGAAGCGGACAAGTGTCGATGGTGTTGTGGACTTTGAGTTAGGGTTTCCTTCTTTGTCACGTCCCTACAATTTTTGGTATCGATTGATTACAAAATAATATCTGAATCCTTAATAAGAATTATTACTTTACCTAATTCTCGAGACTCCTAACTTATGAAAGGTAATAAATCTATTCTACTTTTAACTATTTATATTATATACAAGTTTGAATTCAAAACCTTCTGTTTAAAAACTAAAAAGTAAATCGATATCAAATAAGCTAGTTTCATATTAAAATATATTTAAATATTATATTTGTTCAGAATTTCTTATAATTTATTTTTATTAATGATCTATACCCCCTTTACAAAGTTTGAACTCTTAACATTATAGAAAGGTAATAGCTTGCCATTGTAATGTTCTCTTGTAAACTTTGTATTGTGCTATTAAGAAAATGTTTACTGCAATTTAAATTACTGATATTTTTCCTAATATAAATTTAAATATATTTTTCAGTTTTTCTCGGGTAATTTTTTAATGCTATTTTCATAACTAATTCTACTCAACTATAACTTTTTGAATTAAGATATATAACTTTTGGTTTTAATTTAAGTGATTTTTCAAATCGTTTTAGCTTATAAATGTTTTTTTCACGGAAGCCTTGCATATGTAAAATACGCAATCATACATTGGAGGATGTATATAGTTTATTTCCAAATTTGTATATTAATTCTTAAAATATTTAATTCATGAAATAATCAAGAACATCAATACTTATTTTATATCAAATAGGAAACTCAAAAAATATATATCACAGATTGACAAAATCTAATTTAAGGGGTTATGACTCTCTATTCTATATCAAGGAACAGTTACATATTACTAAAGTCTACCGTCACACTATCCCAACGTAACCCATCCAGATTGTTGGAGCCTGATCATCTAAACTTGACCCAAAGAACGTATTGGCCTTTATTCCACCCCGTCACAAAATTTTTTTGACGAAACTTCTCTTAATGTTAAAATTCATGTCATTTCCGCCTCTTCAAACTGGCCATATACAAGAATTAAAATAGCTTATATATCCTCTTTTCTGAAACATGCACATTGAGCTCTTTTAATTGGAAATTAAAGGAAGCTCAAAACAGAAAACCAGTTGTTATCTATAAACACTTTAAAAGTTTATAAAGTTGTTGTTATCTAACTAAAATATAATAAATAGTTTAACAATAAAAAGAAAGCTTAATAGGAGGCATGCATGTGACAAACAACACCCCTCCACGTTTGCAGCCCCACTAGATTTTGATAACCCTTCTTGCCTTACTTAGAAAGCTTTACTCAGTCAAAGCTACATATTAAAAAGTGACACGTAACCCTTAAGGGGTTTTAAACTTTTAATATAGAATAAAAGTTATTCTTTTATATATTTTAAGTTAAGAGGACCATCAAATTTTACATGTATGTTACTTGTGTGAGGTCTAAGTGAGGCCTAACGTGCCTAATGATCATCTTGTTTTTCTTGGTGTTTTTTTTCCTTTCACTATGTGTTGATTGATATAAACATCAAAAGTAATTTACTTTTCCAATTCTCATGTATTACTTTTGTTGGACGATGAGTTCTTGGTGATCTATGTCGTTTTTGTGTTCATGACTCACTAGTGATACAACCCTTTAGCCATCATGTACTAGTCACGTTAGCTTTGTAGTTGAAGGATCAACGATACTGTTTTATTCTTGTGATCTCACTTCCACGTAATGTCATCATATAAGCTAGGTATATCATTCACCAGTCGAGTATATCGCTACTATGTAGTGATAACGCCACTCTACCTTATCATTATTCACTCTTAGTAATTAAGTAACTTAATTTCGCTCATGCTATCACGATTTACCCTTGAACTCATTATTGATAGCATAATCATCGCCTCATCTGTTAAAACTAGCCTTAAAGTATTTCTTCACTAGAGTAAACTTACATCAAAATGTAGATAAAAAAAGCTTGTCACAATGTAACTTATTTTCATATTAAATCATATTTAAAAGTTGTAAGATAAAAAAAGAGAAAAAAAAAGAGAAAAAGTTGAATGAGACTTGTCATAATATGGTTAAGCCAATATGAATAAAAAAACATACAATATCATATTACAACTTTATAAACTTATGTTCCTAAGATTTATAGTTTATACATAACCTTGATAATTGTATGTACATACATAAATGCGTAAACATAACATTTGTTGTGCAAAACGACAAGTGTTTTTTTATTATCCCTTCACCTACAATTGTCACATACAGTTGTATCGATTTAGTACATTTGGACTTATGTATGTTTTGGTAATAGTGACTTGACCTTGTTGGAGGAAGTTGATGACTCATTGTCAGTTTATGCCAAAATAAATGTTGTTTATTAAAATATTACATGGTCTTAAATGGTAAAAGGTTGCATGAATGTGTATCACACTAATCCACGCAGCAACGCCAATAACAAGATTGTTTGGGCTTCATTTAATCAGCCCATAAACACTTAGAGGCCCACTTTTATAAGTGAAACTACTTCAAAATCCGTAATGTAAACTTCAAGGGATAAAAAGGTATTCTGAGATCATGAGAGCCAGTCGCGGTAATATTAATTAGTTCCCGACACACATGCTTAAAACCAGAGTCAACCGATCTCAATCTGCTTTCAAACACGAACCACCCTAATCATTTCCAACTAGTAAAGCCAGTTTCACATCGCACCGGTTATAGAGTTTAGGATTTAGGTTTTAGAGTTTAGGAAAAACCATTTTTTACGTTTGACCAACGCCGATCCAGTTGAGAAAAAAAACCTCGATTTGTTCTCTTGTACATTTTTATACTAAAGCCCAAAATAGTACACAAATTTATGAAGCCCAAAACATTTGAAAAAAACGCAGGCCCATTATGTAAAGCCCAAGAAGAATGTACACCGCCTCTCGTAGGAGTCTTTTTAAATCGTTAAGCAACGTCTTTTTGAAGACATAAAGAAATCGATTTGGGCGGCGATCTTTTGAAGATTGTGCGAATCTTGATCGATTTTCACCTTCGATTGCTTTGAAGATTTGTCTTCCGGTAAGAAATATCGTCGCTTTTGATTGATTTTTGAAGATTCAGGTTCGAAACAACGAAGATATCGTCATCGATTCACTCTCTAATGTCATATATCGCATAATCAATAATCAATTTGACCCATATTCATAGTGGGTATATCGTATTCGATTTCGATATATCACTTTTTTCTAGTTTGATTTGAAAAATATCTGCTGGGGATTGTGTTTGGCCCTGTGAACTTGGGTTTTCTGTTGCAAATTATTATTTTTGTCTGTTTTCAAAGGAAAAGGGACTGAACCCATTGATATATTTTAGGGTTTTGAGAATAATTTGTGGGGTTTTGGATCTGTGTATTAGGGTTTCATCTTTTTGCCCTTTTGTCCTGTTATTTGGATCGGATTGTTGGTTGCTGAAAATCGGTTGTTGGTTTTACTAATTATGGCGGCAGGACGACAGAACTTCTTGAGGAGAAGACAAGAAACTGATTCTTGTGGAGGTCGATTTGATCATAGAACTAGTGATCATAGGAGAAATGGATCCATCGATGGTGGTGGGTGCAGGTTTGTGTACCGATTTGAACACGAGTTACAAGACGGAAAGCAAAAGAAGGAAGTCGATGTTTCTGCAAATGGGTCAATTTTTGGATCTATCAAGAAGAGGAAGTTTTCACCTGTTGTGTGGGATAGAGTTGAGAAACAAGTGAAGATATCTTCTAAGAACAGAGTACATACTACCAGTTCTGTTATTACGCCATCCTCATCGTCCAACTCATTGAGAGATTGTGGGAGCATTGAAAAATGTTTAGTTCCTGTTGAAAGTGATTGTCGAGTTTATTCTGTTGATTCTTTTGTTTCTGATGATGTAGGAACACCAAGCTCATTGGCTACAAGGACTCCCAAAGAGCATGATCAAGAAATCAAGAATGAAGATGGAGAATATGTTGGGGTACGGAACTTATCCAAATCAAAGTGGGCTTTTGAAGACTCACCAAGATTCAAATCAAATGACAGCAATTCAAGCCCTGAGAGTGGGGAAATTAAGCAAGAAGCCTTTGGAACGAGTGGTGAGTCATCTTCATTGTCAAAGGAAGATGAACATGATTCAAAGAATGTTGATAACAAGGCTGATAGTGCAAGCATTGGTTACTTAAGTTCAGAAAGTGGTCAGAATGATCACGAAACTTCATCACGTATTGGGCTAGGCATATGGCTGAGCTGTAGAAATGTGTTTGAATTCGAGAGGTTGGGTAAGATTAGTGAAGGTACTTATGGTGTTGTTTACAAAGCTAGAGACAAGAAAACTGGAGATATTGTGGCATTGAAGAAGGTGAAAGTAGGGAAGGACAGGGAAGGTTTCCCTGTGACAGCTTTACGAGAGATTAACATTCTTGGTGGTTTACGGCACCATTGCTTGTAGAAATGAAGGAAGTTGTTACAGATGACTTTGATGGTGTTTATATGGTTATGGAATATGTTGTTCATGAACTCAAAGGATATATGGAAGGTATGAGGCAGCCTTTTAGTCAGAGTGAGGTTAAGCGCCTTATGCTACAACTTTTGGAGGGTGTATCTTATCTTCATGACAATTATGTGATGCATAGGGATTTGAAGACGTCAAACTTGCTCCTGAATAATAATGGTGAGTTGAAGATATGTGACTTTGGCTTGTCGCGGCAGTATGCAAGCCCACTTAAACATTATAGTCCCTTGGTGGTTACACTTTGGTACAGGGCTCCTGAACTTCTTTTGGGGATTAAAAATTATTCGACTGCTGTTGACGTGTGGTCTATTGGTTGTATAATGGCGGAGTTGTTGTCCAAGAAGCCACTTTTCAATGGCAACACGGAGCTTGAGCAGATTAACAAGATTTTCAGAACTCTGGGCACACCGAATGAGTTGTCATGGCTGGGTATTCAAAGCTGCCGGGAGTCAAGCCCAACTTTGTCAAACAACCAACTAATGCTTTGAGGAAAATGTTTCCTGTAGCTGTTTTTACAGGTTCACCTACACTTACTGAGTTGGGATTTGACTTGTTGAACAGGTTTCTAACATATGATCCTGAGAAGAGGATAACTGCAAAAGAAGCCCTTGACCATGGATGGTTTCGCGAGTCTCCTCTTCCAGCTGAGCATGTTAAGATTTGTAAATAGATTTAACATGTTTGATACTTTTAGTGTAGAACAACTTCATGATCTTCATAACTTGATATGACTGATGATATTTGATTATCAATTAACATGGTCATGTATGCTCACATCTTGGGAAATCAACATGGAAAGTAAGTTTTGCTGAGTGATAGGCAAAATAAACTTTGTATAATTGCAAAAGAAATTATGTGTATAGCATGTCTTGCTTTTACACTATATACCTACTATACAAACTTGTATATATGGTTAGGATAATCCCCATGGGAACTTATCTGCTTGGCCATCATTCTACCTGTGTGATGGTAATGGTCTTGCCAAGCGCCATGAAGATAGAGGTCGATGAAGAATAATTCTTCTTGACTTATTCGCTACAAAATCATCATCATTGTCGGTCATCCATGTCAATGAGGTTTATCTAATCCTGATATTGCGATTTTCATTGCTAAATGTTTTCTTGAATCTTGGTTGATGAATTTCTGATCGCTTACTACAGACACTTAAGTTATTTATATATTGATATTCACTAAATTATCATACTTCTGTTTATTGAAGTTCTTTCCTCAATCAAGGCTCGTACTTCAATTGGAATAAAGCTTATACATGTCAGCTTTAAAGCAAATGACGAAATTAGTTTTTCATTTTTTTTGTCCTCCATTTCGTTTTTAAACTTAACTACATTATAAACAAGATTAGACATTAAATCCCAAGGAACGATAGGAACAAATTATTTGTCCCATACAATGTAGTCCATTAGAACAGGACAATCATGTTACTGAAAGTTTACTCTAAGAAACCTTGAGAACAAATGTAACTAGCAGCAAATGATTAATGAACAATGATGAACTATAACTCTCATCATTTATCCCTTTTGTATTTTATTGAATTAATAAACTGGTGTATCATAGTTTAGATGAGACTCCAGATAAAGCATGCTTAACCAACTCCCTTCTCAATATCTTTCCTGCTGGGGTCTTAGGAATTGCCTTAATAAATGCAACTTTTCTAATCTTTTTGTATGGTGATACCTGCAAACATTAATCCAGAGACCACACACACTTAAAAATTATGCTAGATAAACATCATGTAATTAACTGAGAACTTATGACTGCTTTGAGACTTTTGAGTGCTTAATTGTTGAATAATTAATCATATTGTTTCTTTCAGAAGGTGCTAAATTTATATCAATTAACTATTGAATATTAGGTGTAGATGCACATGCACGTATACATGCCTGTTTTGCAATTATGTCCATGATTTGGGCCTCACTGATTTTGCTTCCAGGTTTTCTCACCACATATGCCATGGGGATCTGCCCAGCTTCTTCATCTGGATACCTGATTTTAGATTTCAATGACACAAATAGATGTTGGATGTATTTATATAGAGGTGGCAATTTCAATGCATTTAGTATGGTTGACTTGATCTTGGTTTTATTTTATCTCAAATGGATCAAATTAAAACTTTCTTTAAGAAAGGAAACCTCAAAGAAGTTGGAAGTTGCTCGAAAGTCTATTTTGATGCATACAAGTTATAACCTTTATATAGAGGTTTAGATTATTATTTTAGTTAAATTTTTAAAGTGATCATAACTAATACATTTTTTTATTGGGCAATTGTTGGAAAGATCCTATGGACTTCCGCCCTAAGACTTAAATTTTAAATGATTAAAAGCCTGGAGTTTAAAAAATTAGTGATAGAAAGGACTTGATCATATAAAATGGAAGGATTGTTTCAGTATTTTTCGAAAAGTTAGAAGATTTAATCATGTAAAAAACAGGACTTTCTTGGAAAACTATAAAAATCCAAGTACTTAAACTTCAGGTTCTAAAAGTTAAGGGATAAAAATTAAGTTGCAGAATTTATGTTTGAAGGCCAGTCTGACCGGACCCAACCTGACCAGTACAAACTTACGGAATCACAGCAGCATCTACAACTTCTGGGATTGACTGAAGGTAGCGCTCTAATTCAGCTGGTGGGACCTGTAATATTTCATTTTGATCATCAGATGGAAAAAGCGACATGAGGAAACGATTGTAACCTCATGGATGCTTTAAAACAGTATGTAGAAGTTTGAACTTTGAAGCAAGGTCATCTACCTGATAAGCCTTATACTTGATTAATTCTTTTAATCGGTCGACAATAAAAAGAAAACCATCAGAATCAAAATAACAGAGGTCACCAGTCTTTAACCACCCCTCAGAATCCATAGTTGCAGCAGTTGCTTCCTTATCTCCAACATAACCTGTATTCAAAATTAAAGTCAAATCTTAAAAAATCTCATTTTTCGAACCATGAAACAAGTACATAATAACACTATCGTTAACACCATTTTCATTTTTGTTTATCAAATTTACTTTTTAAAGAGTTGTTGGTTCTTAATAGCATCATTACGCAGAAAAAACGCAGATGATATCAACAAAAAATTCAAGATTAATACACAAAACAAAATTGAATGCAGATGCATAGAGGTCTATTCATTAATATAGTTCACCTTTTCATTTAAAGCATCTTCATTGTAGTAAAATCATATGCTCCTTATCTAGGAGAAGCATAAAAGGTTAAAATTTTAGGAGTATATACATGAATCATGCTTCTTTAACTACTAAACAAGTTAACTTTGTAAATAAAGGGTCAGCTAAAACAGACATAATGCATGCATTCTGCTCATGAAGAACATAATCTATATGTCAGATTGCCAAGCATGGTTCTTTTTTATTGTGTCAGTGATTCGCTTGGACCATTCTAGCTGCCTTCGGTTGTCATGAAACTATTTATTTCCATAGCAAAACAGCAATAAAAAAATATACACATATGTAAGTTCAAACAAAGCACTATAATTTGCATGAATGACTCATCTAATAGGGGACAAAAAGCGGCAAATACAATGTTTTTGTTTGCATTTATTTTTTCATAATTCATCTAGACGGTTTATTCTTGGTGAAATCTAGTATATCTTGTTCACAAGAATTATTGTTAAGTTAAATGACATATAGTAAAATTTAAGTAGGTGTTGGGTTGCTTATTAAAACTTATTATCTTTTAGTACAACAATTCGCTGCATTGAGGTTGTTTGGGTTTAATTATTTATTTAGTCATGATCAGAATAATATAGTTGAAGTAAACAGTTTGAAGTTGCAACAAGCTTCTTATTTCAGACAAGGAATATACAGATAATGGTTTCAATAGGCAATCTTGAACCTTCCCTTGAAAACTACAAGCGGAAGATGTATCACCTTTCATGATCATGGGCCCTCTTAGCCATAGTTCTCCTTGTTGCATAGGAGGCAAGGCTTGACCGGTTTCAGGATCAACTATTTTGGCTTCCACGTTACATGATAAACGGCCTGCAGATCCATAGTGTTCACACTCCTCTGGCCTGTTCATTCCTGTAACACCTCCCCCAGTCTCTGTCATACCGTACCCCTTCAAAATTATAAATAACAAAAAAGAAATGGTCACTCACAATTTAAACAACTGAACTCTGAAAATTATCAGACATAATAATCTAAAGATCTTAAGTTTGACTGTCGCACTTGAGTATTACCCAATGATTTTTTAAGGACGAACACAAAAGTTTAGCCACTTTTGTGACAACCAGACCTTCTAAAAGAATACGACATTTTTAGTTTTAGCTTTTTGTTTAATTTGTATTGGAAATAGGTTGTTAACAATATAAAAATGAGTATTGAATCATTAACTGCTCCCGTTATTGAATCATGGGTTGTTTTCCTCACATGGACTGCAATTTCAACGTTTGATCATTAGTTTGATGCTTTAGATATTATGCATCCCATGCGGCCATGCACAAGGTGTGATATTTTGAAATTTTACTTCAAATTTTACTATGTCTATATACCATACTAACTTTTATAATAATTCACATTTATACAGTTTCATAAAAGGTTCATTCCTTGCACAGCTGTATGTCCAAACCCAACAATTTTCAATTTTGACAAAAACTATATTACTTGCAGATCTCTAAAACATTAATGTGGTTAGCCTACTTATAATATTTCATAGAGTAGTACAGTAATATTTAATGAACTTGAAAGGCAGGCACATGAGAGAGACACTAATGAGCTTTAGCCCAAGTGGTTGAGATGAGGTCTCATGACAATTAAAATAGGAAGATCTTGAAAACAAATTGATGAGTCCGATTAAGCCTACCCTCCAAAACAAAGTCGTAAATTTGTCGTTCAAAAAAAGAACATGAGAGAGAGAGATTAGAAATTTATTATGTTGAGTTACTTACAAAGTAGCCTATACCATCTACATATAGGCCCAAGTATAACACTCATAACTACTTCACAATCATAAGAAAACTAACCACAATAGTCAACATAATAAGAAAGTCAAACATAATGAAAATACATCTCTAATACTATTGGTCGTAAGACATATAATATGAGTGAAATTCTACTCTAATGACTAATTCATATTGGTTTTTTTTGAAAAAATATACTAATAATTTGTTTAAAATAACTAAATCTAACATAATCATTTTACTCCAGTCACTATGGCAAGATAACACACACCATCCTTCTTCTAACTATTACTTTTCAACTCTACAGTTGGTGCTTATTATCTTAACAAATTATTGATAAGCATAATTCTAAATTGCCGTTTGCATTATTGTACATAACATGAACATTTTTATTATTGTTATTTTCAAAATATCCAAGATTATCCTCTCAGGAAACAACAAAGCTAAAGACTGTCAATCAGACACGTAAGACTATCCAGTGACAGATACCAAATATGATTAAATATTAAAGCTAATATAAATGTTAAAAAAAACATACCATCGCCAATTCTAGTGATATTTTCTTTGAACAACAAATTTACAACACTTTTTCAGATGATATATGTTATTCTAATCGGGTCTATTTATTCGTTTTTCAACCGAAACCTAAAACCGGAAAAATCCACTAGCTCAATACCAAGTATTTTGGCTCGTAATAAAACTTAAAACAAGCTTTTTTATTGTTTTGGACTTTTAGCTACCTCATCTTAACCATTTTGCTAAAGATCATGAATATTCTATTGATATCTATTCGGAGCTTCTTTGTTACTTATATAATATTATATATACCGAACACACATTCACATTGTCACAAACAAAAAGATAACTTTTTAAACAAAGACAAAGACATTAACAAGTAATAACTTCTGTAAACCCACACGCGCTACAGAGTAGCGTGAGCAGCACATACCTGCACAATCTCAACATGAGGAAACCTCACCGCAAAGCTCTTCGCCACCTCTTTCCCTAGCGGAGCGCCACCGCACCCGATCAACTGCAGCGACGTCAGATCGTACTTCGGAACGACGTCGGATTTCGCCATCGCCACCACCAACGGCGGCGACACCGGCATATACGTAACCCTATACCTCTCCACCGCCTTCAACATGTTGGTGAAATCAAACCTCTCCATCAGCACCAGCGTCTCCCCGTGCGACGCAGCCCTAATCAGCATGAAAAATCCGAAAACGTGAAACAACGGAAGCGGAAACAGCGAAATCGGATGAGGTTCAGGTTGAGTGGAGTTTTCGCCTCGATCGAATTTGCTATGGTGTGAAGCGGCGGTTATCGCTATGAAGTTCCGGTGAGTTAACTCCACACCTTTGATTCTACCAGTTGTACCGGAGGAGTACAGAATCGCCGCCGTATCGGACTGATTCACTCGTCTAAGCGGTCTAACACTCAATTCAGATCCATGAGATTGCAGCATTGAAACGAACTGAGGAGAATCGATGATAATCGTACCTAACGGAAACGACGACGACGGAAGTTTCTCAACAACAGAGGATGTAACGAAGGCGACGACGGGGTTACTGAGGCGTATAAGATCCGACAACTCCGATTTGGTGGAGATCGGGTTAACAGGGGAGACGGTGACGCCTAGGGAAAGAAGTGCGAAGTAGATGACCGGAATGTGTACGGACGTGGGAGAAACGATCAAGGCGACTTGGTTGTTGGTGAGTGAGGGGTAGTGTGTGGTGAGGGCGGAGGAGAGGGAGTGGACACGGTGGATGAATTGGGGGTAGGAGAGGCGGAGGCCGGTGGCGGAGTCGATGAGGAAGTCGGTGGTGGAGGTGGTGGACGGGAGGAGGGCGAGGGTGAAGGCGGTGATGGAGAGTGGTTGCGACGGAGGAGGGAGGGGGGCCGGTGGGCGGAGGCTGTGGAAGGTATTGGTGGTGGGGCAGAATCCGCTTTGGGGATCTACAGCATCCGCCATGGATATGAATATCTCTCTTGGTGCCAGTGAAATGTCCAGACATCAGAATGATCCATCACATTATTAATACACCATTCACACTTGTTAATATGTTTCTTATTTAGATACCTAAATTATTTTATTATTTGTATATCTTTTTTATATATACATGAAAAAAAATAAAGATAATAAGGTGTTTCAATAACATAAATAAGTGTTTGTATAATTTAATTTTATTTGTATATTGTCCTTGAGATATATGGTACGATAATTATAAATTTATTAATTTTTTTAAAAATGTAGATAGAAAATGTGATGGTAAAAATATTTAAAAAATATTATTAAACTAAAAAGGTAAAAAATAGTATTTTTAATGTAAATATAGGAATCAGGATAAAAAAGATAGTGTGGATGCATTTAGTGTAACCATAAAAAATTTAGAATTTATAAAAAAACAAAACAAACTTATTTATTTGATGAAAAAAAACTAGAAAAGTAAGTAAAGACTCATGGAAATTAACAAGCGTGGCCTTCTTTATTTATGTATTATATAATAGGTTAAAAGATATGTAATAAGCTAAAGAAAAAATATTAAATAGTTCTTAACACTGAAAATTTAATAAATTAGCCATGCAATTTTAAGAACTAAAAATTACAAATGAAAATGAAATTATTTATTAAATGTAAAATGTGAATCAATAAAAAGGAAATAAAATTTATACGATTCTAACAAACGACGTTCTCATTACTTCCCTGTTTATTATATAATACACACGTTCCATTTATAAAAACAATTTATTGCCTATCATGTGTTGTTTGTGTGTACTTTTATGACTAATAATCCGGTTGCTTTATCATAGAATTTTCGAAGAGCAAATTCATAATTTATGTTTGGTAATAACTTATGGATATCGTTATTTATACCCAATCTATTATCTTGTATATACATTTTTTTAAACACTAAATGTGCGACCAAATTTTAGAGTATAGGTGTTATTTTAATCGAACTCATTTATTCGTTTTCCAGTCAGAATCGTACCCACAATTTTTTCAAAAGAAAACCAATTATTAAAATAAATTTTTGGCTCAACTTTAAATATTTTATTTAGATCGAAACTTGAACTTATGATCTTAAAAAATTAACATGTTATGAGTTCGGGCTTAAATAAATAATTAAATAATTATATCTAAATACAACAATTAAATGTTAATAAATAAGCTAAAGCCAAGTCAAAATTGAGCTTGAAAATCATTATAAAATCAAGCTCGAGGATTGAATTATTAACTCATGATCTTTTAAAATAAATAAATGACTCAGGCTGTAATCATTTAGACTAGACGCGTCAGATTCGTTTCTTTATCGTTTATACACTCAAAAGGACAAAATAACACTTAATTTTTCATAGTTTTATTTCTAAGTTTTAGACCACATGTTTACCAAGTACAAACCCTATCATCAATGGTAAAATGAAAAAACACTTAAAAACATATTTAATTAGTAGTCATATTAAAAAAATATTTATTTTTTGAAAACTTAATAAACTCTCCACTATTAAAACTTAAAAACACCCAAAAATATTGTCACACTATTATCATTTTGTATATTTATTTTTTAATATCAATCTTATATATTAATATAAAATATTTATATGTCTTCGTTGGATAGAAATTTTAAAACTTTAAAATTTTGAAATATAAAAGTTAAATACTTTTTAGAGGAAAGTTTTAAAATTTTAAATTTTGATATTTAAACTTTAAATTTAATAATAATAATTTATCGTAAAAAATTAAAAATTAAATTTACTATTTAGACATATGAGCACTGTTCAGGCACATGAGCACTGTTCAGGCGCATGAGCACTGTTCAGGCGCATGAGCACTGTTCAGGCGCATGAGCACTCTTCAGGCGCATGAGCACTCTTCAGGCGCATGAGCACTCTTCATGTGCATGAACATTGTTCCGGCGTACTGTTTAGTCACTTGGCCACTGTTCAGGCGTATGAGGTTGACTTGAAACACCCAACACTTAAATTAATATTGAAAAACTAAATATTTTATTATAAATATATATTTTCTTTTTTTTTAAATTAAAACCTAACCATACATCACCTTTGAAAATGTAAGATGTTTTTTGGTGTTCATCTTCTTGAACTTCTACCTTCAAAAACAAACCTCCTCCAATGGTTCTTTGTCTAAAAACAGATTATGTGGTGTTTTTAAGAGCTAAAAACGTCATATTGGAGATGTTCTTATCATATTTTGGGCCCCCGCGTCCCTAACACGAAGTAACTCATATGTATCACTTTTATATTTAAACATATCCTTGTGATTTATTATAAAAGGTTATTTGATTTTAATAATCCTAAGTTTTATTTAGAGCATTCACAATCCGTTTCCTGTGAGTTGGTGCCCTATATTATATAGAGGTTGTACATTGTTTCCCCGTATTTAGGGAATTACGATGCAACCCTATAATTTTTTTAATATTTTTTAAAATGCTTGTGAGTAAATGATAGATAAAAGGTAATGATAAACATATGAAAATATATTATTTAATTAAAATTGAGAGAAAAAATAGTTATTTTTAGTATAATTAAAAGGATGGGGATGGGAGATGGACTGTGAATGCTCTTATTGGTAGGGATTAATCTCAACTCTGTAACTGTTTACAGATACTCGTAATTTTAAGTTTATTTTCCTCCAACGATCTCTTAATAGCTGATGATTAACGTGGATCGTTTTTGTAGCAAAAAACACTAAACAAAAAGTTGAGATCTATAATCAGGTCCGTCAATTTGAGACGCACCCAAAAACTCGTCAATGTCCATCTCTTGATTTGAACCACTGAATTCGTTGGAGGTAGATTTCAGGTGATGATAAATGTTGGACAATGGAAAACGGACCTAATTAAGACTATGTGATACTAAAGTTGAAAAATAACGCAAAGTTTGTCTCATTTCATTAAAAAAAACTAACTAGTGTTAACTCTCAGCTAGTAAAAGGATCATTAGAAAAAAATAAGTTCAAAGTTATGAGTTTATGTAAACATTTCATAAGTTGTGATTAATCCCGACCAATAAATAAAAGTTAAGATTATTAAAATCCAATAACCCTAATTTAAATTTACCTATCTTTAATGATTTATGGTGTTATTTCATCTAAAAGTTCATTTTAGCTTTTTATAAACACACTATACTTCTTATTTCATCAATTTTAGTAGTTTCATCGACCACACCATACTATTTTTCATATTGAATTAAAAAAACATGATTGTGTTTGTGAGTGCATGCGTGTGAAAATGGAGTGGTGAATCACGACAAGTTTTTTTCTAATCATCTAGCTAGACTCTACAAGAAAGCAAAAAACTTCTTTTTTTCATCAAAGGTTTTAGACCGACAGTCCTCATTTTCGGTTATATCACATCCATATACTGTGGGGTGTATTTGATATTTGTATGACAACTTTAATTTGAATTTGATATCCGTATATCTATATTATATAAGAATTTTGCATTAGAAACTTTTTTATTGATCCATTTAACAACCAACAACCTGTTTATTGAGTAATATGTCTAGCATACTTTTTCCTCGTGTATGAGATTATCCACACTGTTGATGATATGACATGTAGAGTACTTGAGCGTTTAAAATTGATGTTATATTTTAATAAATCAAATTAGATAATGTGTTATGCAATATTTTCAAGTATTTATGAAAGTTTGTTTGTGATCCCACTTCTATAATAATGACATCTCAACCTTATCGAGATTAAGGTATTTCATGTCGCTATGGTCGAAGAGTACAATAGAGTGCTCTCGAATGCTTCCTCATAACAACACTTACTATCAAGTAACATTAATTGTGATTTTTTTGTTGATTTAGGGTGATTCTGTTTGTAGTTTGAAGGATAAAACAATTGAAGGAGAATGACAATAAGATAAAACCTCGTGTTCTTAAAAAATATTCAGGTGATAAAGTTGTGTATTTTAAAATCAAAGATTATGAGTTTAAATTCTACAAAGTACATGTGAGGTGATTTTAAAAGCGAGATAGACGTATAGTAGAAGTGTGTGTTTACTAGTAAAATTATAAATAAAAAACAATAAGGTTAAACCTCTTACTTGAATAGAAATTAAATAACAATGATTCATTCAATCTATCAACACTTTGTAGCTATGAATGGACCAATTGTAACAAACACATGAATAATCAATCATAAAGACAAATATATGTATAAGCTTGTCATTAAGTGAAGCATATATTACGCTTGAATCTGGTATCATAAGTTCATAACTCATATTGTTTCTATTTTTTCAAGAAAACCAATATTTCCCTAGTATTATTATAACCACAAGGTGAAAGAATAACTAGTTAGATTATATTATGATTAGATTGGTCGAACTAATTAATCAAGACTCAAAAGTATCCTTTCAAAGAATGAATGTTCTCTCCTTCCGACCTTCACTTGACTACTCAATGCGTACCCAATTCAAATCCAATTGTTAATGAATTGAAATATATTTTCGTCTGTTGATGATATTAATTTAGTGAGGACCAAATGGTTTAATTCGGTTAAGTGACCACTACACTAGTAACTAAATACTAAACCTGACATCCCTATATATTCCATTCAAATATCATAAATTTTAAAAGGGTTATTGAATTTTAATTTTTTCAACTTTCATATTAACCGAGATTAATCATAATTCAGAAAATGTTTATAGACATTCTAAACTTTGAACTTATTTTTCTCTAATTATTCTTTACTAACTGAGAGTTAACAATCTTTAGTTTTTTTTAGGAAATGAAGCAAACTTTGAGTCAATTTTCAACTCAAGCACCGTATAGTCTCAATTAGGTCTGTTTTTCATTGTCTAACCTCTAACATCACCTGAAATCTACTTCCAACGAGTTCGGTGGTTCAAGTCAGGAGTTGAGGATTGGCGGGTTGTTGGGTGTGGAATTTTTAATTGATGGAGCTGGTGATAGATTTCAACTTTTTGTTTAGTGTTTTCGCCACAAAAGCAATCCACGTCATCAAAAAACTAACGAGGTTAACTCTCGGTTAGTAAGGGATGGTTGGAGAAAAATAAACTCAAAGTTAAGAGTATCTGTAAACATTTACTAAGTTGGGATTAATCTCGGCCGATTAATGAAATTTGAGATTATTAAAATCCAATAACTCATCTTAAAACAAGCATAAAAACTATATAATCATATGATAATCCGGTATAAAACGATGACATTATAAACTTTAATTTGAAAGTGAATGTAACATCTTGAATTTTTGGTTAAATTAAAAGTTAACGTCGTTAATTCTTGTAAGGGCTATTGTTAGCATTTATTAAACTTTTGGGCTACTTATGTTTATTGTTTTTAATTTGTCTTTTATTTTTCTTAATTTGAAAGTTGATGATGTTAAAAAATAAGTATCAATAATAATAATAATAGAAATAATAATAATAATTTATGAAAGTTATTAAACTTAAAATAAAGAAAAAATGTTTAAAACTTAAAGTGAATTAAGTTTAGGGGTTGTTTTGTCAATTTATAAACTTAAAAAGAAAGTTTAATGCATAAAATAATAAGCCTTCAAAAGTTGAGGGGCTAATTGTGTAATTATTCAAAAACCAACTCAAACCCCCTTTTTAACCCCGTTTTTCCGGCCGATCACCGGCCACCGTCGGCCGCGATTCCGGCCACCCCTAAAACCGTCAAAACTTGATGTTTTCTTGATCTAAAACCGTCCCCTAACCGTCGTGAACTTGTTTCGAACACCATTATGAACCTTATTTGCATTTAAACATCGGTTACTAAACCCAATCGAGTGGGTAACCGAAGCTTTTTAATCATAGAGACGTTCGAGCCTTAAACATCAATAATTATGCAATTAACTTCACTTGATCGAACGTTTAACTAACTCTAACCTGTACAACTCTCAATTCTTACCTGAAACAAACACAAAACACCCCAATTGATTCTCTCTAAGCCGCAACCTGCAACACTATCGACTTGCACCTTTCGACACACCTAAGCTGCAATTGATAAAGGGCTTTTGGTCTGGTTTATCATACGAAGCTACCCACGAAGTTAATTTGATTATCTTTACCGATTGCTCACCCAACGACTCAACTCCAGCCGCGACAAACATTCGTCTTGTTCATCTTCAATCCTTGATCAAAACGGGTAATTAGACACATCATATTGTTCGTATTTACAAGGGGAATCAAAGCCCCATGGTTGTATCCATTAACACAAACGATTTGGCTTTCAATTTGTGGTCAAATCGATTTAGGGTTCTAAGGAATGGGGAAAATCTTTTACTTTGTGTTTAAAAGAATTTCAAACCAAGTTAAACCGCGGCTGGAAGCCTGGTTCACTGGTTAAGTCACAATGCCCCTAACATGAGGTCCCGGGTTCGAATCCGGGCACCCTCATGTTTTGTTTTTAAAAGGTTTTTAGCCTAAAACTAATTTCATAAAACTTTTAATATGTATAAAAATTATTTTTATAAATTCCAAATATTTTAAAAACTTCCAAAGACTCTCTATAAATTTTTCTAAATCTAAACAAAAATATTGTTATTGATAAAACATTTTAGCAAAATTTGTTTGAGTAATTTTTAAGTAACATGGATTGAAAATAATAATTAGTAAATTATTATTGGTTCAAAAATCCATTTTTAATTAATTTGGTTAGTTTATATGTAACCTTATAAATCATTATAATTAGTTCTTTACACAACTTGAATAAATATATATATATATATATATATATATAAATATTTCAAGAAAATATAAATTTATTCCATTTGTTAGATATGATTATTTGACAAGCCCAAATTCGACTTAGAACCCTAGTCCACGTTAATTTGTTAAACACTGTTCAAGTAAACTTTAATCTTTAAATATACATTTATTTTAGGTGCATTGTGAGAGTTTACGTTGGAGCGTCGATTATTATATTTCTTATTAATTATCTCATATATATACATTTGATCAAGTGAGTATTTCCACACCCCTTTCTATTTATTTTCACACTTTGGGGTGAAACATGTTATCTTATTATCACTGCACTTGTAAACATCATTGAGACTTGTAAACTTTATGACAATTCATCATGTAAAGTTTGGTTAGTTGAACTTTTTGTGGTTACCATGTTATGGCGTTATATGTACAATCATTAACTATTGTAAGCCCAGCGAGGTCATAGATCTATGGGCAAGACAAGCCTGCTTTGGTTGATCCAAGTACACTTAGCTGATCGTATAATCTTGTAAACGTTTGAGACTTGTAAAACTTTGTCGAGGTTTGATTGTTGCATTGTTCATAACATCCCTAATCACTTTATTCACTAATTTATGACTTGAATTACCATCTTTTATATAATCTATGTACTTAAAACTATGGAATGCTCACCAACATTATTGTTGACCCTTTATTTTTAACATGTTTCAGGAAACGCCCAAGTTTGATTCCTACGCATTGAAGCTACACATCTAGGAATGGACCTAGATAAATAAGTGAATTAAAAAGACTTGTTATCTTTTATGTTATGGTTTTATTTCTTTGGGTCTTATGTTTGTAATGATACAATTGAATTTTATGATAAAATTATATTTGGGTTAATAATAGCGTTATGTGGCTGTGAACGATCTTAACTCTCACTCCTCGACGTTTCCGCCGTCAAGGTTGGGGTGTGACAGTGAAGAAGAATTTAAAAGAACAAGTGACTAAGGGGTTGTTTGACAATATCTGAATGATTAAGGGGTTGTTTGGCAGTCTCTTAATCAGCCTCTTAATGGTTCAAATGTCTGAATGGTTAAGACATTTACCTCTGAATGATTAAGCATTATACTGATGTTGAATGGTTAAAAGATCTAATGCTGAATGGTTAAAACATATTATCTGAATTGGTTAGATATTTGTCTTTGAATAATTAAACGATATACTAGCTCTTAATGGTTCAGACATCTTAATAGTTCAACACTTAATGGTTCAGACCTCTTATTGGTTCAGCACTTAATCATTCAAAAGTTGTCAAACATCCCCTAAGTACTAAACCAATAAGAGGTGTGTACCATTAAGAGCTAGTATATCGTCTGACTATTTAAAGACAGATGTCTGATCAATTAAGATAAAATTAACCATTCATCATTAAACATTTTAACCATTCAATATTAGTATAATATTTAACCATTCAGAGGCAAATGTCTAAAGCATTCAGACATTGTTCACGAAACAAACAATCTAAACCATTAAATGCTAAAACATTTAAATTATTAAAAGATTTATTAAGAGACTGTCAAACAACCCCTAAATGAAAATTAGAAAATGATAGTTGTCAATAAATGAAAAAGGAGAGAGCTGCAAGGGGAAACTGCATTTGTCCCACATCAGCTTGTTAAAAATCTAGAAAGTAAAGGCATGTATATATATAAACATCCCAACTACAACTAAAAAAGAAGATTAGCCATACAATAAGCACATAGCTAACTATTTTTTCGCCTTTTACTAAAAAATACCGTATGTTCGTTGTTTAAAATGACATACATTACTTTTTGAAGAGCTCCTTTTTTTAAGGACTCCAACCAATCATAGCTTCAATAATTTATTTATATATTAACAATTAAGTTGTATTTTATATAATTTACAATTTAGTTGATAATAATCTATTAAACCCTACTTGAGAAGAAGTAAAACAAATGAGGACCCATATTAAAAAACCCGACTAAAGTGGCCTCCTAGTCTAGTACAGTCCAGTTTTAACACTAAACATAAATAGTAACAGTAGCATGTATGAAAATCATTATCATCAAAATTTTTTGAGTGATCGTTTAAAAGTTTAAGCTTTAAAGTTCCTGTCAAATTGAAATAACCACCCAATTAACGAACGGAGAAAATGATATCTGATGTCAAGTACTTGATGACGACTTTTCTTCCTTCTGCTGCAAGTACCTTTATAAGAAGAACATAAGTAAGCGATTTGTGGATTATTGTGCGAGTAGAAGACAGTTACAAAACACAATAATGATTAGCATGGTTTACCCTTTTCCTTTTGCCCAGCGTGAAAGTTGATATAGTTGAACTGATTCATTTAAAGCATGGCTTGCAAGAAGCATATAGTTGCGTGGTCGCACCATCCACGCAAACCTCATGAATAAGGCCGAATAAACACACAACACTGCGTACATCCAATGTTAAGGTGAATAAGGTAGCATACTTTAATTATTAATCTCACCCGCTAATTAAAACGACTTGACGTATTTAAAACTGTCACTAGCTAACAACCTCCGGTCATGTTGCCAGATAACATTTCTGGTGGTTTCTTCATGTCAGCCACCCCCTGCCACATGTTACCACTTGTTACATACTATTGACATACCGCAGATGATATTCACTAGCATATATGTGAGTATTTCAAACCTTATATATCTATATATGTGTTTTGATTTGGGTCATCTTATAAAACTTAGCTAATTGAAAGGGGTCTAATGGCTTGACAAGCTATATGGGTTGAAGTCCCTTGAAGTTTATACTATACGTAAAGGTTATCAAGTTAAAATATCATTTAAATATCACGTAAATAAAAATAATTTCACTAAAGTCTATTTTAAATAAAGTGTAATGGTTAATTAATGTTTAGAGCCTTAATTATTGTAATAATATTAAAAAAAGTGTTTGGCTCCCATTAAAGGCTTGAAGCCTTATAGATTTGGAACCCTTTTAAACTATTTGTAATGGTGTTTGGAGTCTTATTTATAAAGTTATATTCATGTCATCATGTTTGACGCCCCCAAATATCCATTGATACACATAATCTCTTATATTGTTGTGTGACATTCAAATTATGTTCATACATTATTTATTTTCAAAAAATTTGTTGTTGACAAATATATGTTTGTATGTCAAGCCAATTCGTACAAAAAAAAACTATTTTTTGAGCCCGTTACTCAATAGATTTTTTCTCGGTGTTGATTGAATTGTAGATGGGTTGCTTGTGTGATTATGATTTCCTTTAGTTTTTGAAGGGTCCATGAATCCCAATCAACAAGTCGGTGATCTGGCACAAAAAAAAGTAACCCAATCATTGGGTGCTTGGTCTTAGTGGGTTTCTTTTGTGTCACATCATCCGCTTCCGTGAATGACGTTCATGAAACAAAGAATTTTCAAAACCACAATAAAAACCATCAGCATGTTATAAACAACACATAAGAAAAACTTAATCCATCTAACTATACTATTTTCACAAGTTTAGCAACCAGGGGTGTTCATATGTATCTTTATTGGTTTATTCCGTTGAAATCGAAGAGAATTACCAAAAACAACAAAATTTCAGGTTATGCGTAGCCAAATATAGGGCCTTATTCGTTACTAAATTGGATTAAAATAGTGATTGGATTGGGTCAAGTGACAAAACTTATATAACCATCGTCTTTTATTCGGGTTTAAATTGGATTCAAAGTTTTCAAACCAAAAACCGAAAATTCAATCCGGTTTGTTATTATTCGTTTTAAACCGAACTGGGAGCAGTTAATCGGTTTGGAATTAAATACTTAACACCCCTGATCATTACAAAATCATTAAATTATAATAACTTAAAAAAAAAAGGAAAATCACCGCAATAAAGAATCCCAAGTTGGATACAGGACCCCAGAAATGAGTAGTCTTAGGTCCAACAGGACTGTTCAAGATGGCCTTGAAGAACGCCATAAATGATCGATCTTGTAGCTAAATCTCTAAGCCTATCTTTCACAATTCACAAATAAGTAAAATAAAATAAAATATCAAATTAGATTAGGTTTAAAACATGAATAACAAAATGAAATAACAAAGGAGAACAGAATTATCTAAACTAACGTGAAGCTACTCATCAAAAATCATAACCTCAAATCAAATCGTCAAGTAAACAACCATTAGTCCATCAAATTCAGTAAACAAGAATAACATAATGAATTAAGTGAAGAAGATCGTTCCAAATCGTATACGATTCTACGTCTAATTTGCAGATTATGAACAGAAAACGGAGATCACCGACGTAAAATTGCAAATAGAAATGAAATTCAGATAGCTCGTACAAGTAATATAATTCATGTAACAGAGAATCGGAAATTCTAACCGTTGTTGAAGATAAATGGCAGAAGAAGTGGATATAACGTTGATGAGGAAGAAATGGGGAAGAAGATTTATGTTGGATATTCCAAGTCACTATCCCACCTATGGGTGTTAGTTTATTAGTTGGATGATTTAATTTCTCACATTTTTTTAAGCCCTTGATATATACGACAATTTGATTCATATGAAAACGGAGTTAAAACTTTAGCCAACGACTAGTTTAATAAATAAAAAATCATTTATAAACCACCCACTACAATGTCTATTCATCAACGTGTGTGGAATTTTAATTACCAGACTCAAATGAGTCTTCAACTACTATGTAAGAGTGTAAGCGTGAAACTACGTTTCCTCTTTTCATGGTACAACACAAGAAAATAATTTTCTTGTCACTAATCGATCAATTATTTATCCAAAATAAGTTGTGTAGTTTAAGTATTTTATCACTAATTGATCGATTAGTGATATAGTGATAAAGAAAATTCTTTTTGTACTAGACATTGTCTGTTTTATACATACTTTTTTTTTTAAATTACCACACATGCATTTTATATTATTTGAACTTATAACTATTATTTAAAGAATATACTAGTTTACTGTTAAAATTATCCATTTATAAAACGTTAAAGATCAAACTCCCTTTGTATTTTTGTTTTGTTGTAAATTCATATGATTACCGGTTGCCTCACCCTAAGCATATCGTCTTAAAATATTTTAAATATGTGGTTACTTTGTAGATTTAACTCTTACTATATTAATTTAGAGGATCGGTAACAACTAATTGTTATATTTTTTATTATAAGTTGGCTATATTAGTTAAATAATAATATTAATAACGTTGAAATTTATGTTATTAACCAATCAGAATTGCCTCCCGAATTTATATAACATTAAGATGGTGATACAATAGCAAGTAAATTCCTGCTTTTATGGTTATGAAAACAGAGAATTGATTTGAATTCAAGCCCTGATTTGGCAGCAGCCTAATAGGTACGAATGGCTAGAAAACAAAATTGAATACTTTTGTATATAAACTAAAATTACCTATCTTTTTTTTACTCTTTAATGTCATAAAATACATTATTATGTAGACTGGATAGTGGATACATCGTTTAATATAATAAAACATACCAATCGGTAGATTAAATATCTATTAGTTAATAAAATATTTTGCTATATTTCAAATAAAATCTAGAATAACTTTTGATAAAGAATGTTCTGATAAAATTCCGGTATGATTTATGATATTAACGATGAGTAATAAACGAAAAGATGTAATATAATCCAAATATGATTTAACAAATATTTTAAATGAACTACTAGTTAATCAGATCTATTTCATATATTATGAAGCATTATTAGAAGTTTTTCTGAACTACAATTTTATCTAGAACTATATAGTTTTTAATAAACTTTTAGAGTAAATATTCAATTAAAACATCTTATACTTGATTTTGGTTTAAACCGAGTTTGTTCTCTTAATATGACTATGGTAAAATAAATATTTGGTTTGATTAGAGTCGAATTTAATATTACATGAATGATAGAATACGTTATCTCAAAGGTAAAGTCAATTTTATAGATTTTAAGTGACCTTGATGGTCGTTTGTTTTGCTCGTGTCACCGAAGGTTATCCACTAAGGTTTTGGTCTTTTGGATAAGACTTCCACTATTATAACATATATCTCATATATCTACAAATAAAAAAATAGGCAAACCAAACTTCCACATGCATGGGCCCGGGGTGTCAATCCAAATTGGCACTCATGTACGGCCCGTTACCGAGCATTTTTACAAGAGGCTATTTTCACCACTCAGACCCGTAACATCCAAATCATATGAGAGCGACTTTAATATTACTCAAAGGTTCAAGCTATATACAAACCTATGAATAGTTATTTTGCATAACAGAGGGCCTGGTGCATGCCTTTTGCACCATTCCAACACCTTGGTACGGTCTTGTTTTCGTCCGTATCGCCTTCATTTATAGTTAACCAAAAAAAAAACTGTGTTCTCAATAAACAGTACAACTTGAATTGGACATGAAAGTATAAGAGTATTACATTAATGATGACATGTGAGTATGTATTCTCCATTAATCAATATGCATTAAGCTTTAGATTTACAGTAAACCTTCTATAACCACCCATACAGAACCTCGGTAAGTGAGAAAAGCACATCTGAAGTCAAGTTGAGGGCGTCTTATCTTCCTTCAACTGCAAGTACCTTTCAGAAGAAAACAATGGTAAGCAATCTATATACGCATTGTCAGCATCAAAGGGTTGCAAAAGTATTATTAATTTTGCAATTAGCATCACATATGATCAATGTAGTTTACCCTTGACCTCTTGCCCAACGGGAGAGTTGATAAAGTTGAACCGTTTCATTTGAGGCATGGCATGCAAGAAGAAGATAGTTGCGAGGCCGCACCATCCATGCAAATCTCATGCACAAAGCCGAATACACACACATCACTGCATCCAATGATTCAAAACTTATGGTTTATAAATCTTATTGACAACAATAATTTCAATCTCACACAGTATAAATATTTGTAGTTAAAGTTTAAACATGACACTACTAACCTCCAGTCATGTTGCCAGATAACATTTCTGGAGGTTTGTCAATATCAGCCATTGCCTGTCACATTTCAGCAATCATAACTTCTTAATTTAAGCATTCACGAACGATACTGAAAATATAGTGAAAAATCATACCGCTGCAACAAATCCCCAATTGGCCACGGGACCCCAAAAATGAGTAGTCTTAGGTCCAACAGGACTGTTAAGGAAGGTCTTGAAGAACGACATAGATGATTTTGCAATTAGCTATGCCTCTGCGCGCAATGGTCATGAAACTACTAGTTATGCAAGGTAATAAGATATACTTCAACTGTATCACATAGGAATCATAAGAATTTGGGGAAATTACCAAAATCAAAGCAACCACATGAACATAATAATACAAAAGAAAGAAATTTGCAGAGATAAACCAACCATTTTAAACCTTAAATGTTGCCATACACGTTGTTGCAAGGATATTCAAATTAACCCTTGAACATTGGGCACAACTATATTCTCATAATTGAAGTCCCGTTTATCTAACAATATATAGAATTATGGATTTGTAGTTTAATTACGTGTTAATCTACAATAATCCTGAACTAATTCATTATTAATAATTTGTGTTAATCAACCTATAGCCTTAAATCAAATAGACGAACAGTTCATACAATTTCTCTATCTCATGATAAATCGCATGGTTCACAGATCTATACATCTGATAGAGTTGAAAGGCAAACATAATATCGATATGAAACTACGATTCCTTAGTTTAATACATATAATCATCAAGAAATCAGTGCATCCAGATGCATAGTAAGCTCGAGCATGTTTCATCATGAAAAATTTATTCCTAATGATATACAATTCTATGTCAAATTTGCAACTTACGAGTACAAAATCGAGATAAACAGCCTTAATTTGCAGACGAACGACGATTGGATGCTTCTTACGAGTAAAATGAACACTCAGTAAGGAGAAACAGGGGGTCGGAAGTTGCAACTGTCGTCGGAGATCGAATGACCGATGAATCGAGAGGATGATCTTAGAAGGAAGAAACGTTGGGACACTAGTTATACAGTTTCTCACGGACACTATCAATAAATAATGACTTGGTTCCCCAAATATATAAATCCGATGTTTGTCTTTTTAATTTTGAACAGAGAATTTTACTTCTGTTACATCATGGTTTTCCAAACAAGATGTTGCAAGTTTCAAATTTTGGTGGGGGTAAGAATACTATGCGTTGAATCATAGGTTTTTTTCGGTTGTGAGCTTTCTGATGAAGGGGTTGGGATGCGGTTGTAGCCAGAAAAAATACACGTGAGAGGCATGTTTAGGATTACTTTTGAAAAGCTCTTTATGATTTTTTGAAGAGGTAAAAAGATAAAATATCATTTCAAAAGTCATCATAAATTACAATTTGTAACTTGTAGTGACTTTTTAAGGAGTATTTTGTTCTTTTTACCCTTGAGAAAGTCATAAGTAGCTTTTCAAAAACTTAACCAAACATCACCGAAATTATTTAAGATAACATGATTACACATGTACCGTTAAAAATTAGTCTTTTTTTCAAGAAAAGCGTCTAAGATTGATTCAATGATAGATGTGTAATTTCTTAGAACTTAACGTGACGAATGCAAAAGAGGAAAAGTTACATAGTATAACTAGAAACATACATGACAACATTATTATATTTTTGAAAAGTTATATAAAACTTAAATAACTTTTGTAACTTTATTATATTTTAAAAAAAGTCTTTATACTTTAATAAAAGAATAACTAGAGACGTACGTGACAACATTATATATTTTTTTCTAAGCAAAATCTTCTCACTTCTTTTTATTATTAAATAATTATACTAATTGCTGATAATTTTATTTGATTATTTATTATATTAAAAATATATTTTTAATAAATTAAGGAAGTGATATTTTTATGCCTACTTTCCGTTCGTTTTTATTTTTTTTAATACGAGTTTTTCCGGTTTTGATAGTCGCCGACGATGGTGTTAAATTGGTGTTAAATTGGTGTTACTTGATATAGTTTCACAAGCAATCGATTTAGAAACAAGAGGTCTGTCATGTTGAGAAACTATTTGCTTCAATATAAACTAGTTTTATCCCCTCGCACTTCATGGCGGGAGTTAAAACCAACACTGTAGTAACTCGAAGTTTTTTTTAATATATTATATAATGGATAAAGAGAATTTTTTTTGCGTGAAAAAAATGTGGAATAGGCCAATATTAAATCTTTTGTGGTTAATATTAAAAGCAATAAATATTTTCTGCACATACCGATCAATGTTTTTAATAAGTATTATAATTCTATTTTGAAGCCGAGCGAATTTAAAATTTGATTGATAGAGTTGGTATATAATGTTTTATAATTATAATATTCTAAATGCTATAATTTTATGTATCTTTCTAAAATCATTATTATTCACATGTACTAGTTGTTTTATGGAACTTTAACCCGGCGACTGCTATGAACAAAATGCAAAAAAAAAATATATCTTGTATTTAATCAGGTTAGAATCAAAACATGCAAAAGTATATCCCACCACACCTTCAAAAACATTTATGCAACATGGACACGCTTAATTTTGGATGGCTCATTTCTTTTGGAATGTAATTCAACCAAACACAAGTCTAATCTTACGTGCTTGTTTATACCGATAACGAGTCACGACAAAACTGGACAAAGTGACAAACACAATGTTACTAATATGCATAAACATCTCTAGAACCCACTTAAGGACTGCATGACCCGTATACTAATAAAAACCAAATGTGCTTCAATTTGCAATATCTATGGCTGACATCTATCAAAACATTGTCCATAAAAGCGATTTGAATACAGTGTTGACAGTCTTTGTTTGTTCAGATCTAGGAGAAAAAACAAAATATTACACACTATATGTTATATCGATCACATAAAAATACGAAACCAATAAAGAATAAACTAGTTTGACTCGATTAAGAGGCACTACACTACTAATAACAAAAGTAAATCGAAGAATAATCAAACATAAAGAGATGTCATAGGGGCTTCTTACTCCCCACAGATTCTCATTATACTCTAAAAAGAACATTATCAAATGAAGATGGTGATTGGTGAGAGATAGAGGGGAAGCTAAGATTGTCCCACATTGGCTGCTAATTGTTATTGCAAAGTGTAGATGTGTATTTATATAAGCAGCCCAGGTGCAATTGTGAAAGGCACGCAGCCATGCAATAAGCACATAGCGAACTATTCTTTCGCCTTTTACTAAAGAATACCGTGTGTTTGTTGCTTAAAGTGGCATACGCTAATTTTTGGAGAGTTTTTTCTTTATCAAAGAACTCCAACCAATCATAGTTTTAAAAATGTTGTCTTTGCATATAAATAGTTTTGCTGCACTAACATATTGTTTGCTGCAGTCTTCTTAAAAATCTCACAATTCATAACTCTTAGAATACAAAGATTTCTACTTAAAAGAAAAGAAAGGCGTAATCTAAGCTTTATTCACAAAAACAAGCTGTAAAAATTGTGACTTTGCAGACATGCAATAAGTCAAGTTTGAGGAAAAATTTTGCGAATCAAAGTATATTGAATATTTAGTTGACAATAAAAATCAAGATGCTCTGTGTCATGAGACTGACCTCAGCGTCTATCAAAGCAAGACGACGTAAAACGCCTTATGACATAACTCGAAGACGATGAATGTGTCAACCAGACATGACCACCGAGTTAGGATAACCATTTGCAGCACACTGGCCTGGCTTTTGGTTATAGGCATGACCCAGATGGTGAATATGTTTAGATTTAACCACTGCCATAAGTTAAATGAACACCTGAAGCTACAACTTGATAAAATCCATCTTATTTTCAATTGTGTCAAACCATGGCGAGCACAGTCACCCTAAAAATCATCCAAATGATAACATGGCCTGCTGCTCGGGCCATTGTAAAATATTTGTTTATACAAACGAATGAGCTATCAACGTTTTAACAATGCAGGAAGACTAAACCTTTGTATTGTAAACTATGATTTGGCTAGTGTTTTTACTGTTATGTTATTGTGATGGCTCACGGTCACACTAAAGTAAATGCAACATTAGGCCTTTTGAACGACATGTGCTCTCTTTTACTTGACTACTTGACCCATACACAAGTCAAAATCAAACGCGCATCTATTGGCGATAATCATTGGCCACATGTATCAATACATTGGCCATCAAAGCAATCTATATACAATACTTACATCTGTTTGTTATACAGATAACACTAAACCAATGAAGAACAAATAATGGCACTTTGTCATATATATTCCATTCATATCTTAATTTTATGGACTAAAAAATCATATGAACATGATGTGGTACTTTATGATGAAACTAAAACGATAACAAACTTGAATTTAGAACTTAAAAGTAAAGTAAAAGAACAACCAAATACAAGTGAAAATTGAAATACAGCCCAGCTGAATTTGTCCCACATCGGCTTATCTATATAAATAGAAAGTGAAAATGTGTGTATATAAGAAGCCCAACTGCTTTATAACAAAGCAAGCAGCCATGCAACGAGCACAAAGTGAACTATTCTTTCGCCTTTTACTAAAGAATACCGTGTGTTCGTTGTTTAAAGTGTCATTTGTTAAATTTTGAAGAGTTTCTTCTTTAGAAGAACTCCAACTAATTACACTTTTAAATTTTTTTAAAGCCAATATTTCTGGTTGTTTTCGTTTATATTTTTGTTCTTTAGTTATATTTTAGTGGTTTAACTGTTAAAAACAAAAATGTGACTATTAATTAGCTTAGAGTTACAGAACATATGAATAGGGTTTATAAAAGTGACCCTTGTTTTGAACGTCTTAGCTTAATTTGTTTGAAGTTACATAAGTATTTTCAACCCTTGTTTTGAACATCTTTGCTTAATTTGTTTAAAGCTTATGGTCTGAGTTTTGTTTGAAGTACTTCGGTTCGAGTCTTGTTTGAAGTAAAAACAGAAATATCTTCGGTTCGAGTCTTGTTTGAAGTAAAAATGGTCTGAGTTGAGTCAATGAGTTTTTATAGTTTGTTTCTTTTTAGAGGTTTGAGGATGTAGTCCTGAATTCCTAGTTTGGAAACAAATAAGTGGGTATCAAAATAACACATATCGTTCAAAGCAGGGCTATACATTCAACATTAAAAAAACCAAAATAATTGTACTACCGACTACGTTGATCCTATTAATAGTATTAAAGTTTGTTTAACTTGAACACCCAGTTTACGATTCATTTAATATGCATTAAATTTTCATTAATTGTTGGTTATTTTATATTAAGAGTAAAATGTCATTTTTATCTCTTACGTTTTGTTGAATTTGTAATTACAATCCAAAAACTTTTTTTGTTGTCATTTCAGTCACTGTGGTTTACCAAATTTTGTTATTTCCATCCACTCTACTAACTCCGTTAAGTTATCCGTTAAATATGAATGTATTTAACATCTTAATTGTCCAATTAAAACAAAATTAATCAATAAAATATTCAATTAAAACTAAAAGAAAAATATGAAGCAACTAGTGAGACCGGACGTTTCAGTTTAGAAGTTTTGATTAACGCTAACTATATGATCCCGTCTACTACACGTGTTGTATGAAAAAAATAAATGATAATTATTTAGTACTATTAAAAATTAAAAAAAGTTTTTTGAATTATAATAAAATTTTATTAACAAAACATTTTAAAAACCAAATTACATGGAATATAAAGTTTTTTAATACAAACATTTTAATAATTTTTTTGGAGAGTTAAAAAATGAAGTGTTATTGTTAATTATTTAATGGTTAATAATATGTAACTATAATCTCAATACTTTATTTTTTAATTTTTAATATTACTAAATAATTATTATTTAATTTGTCTATACAACACGTGTAGTAGACGAGTTTCTAAACTAGTTACCGTTAATCAAAAATTTTAAATTGAAGCGCCCGATCTCTCACTAGTTACTTCATATTTTTCTTTTAAGTTTTAATTGAATATTTTATTGATTAACTTTGTTTTAATTAAACAATTAAAGTGTTAAAAAAACTAAAATACTCTTATATTTAACGAAAAACTTAACGGAGTTAATGAATTGAATAGAAATGACAACATTTAATAAATCACTTTGACTGAAATGGCAAAAAAAAAATTTGGATTAAAATGACAAATTTAATAAAACGTCAGAGATGAAATTAACATTTTACTTTTATATTAATTTGTAGTAGGTTTAGTAAAAAAATAAAGTCATACAAAAATAAGAGGGTGAATAAATGCTCCAGTCTAAACATGTCTAATTTTAATGTGACAATTTAAAATAAGGGCAACAAGTACAAGTCAAAATGAACAGATGACCATGCATTTAGAACAAATCTTGAGAACGCTTTTTTTTTGGTGGGGTAGCCGAAACGAACCCATTTCAAATGTTTTGAATGAAGATTTCATGTTCTCTCAAAAGTCAATGAAAAATGCCTCTCATGACTCATACAGATAGAATCATAAGTGAAATGTACTCAATTTCATTACATCATCAAATTTCTATGAAAGCATAATAATTATCAAACTTTTTATTTATTTTATTTTCACACGTTCACGCGTCCACTTTCCATAGGTCTACTTTGCTCTTACATGTACTATTTTTATTTTTATTTAAAAAGGGTTCATTTTAAATCATCAAGAGATGTGATGATGGTAGGTGAAATAACCTAGGATAACAAGTTTTGCTACTGCTTGGATAATTTGTGCATTGTTCAAGCCAGTCAGGCAGCCATAATACTGCTTATATGCACAAAACACCTCTAAGATCCACAAAATGAAGTGCAAAGACCACTTAACTAAAGAATCTACCATGATCATAAAAATGGCATAAAAAACCTTGATAAAGAAATAACTTATCCGGATCTACAACAAAACTTGGACATAAAATTAGCCTACTTTCCTTCAAGCCTTATCTTTCTAATAATAGTTCAAGTGTAGCAAAAGAACATAATATCAAACCGCAGGAGCCATGATACAAAAAGTTGGCAAAATGAATACTGACTTACCACACCTAGTCATCATCTTCACTCTGCTGATTTTTTCTTCTTTTTCTTCTTACCATCACTAACTGCAGCCACATCCTCCATTTCAACATCTTTACTCTTCTTTTTCTTCTTCTTCTCTGTCCCATTCTCTGCATTTCTACCATTTTCTTTTCCATTTTCAGTGGGCTTCGATTCCTCTTCAAGTGCTCGTTTCTTTTTCTTCTTTCCAGATTTAAGTTCAGAAGCGTCTCCATTTGCAGCAGCATTCTCTTTATCATCTGCCTTTGCTTCATCGTCATCTTTAGACTTCTTTTTCTTGCTTTTCTTTGTTGAGTTTTCAGTAGCCTTGTCCACATCCATTTCTGCACCTAAATATAAGATATCAGAAAAAGGTAAATAATGTGTGATTCACCCTGAAATCAGTAATATCCAAGATCAAGATAATAATACTAACCTTGGTTTGCAGCATTCTCCATAGCAGCTTTCATGACCTCAATATTTTTACGAGGCGCAACCCCTTTGTCATAAAAGTCAAGACGTTCCTCCACTTGCTCACGAAGCTTATCACCAAAAGAAGTAGTGCTGCTCTCTGTTGTCAACAAAGGTCAATATACGTGGAGGTAGACCAATAATATAACCTTGGAAAAGAAATTATAAACACACCTGAAAAGCAATCAATTCGAGAAGCAATTGAGCACTTGTTAGCTAGATAACGAGCCATTCGACCTTTGTTTTTTGCAGATGCACGCCCAATAAAAGAGGAATGAAAAATAAGACCGTACTTTGGTGTGTTTCCTTTGGTTTTCAAAGCCCTAGAACCAAACCAGCAATATCAACATACATATCACCAATATCAAACTGCTTTCAGCTTATCTTAACTAATAAATAAACAATATAATACCTGAAAAGGGCCTTCTCTGCACCAAGGATTTGGAGTGTAGAAGAAGGGCACTTGGCAAGATTTGTAAGGCTACCAGCATGAGATATTAAACGAGCACCAACAACTTCACCGATTAATGCAGCTAAGTTTGGTGCTATGTCACTCATCTTAGCAACAAGATAATCATAAAGTTTCTTCCTATACTCAGCAAGGTCCATCACACGTTGTGCAAACATTTTAACATTAATCAAATCAATTGGTGACAAATCTTGGCCTGTAAAAGAGAATACAAAAACATCATGTATCATGATTACTTAACATTGTATTACTTATTTTTATAACCACAAAAAAACATAAGCTACAATCATTACCCATGGATGCTTTGGCAGCTTCTATTACTTCCTTTGCTTTATCTTCATCCCCAAGTATTTCTACTATACCTTCTAACTTATCTTCAGATAGTTCTGATTTATCTTCAATAAATTTTGCAAGTTTAGCATAAAGATAATTATCATTGACAATCTTAACTAGCTCTGGGAAATGCCACGAGTACCATTCCCTGCATCAAACATCAAAATACTTTCATTTGCAATATTATAATTTGATTTAAACACAACTATTACAATCTTTTTTTCCAAATTCAGACTGTAAAAAAGAAATTGAGCAGACCTGACTCTCATAGAAAATGAATTTACATCCTTATCAAGAGTATCAAGAAGGAATATTGCTTGAATAACCATATTGTCAACACGGTTCACATTGAATTTGACCTTTGCTCTGCTGTAACTGTGGCCCAAACCAAGTTGAGCTTTCTCCAAATCACCAGGCTATATAAATTCATTTCAATCAAAAGTCAGATGTCAAGATAAATAATAAACATTCTGAAAGTAGGTACAAATCCTGGAACAAAAACATGGCAGAAAAAACTACATAGAAATTAAATACCTTGAGATTATCAATAAATCTATCAAAATGCAAACGAACACCTCGAATGAGTTCAAGAACAAACTCATTGCTCTGACAAGGGATCTTGGTTTCTTCATATATGTGAGACCCAATTTTTGGATCTGCTACCCCTAAGCTAAACTTAGGCTTTTTACCTTCCTTGACCTTGGGAAGACTAAGCTCCAAGAAATTCCTCAACTCATCAGTCATTTGCCCTGAACAATAAAAAAGTATGCTTAAGAATTAAAACACCATATATATGTTACAGCAAAACTTTAGAACACTTAAAGAATAAAGAAATCAAAGATTAAATTCTCAAAGTGTAATCTCCATAGTCCATACTATCATGACTAGTATTGCTTAATTTTCACCAACTAACACTATTAGCACAAATATTCTAATCTATGTTATAAAACTGTTGTTAAAATCATAAAAATCATCTGCTTGTACGATAACAAACAGAAGCATAAGAAACAATAGCATACAACAAACTGAACAAATCTTACAAACCAAAGACAACAAACTTCTTCACTACAGTATGCCCAAAACACTAACAAGAGTGAAGTTCAAATAACATTCACATATATGTATCTGCATGTACATATATACCTTCGGAAACCGCATTTTGCTGATTAAGAGCATCAAGAGCCGATTCAAACGGACTAAAAGCGGCAAGTTTCACAACTTTTCCAAAGCGATTGAGATCGGTCACCGAGTTACGAACAGCCTCTGTGTTCTGACCAATTTCATCGATACCATGGGCCAAAAACAGACCGTATCCAGACGCTGACTCGTAGAGAAGATACAACGCCATTGAAGAACAACAACTCAAAGCTTCAATGTGCTTGATTTCGCACCTTTGTGTAAACTAATTTAGGGTTTTGGCGTCGCTCCTCTTTCGCTCTCTTGTTATGGAGAGAGGCTAGGGTTTTTAGGGTTTTACTTCCTTTTAAAATGAAAGTAACGAGGTTTTGTGAATTGCAATATTGCCCCTGTTTGTTGTTGTATTCTAAAACAGACCCTTGAATAATGGGTTTACACAATTATGTAATTAAAATGAATTGAACTTATTGACATAATCTTTTACAACGCATTTTTTTTACAGTTAACAATGTTTTAATAGATTTGTTTAAGTTTCTATATAAATTCTTTATACTATAAGATTAGATGCTGGACGTAAACTCCAATTCAAGTAGAATGAGCACAAGATTTTTAATATTGTAGTTTGCATATTGCGAGTGGTTAGACCTAGCAATTTTAGTCAAGCTGTTTAAATTTAAGCTGACATGGGCACTAATAATAAAAGCAATGGGTTGATTTGGATGAAGCTTTATTTCTAAAGGGTTAAACTGGGCAAGTTTAAAACTTAAAAAAAAATATAGATTATGATGGGTTGCATCTTAAAACATAACTGATCAAGATGGGTTGTGCCTAAAAAACCCAACATATCCTCATCAACGTCTATTCACAACTTACTCCATCAATTCTCTCCCGTTGACAGTCATCGGATCTCCATTTTGCTACAGTGATAATGGTAGGAGTTTGTTTTCATGCTTCTGATTTTGGTTTGTCGTTGGTTCTCAAATAAAAAAAGGTTTCAAAGTAGTTTGAAGTTAGAACAATTTCAGGCGAGCTCCACACATCTCCGAACAAATCCATCACGTTCTTGAAAGCTTCGAAGATTTCCCGAAACATGACGAAATCTTACAAAATCTTGTCGGCGATCTCACCTCTCGAAACCTTACAATCACCGGTGAAGCATTTCCCAAATCGGCGGATCTTCAGCGAGCTTCGAAACTCAACAATCTCCGATGAGCTAGCTTCGAAATTTATTGTCTCTCTCACCCCTCAAAACTCCTTCACTCACGAGACGGATTTGTTATAGGAACTTGAGCTCAAGGATTTCATAACACACGAGGTGCGGTTTTCTGAAACCAATAATGCATTGATTTAATTACATAATACATTCTCCAAATATTTTCATACAAAGTGATCAGGATTTTCTCTAATTTTACCTTCGATTTAAGATGTTTCAATAAGGTTCCTCCAATTTTCCAAGGCCCATACGTTATAAGCAGCTCACAATCCCAAACCCAAGTAACATTGAGCCCACCAACAGGCAACACAACAGCATTCCAAAACCCATCGGCTACTCAAATTTAGATTAAAACATAATATTCAAACATAAAAATGAGTAGCTATATTTTAACAAACACAATGGATCCCTGTTGAACAGCATTAGCATGTGAAACTATGCCTATCCTCACAGCATTATTCTCTAAGCCTTAACATAATAGCCTAATTTCTGGTGCTCATCATTTAAACAAACTTTTGTTTTTAGTCATTTTGTATAGAATTAAAAAATTAATCACGCCCAGTGGGACTCGAACCCACAATCGCCTGATTAGAAGTCAGACGCCTTATCCATTAGGCCATGGGCGCTTTGCTGTTCAAATTTAAGATACTTGGTATTTATATTTGACGATAAAATCTATTTAAAACAATATTTCTTTTCAATATAAAGTTCACTCTTTTATCGTCTGTTTGTTTGGTTCTTACCCGGATGACTGTCTGACTTAGTAAGCCGGTCAGCCTATTTGATACGTTTGAAATTAGATTTGATCGGTCCTTTTGGTCTGATCCGGATCTGGATTTGAAACATGCTGATCAAGACCAAGGTGATGCTGGAGGTGGTGGCGGTGATGCTAGAGGTGGGTGGTGGGTGGAAGAGGCGGTGAAGAAGATGGATGAAGATGAGATGTTTAGAGGTGATTTGGTTAAAGGTGATTTATATATAAGGTGATTTGCAGAAACGGTTTTTGAGTCAGTCAGATACCAAATCAAACAACCAAGTTTCAGTCAGACGCATACCCAGTCTGAACATCTAACTGGGTCAGTTTCTGACTCAGTCAGATCTTACTGAGTCAGTGTAATCAAACAGCCCCTTAGTTTTCAAAAATCTTGAAAGTGCGTGTGTTTCGAAAACCTAATATTACACGATATTATGTTATGTTGTATGATACATTTTGTAATTAATATTTTGTAAAAGGGTTTTAAGAAACTTCACTTGTTCTAATACATTTTCCTTGTGATTTATAAACATGCTTAAAATCAATGATTGAACTTCGGGTGCTTAATAATGAGAATATCATGAATAAAATATAGCTATTTTTAAGAATATATTTTATATTTATAATCATGATAACATGAATATATTTCTATAGACGGAGCTATAAAAGAATATGTTATTGATCGGTTAGAGAAATTCTATTGCTACAAGAATAACAAGACTCGCCAACTAAGATGACTCAACAACTAGGACGATCACCTACAAAACCATTATCAACTACGCGAGAATAATTATTTTAAGAAAAGAGAGTTAGCTTTTGGGACGTCTTCTCATCATACTTATATCAACTAGTAATCAAATAGATATCCTAATACGACATGTGTTTCCTCAATACATGTTAGGTATTGTTAGATTTTCCTTATAATCAAATTTTTTATAGGTGGTCCTATCTATAGAAACATGATTGACACTGTTTGATTGAACAAGAGTTGCAACCATAAATCAGTCCAGTTTATCGTATGCATATGCCAAAACGTCGGTATTTACACCAAACCACTGTCTTAGACCGCTTTGGTATGAACCATTTTGGGTGTTTCACGTCTTAACTTTTTTCCTTAGAGTTGTTAAAAATGTAGTTGAAAACTACTATGATTTTTCAGATAAAGTGAACTTTATAATCTAGAAAGAAGATTGACGACCTTGAAGTAAAACAATGGGCAAAATATTTACTTTTGAATAAATATTAACGTTATCAAGAAAAAATAAATCAGAAAACCTTCACGTTGACATGTTATTTTATTATAGCTATAGGTCTGTAGAAGTGTATTATATTTCTAAAGAAAGCTAACTTAATGATTCACTCATACCTAATCATTCTAAAAAAATACTTATCAGTTTAAACATTAATTCACATACACATAATATTTTTATTTCAAATTTCACTCTTTATTAGTATTAAAATAAAGAAAAATGGATCTGAACGTAATATTATTTCATGACGACAACATTAAAATGGTAGAATTATTACATTTTTATACGCCATTCACTGTGTTGGGCCGTTGGGGTATAATGTATTTCGATATGTCACGATTCACTAGTCGTAATCTGCTTGACTATTTATTACAGAAATAAAACTTTTAGTATAATTGTTGTATTAAATTATAATTTTGAAAATTTATATATAACAAATTAATTCAATTATTTGAAGATGACAATTTGTCTTTGAATGATTTGAAAAGATGGTTGGGCTCTACCTCTTTATTATTTTACATCTTTATACTAAATAAAAAGATGGGTATCAGTCTATCAGATGCCCTTTTCCCTCATTTCCCACTTTAATGCTATCCGCCGCTCAATTTTCTTCCCTACATTTAAGTTGGCATACAGTTTAGGAACATGTTATGGGCCTTATATAAGAAATATAATACACTTTTCATATATTATACTACTTTTTATTATATGTAGAATTTAGATTTTGTATAACTTTACCAAAATTTAATATACGTCTTAGGACCGGTTTTGAAAATCAGACCAGATCAAGAATTTGTTTATTTATGAGGTTAAATTTAAAAAGATATTGACTTGGGGGTAAATATATATAAAAGATGACTTCAGGGGACCCGCCGATCACACCAGCGAGTTCTCCCTTCTGTGCACTGTCAAGATTCCATAACATTTGTTTTCTTTCTCAGAACCCGTTGATGTCACCGGCAAGTTTTGACCCGGGTTTTAAAAAGAGAGAACCCGCCAATGAGACTGGCGGGTTCTTTTTTATTAGGGTTGGTTGGGTGTTTAATATAAACCCTTGCATCATTTCATTTTTTCATAAAATTCCGAATCCTAAAAAAACCCCTTAAACCAAAAACCAAAAACCTCCTCAAACAACATAAAAAAATCACACTATCTTCACTTAAAAAACCTTCATCCTCAAACAACTCAAACCAAAAACCTCTTCAAACCAAGTTCAAATTTTTTGGTTTTTAGTTGTTTGAGGATGAGGTTTTTTAAGTGAAGACAATATGAATTTTTTACGTTGGTTTGAGGAGGTTTTTGGTTTGAGGGTTTTTTTTTTTTCAGGATTCAAGATTTTATGAGAAAGTGAGATGGTTCAAGGGTTTATATTAAACACCCAACACCCGATCAACCCTAATAAGAAAGAACCCACTGATCCCATTGGCGGGTTCTCTCTTTTCAAGACCCGGGTCAGAATTCGCCAGTGGCACCGGCAGATTCTGAGAAAAAAACAAATGTTATGGAATCTTGGCAGGACACGAAATTAAGAAGGGAGAACTCGCCGGTATGACCTAATTTTTAACTAGATTAAAAAAGTTTGATAAGAATCAGAGTAAATCCTATAAATTGATCGGTACTTTTTTTATTTTTTTGTTGGCTATTTAGATGTTTAGATCCAACCGACTGGTTTTATAGACAAAATAATACGACCCTTTGATTTAACATTTGGTCCGATAATCAAACTTTTAAGAATAACATAACGTTTGTCCCTTATTAACGTTTATTGATGATGCATCTAATGGTTGAAGAAGATGCCTACCATGTAGACGATAAATCATGTATATGGTTATTTGAATTCACTGTGGAGGTTTTAAATCAAATAATACAAATTTTATTTTTTCAAGTTATAATATGATTTTCTTTTCTACTTAAACTCATAAGTCATGACATTATTCACATCACATAAGAATATAATATTCTTTGACTTATTAAAAAGGTCCTATGACTTATTAAAAAATATTCTTTGAACTTGCGTCCAAACATAAATTTCCAAATTAAGGAATGGGTCTATTTGAAATCTGCATAAATTTTCATATTAAGAAAAAAGGAAAAAAAAATAACAATCACAGCCTGTCTCCTACTTGCTCTCACAGTCAACAATACACATTTGCCCTTGTAAGCATACCAATTGACGAAAATGTAACCCTTCTATGAATCTGATTTTAAGAGGTTGGTTAAATATAGCTTATGTTTTTTTAACGCACCTTATATTGATTTGATGCATTTTTATGTTTTTTTTTAAAGATCATGCGTCTCCTTAAGCACTTGTATATGTTTGTATACATCTGTTTTGAACATGGATATGGACTCATGAGATTATGAGAACTCGTATATAACTTTTTGCATAGTTGGATGCCAAGTCAATAAAGTATCACTTCTTTTTCTGATTCTAAAGTAAAAACACAAATACTTACATATGTATAAAAGAAAACTATAAGAATCTTTGGTTAATAAAGCATGTTAGATACAAATTGAAATTTTATAAGTTTGAGAGAGGTGAAAAGCTTTGATTCTCTTGAAGGTTATAGTTCAATCTTTCACGTTGATGAATAATTACGAATTTGATAATGTTAACATACTGATCACTAACATATCAGTTCAAAAAACCCATAATTTAATAGTTAAAATAAAAAGAAACTTATTGAAAACGGTAAACTCTCCGGATCAGGACTAAAATAATTACCTGCTTCAAGCTGGGCATGTGGATGTATATCAGACTACCCATTGACACCAGTATGATCTAATGTTAACTCGTGCTAAATATTCTGCATGAGGTACAAATTATAATAACTTCATCTGAGGTGATTTTGGAAGTTAAATTCCTTTATAAATTCTTGTTGGGTTCTTCTTTTGTGCTTTATATATCTAATTTGGAACAATAAGAAAGATTAAAATCACCAAAAAAACCCACATCTTTATGTCGTGACATATGTCTTCTTCAATGGCAGCAAAAGCACATGTGGACAGCACTAAATGCAGTGGAACTTCAAATTTCTGAAAGTTTCTTACAAGTGACATTAATTTTCAACTACCCACATCATGGTCCATCTTTGTTTCCTACCTTATTCGATTGATTCCTAAAATTTTGTTTAAAAAATATCATATCTTGATTTCACATAGAACAGAGGAGAACATAGCATAATGTTTGTCTGTTATCTGTTCTTAGGAGATGAACACTTGAACATGGACTTATAGTTCCTATAAGTTTTGTTTTCAGTGTTATTGTTTGTCTTTATCTTCTTGGTTTACCATCAATAAGCTCAGTTTTATGTAAACATCACAGATTACACTCTTGATCTTGAAGACACAAAACCAGAGCATTTTAATGGCGGTTTCAAGCTTTTATCTGCTGTTCTTGACTCTTTCATGGAGTTTCTTGAACATAAATGCAATTCAACCTTCACAAAAGCAAGTTTTGCTTCAATTAAGAAAGCAACTAGAGTACCCAAAGCAATTGGATTTTTGGGCCAACCCAAGTAATGACTTCTGCTACTTGTCATCACCACAAGTGAACATCACCTGTGAGAACAATTATGTTACAGAGCTCAAAATAACAGGGTTTTCTGCTGATCAACTGCCAAAGAAGGTAAAAAGTTCAAATTTTGATGGGTTTCCAATTCCTTCACAAACCCTTTCTCATAATTTCTCAATGGACTCTTTGATTGCCACTTTGTCAAGATTAACAAGCTTGAAGGTTCTTAGTTTGGTTTCTTTAGGAATCTGGGGCCCACTCCCTAACAAAATTCAAAGATTATACACACTTGAGTACATTGATTTGAGTTATAATTATCTATATGGGTCAATTCCTCCAACTTTTACAAGATTAAAAAGTCTTCAAAGTGTGATTCTTGATGGGAATTTCTTGAATAACAGTTTCCCTGCTGGGGTTGACTCATTATCAAGTTTAACCAGTTTGAGCCTAAAAGATAATTCTTTCTCTGGTCAATTACCAGATCTACCAAATTTACCAAGCAGTTTGGTCATTCTGTATCTCAGCAAGAACTCATTCTCTGGTCAAATTCCAGTGAAATATGGTCAACTCAGTAACCTTCAAGAACTTGATCTTTCGTTCAATTCGCTTTCTGGTGTCATTCCCCCTTCAATCTTCTCATTACCATACATTTCCTACTTGAATCTTACATCAAATAAGTTGACTGGTCAGCTACCAAGCCGATTACAATGTGGGAACAAACTTGCAGCAGTAGATATTTCAGTAAACCGGTTTACAGGTGGTTTACCTTCTTGTTTGAGTAATGATTTGAACAATAGAACTGTTAAGTATGATGGGAATTGCTTAATGATTGATGTTAAACATCAACATCCATCAAGTTATTGTGTAGAAGAAGCCAGAGGAGTTGAAGTAGATCCAAAGAGCATCAAGGATTCAAAGAAAAGAATGAATCCAGTAATACTTGTGGGAGTGATTCTAGGGAGTGTTTTACTTCTAGTGTTTTTGGTATTCGGGTTTGCGGTCATTCGTAGGAAAAATTGTGCTCAAGGCCTATCAGAACCAAAATTGTCACAAAAAGCAGTGCAGGAATATTCTATTACGAGCTACCCATCTGAACTCTTAACCAATGCAAGTAAGTCTTTCAAAAAACATGATCTTGAATTAGAACTAAACATAGCATCAGAGCCAGAACATGTATAAAAGAAAAAAATTTTGTTTGGGGTGAAAATTATTTGATTTCTAATATTACTTTAAAACTTTTGAATTGGGGAGACTGCACCTGCTAACCTCTTTCTGGATATGTAACTAATGGTGAATTTTTATATAGGCAGATGGAATGTTATCTGTTAATCTTATAAAAAATTATTATTACTATTTTCAAAGTTCCCATGAGGCTAAAAGCCTAAATTTATGATTTAATCTTGAATCATTGTGTTCTTGAACTAGGGTTTGTTTCTGAGGCTGCAAAGTTGGGTACAGAAGGAATCCCAGTTCACAGATTGTTCTCTTTTGAAGAGTTGAAGGATGCTACTAACAACTTTCATAGATCTACCTTAATGGGGGAAGGTTCATCCGGCAAGGTACCAATCTAAAGGCACAATGGACAATATTAACTACTTTTGATCTTTTCCTTCTAAACTAATTTTCTAAATTTAGCTTTTAGTAAAAAACATAACCTAAATTGATTCCTAAGTCAATGAATCAAAATTGCCTCTTCTATATCAACATGTAAGAGCAATAATTATGTTCATAACTTTCTCATATCTAGATCTACAAAGGAAAGCTAGCAAATGGAACAGACATTGCAATAAGGCATTTGACTGTGTCCAAAAAGTACACAATCAGAAACCTTAAACTGAGGTTGGATTTGCTTGCGAGGCTGCGACACCCTCATTTGGTTTGCCTTTTGGGACATTGCATTAGTAATGAAGGACCAAATGACAGTGATTCAAACAAAGTATACCTTGTGTATGAATATGTCAATAATGGGAATTATAGCACGCTACTTACTGGTAAGTATTTTGATATATAAAATGGCCATAAATTTGAGGATTTTTTTTAATTTATTGATGTTTGATTGTTTAAAGCAGAGAATGATATTGAAAGTGTTCTTAAATGGGAAGACAGATTGAGAATATTAACTGGTGTGGCTAAAGCTGTGCATTTCCTTCACACTGGACTTATTCCTGGCTTCTTTAACAACAGATTGAAAGCAAATAATATTTTGTTGCATGAAAATGGGATGGCAAAGCTGAGTGACTATGGGCTTTCTATTATAGCAGAAGATATCAAACAAGAAGATGTATGTAAAATAATTATAAACTAGAAAAAAAAAAAGTTTTTGTTCATGCAATCACAAAACCTAACCTTTTTTGTTTTCATTATTTTGAACTTTGCAGACCAACGGGGAAGGTGTCGAATCATGGTAAGGGCTTTTCTTTGGTGAAATACTAGAGGTGCCTATTTTGGCGGGTCGGGCAGGTCACTACGTGTTCAAATGTGCCATGTCCGGCTGGTTGACAATGCATTTGTCTGTGTTTAATTTTCTTTATACATAAGTAATGTGTTAATTTATCATGGCTGCAAAAACAAGATTACTAGATATAACCTAAATCTTTGAATGAAATCCGATAATTTGACTAGTTTAAGATAAAACAGAGTAGTTTATGGATCTTTTTCGCAGGCAAATGAAGAACTTAGAAGATGATGTCTACAACTTCGGATTCGTTCTACTTGAATCTATTGTTGGGGCTTCTGCTGCATCTCGAAAAGATGAGTTTCTGATGAACGAAATGGTAATTTCCTTGAAAATAAATTGTAAATAAATGTGATCATGGAAAAGAGTTATTGCCTTTTGGAGTAAATCAAAGAATCTGTCTCCTTTCTCTGGTCGTTTCAGGCTTCATTTGGAACAGAAGACGAAAGAAGAAAAGTAGTGGACCCCATTGTCCTTGCTTCATGCTCACAGGAATCTTTGTCGGTTATAATATCCATAACTAAAAAATGTTTTGTCAGTGATTCGTGGGCACGACCGTCTTTTGAAGATGTGCTTTGGCACTTGCAATATGCTGCTCAAGTTCAGGCTAATACACCACGACCTGCTATATATTAGATAATCTCTTCAAGATTGTTGTCATGATGAAAAGTAAGCAGATAATAATATGCCATCACTTTTGTTTTTAATTTAAATGTAAATATTTAGATTATGTCAGTAACCTTTTTATTTATATGATCTCCATAATAAAAATGTTAAAAATGCAAACCTTTAGACCTGAATATGATCAAATCCTGCATACAATTTAAGAGCTATAACCATTAGATTCATGTCGAATATCTTGCAGCTTCATCAAATATTTCTGTTTCCCTTTAGCTCTTTCTCTTCTAGTGCAATTCGATGCTGATTCAAGTCAAACAAACGGGTTCTTAAGTGATCGTTTATTTCCATCAAACGTCTTGTCATGCCATTAATCCACAATCTACTTTCAATATTTGTTTCAACCTTCAACTGTAAGGCTTCAGGTGTTCTTTCCATCTGTCATATCAAAAGAACATTATTCAGTTGTCAAGTGAGTAAATGTGGCAATCTTTCTATAATATGATCAGGCAAGAGCGAAACTGGACCTCCAAATCGAGAGCCTGCTGGTTGAGTAAATCAAAACTTTGATATTGGTAAGTAATTTTCGGTTGTTCTTCTGGTGATGACATAATGGTAACAGTTGGTAGTAATAGATCATTTTGCTGAGAATATTTTTGGAGCGAAGATACTGGCAAATGAGTAGATTTCCTCTGATGATTATCTAATGGAATCAGTGAAGATTTTGGGATCACGATCATATTAGTTATAAAACCTGCATACAGGTAATTTGATTCACTCGAGAACAATAATTAAAATTTTATAGGAGCATTCAAATTTGAAGCAGACAAAACAGAATATTCAGGAGTTAAATAAAAACTTCATTGCAGCCAACATTGTCAAATGGCATAGCGAAGGGCAAAATAGTCCTTTCACAGTAAAAATACATGTTTAAAAGGGATATTAACTACCTTTTTGATGATGAAATCTTCTAATTATCACACCTTTAACAATATCCCATAAGCACGCAGTACAATCTTCTGAAGCAGAAATAAGACCAGATCTACTAAACGTCAATGCCGTAATTGATTCCCTACACTTTCCATTACAGTAGTTAGCAAGTTTTGTGTATTTTAGCAAAATAATATGTTCAGAATATTACATCAATTTTTTATATATTAACAAGCACTAACATACTTGTGTCCACTCAATTCAACTTTTAGTTCCTCTAAATCATCAACAGTAGATTCCTTCATTAATCCAACATCAAATGGGGTCATGAATATTTTTCCATCCGCACTTCCAGAAAACAAAAACCTCTCTGCAGGGTCAAGAATCGTTGCAGTTATTGGTTGTGGAAAAACCCATGTTTGCAAAAGAGTCCCATTAACAAGGTCCCATACCTATTGTTAAGATTTAAGAATAATAATTTAGTAACATATCAGATATTCAGTATAGTAGAGGTAGCAATTTCGACCCATTTACTTATCAACGAGTAGCATTGAGTTATGCTTTATCCCTGACAAGTCAAACTTCACCAAAGTCAATTTTTTCGGTGAAAACCATTAAATGGTAACCATGTTTCATGTTGTTCCATTAAAGTTACTCAGAAAATTTTAACTACAAAAACCACTCAGGTTTCAATATTGTTCTATTATGATGAATGAGTGACCTACACAGAATAGTTATGAAACTTGGTTACCATAGGTGACATTTTCTCTATTATATAAGTGTATTGAGAACTTTGATGCAATAGTTATGAAACTTGTATTGAGAAATTCGAGTGGTTTTCGTAACCATAGGTGACATTTTCTCTATTATACAAGTGTAGAACTCCTAAACAGTTCTATCGAAAAACATTACATTGTATTGAGATGACACAAATTTTGTAACATGTTTAACAAACCAGATAATCATACATATATGGGGAAAGTAAGTGTTTTCATTCAACCCAATCACTTATATTTGCCACCTCTAAGCATACAAATATTAAAAATTAGTATTTAAAACTTCACATAACCTTGCAAGTGCCATCAAGAGAGCTTGACACAAAAACCGAATTAAAGACATTTGCTGATGGACAGAGTCCAGTTATGAAGGACTTATGAGCAGTTAAAACACTAAGTGGTGCATGAAAAGACCCTGAGTCTGTCTCATCTAACAAACTGTCATGAAATTATAATCATTTTTAAGATACTAGATATAATTTCTGTTGAAATTAACGATAAAAAAGACATGTGTCACCTTATCATTGGCCAGACAGCTATGCTTCCATCTTCAGAACCAGATATTAGAAGAGAAGAATCATCAGAAAATGCCAAGCAGGTTAATGGCGAGTTATGTGCATGCCAAGTTTTGAGCAGTTTCCCATTTATTACCTGATGGAAAATACAATTATCAAGAAACAACTTGGGTCTATCATCTATGACAACATTATATTCATAAGAAACAGACAACCAGAGTTAGGACACAACCAAGATAATGTGTTTCCATATTATCCAATTTCTGTGTGTTGTTTTGTTGTTCTAAACATGCCAAGATATAGTAAGAGTGTGTTTAGAATTTCGTTAGAAAGTAATAGTGTGATATTGAACTACAATCAAATGATAAACTGAGGATGAGCTTCGGATTGAAGTTGTAATAATTAGATAGTTGCTTGTTTGTGTGTTTGGTAAATTCTGAATATACGATAAAATTAACATATAACATTAATAGAGCATAGATTTTCTGAAGTGATGAGTTTTAAGTCTCTAGTTAGGTACAAAACTAAGTTATTTTATTTTATCCTTAGATAACAATTTTGTTGCAGCTGATATGCAATTGATTATCCGAATGATGATATGATCAAATAATTAGAACCAAAATCTGTTTATCCAAATACTAATTAACTCTGTTGCAGTTGCTATGAAATTGATAATCCAAAAGTGTCACCACAATCACACGATCAGGAGCCAAATCTATATCAGGAGCCAAATCTATCTATAAAAATACTGATCAATTCTATAATGCAAACCAAACACCCCTTGAGAATCATAGCAATGACCATAGATGATGGTTAAATTACTGAGCCACATTTATATTGTTTATAAAAATTTTGGTTTTGTGAAAATTATCATGTGTTTGTCTGTGATTTTGATCCTAACATAATCTTGAAATTCTGTAAGATAGGAAGTTATTTGAGGAAGAAGTAGATAGTTTTGGTGTACCAAAAATCATTTACCTCCCAAAGACAGACATTTCCAGAACTCGCTCCACCAGCTAAATATATACCGTCTTTTGAACTAGAAACCGGCTCAATGGCTTCAACACAATAGCTCCGCAAAGATGCACGAGGCTGAAATATTTTAGTTTTTGGTAAGAATTAATTATCTTTCTACATTAATGACACACACAATTACAACAGTTGAAAATTTCATAAGTTATCGACTTATTGCTAATCCAACTGAAGTTGTACCACTCTACCACATCAATTACTGATCATAGGGTGATTCAGATCAGTATTTTACAGAAGTACAATCAAATAACCACTGACACATGAGAAGTAGTAATTTAGGAAGAATCAGATCACGCACATAAAACCTAATGACAGATTAAACCCAATCCACATGCACTTACCATTAATCTCATAAACTAGACATATAACTATAAACCTAAGTACACCTGTGTAAAAAATTCAACAAATGAAACACTTCAACGGAGAATTGATAAAAAAAACCCTAAAAACGAATTGAGAATATGTATACCTTAGAGAAAGGCCAGGTGAAGATGACGCCACCGGCGACGGATCCAGGGCGGTGAATTTGAGAGGCGATTAAGTACTGATTTCTCAAACAAGTGATTCCATGAAATGGTGAAGCACATGTGGGTATGTGAAGAAGGTGATCCCCTGTTTCGATGTCCCAAATCGTCAATCCCACCGTTAAATTCTTGTCTCCACACACCACCAATGCTTCCTTCATCGTTCTATCTTCCGATTCACAGTGAAACACAGTGTGAATGCTTTGATATCGAAGAAAAAATTGGGGGTTTTAGTGATCGACGAAAAGGGGCATCAGCGATTACAGGGGTTGCTAATTCGTTTGCGTGATGGTGCAGGCGGGAATTCTTGAATATAATTTTATAAATTATAATCTATAAATCTATAATTTATAAATTTATAATCTATAAATCTATTTAGAAATCTATAAATCTATAAATACTAATAAAAGAAGTATAATTTTAAAGCTATTAAATTTTATTTTTATCCCTACTCTCTCCTAATAAATATCACATAAATACAAATGATATTATTCAATTTTTTTATATTACATATATACTTTTTTAAAGTGATATTTCTACAAATGCAATTTTTAAGTAAATAACTTTTTTTATAAATAAGAATGTCTTTCAAAAAAAACTTCAAAAAAACACAATATATTTTAAAACCTATGACTTTTAAAAAATAATTCTTATGAAACAAAAGTAATTAAATTTCAAAGTTATAATAAATAAATTATTAAAAATGACATTTTTTTAAAAATAGTTTGTTTTGAAACAAATTGTTTAAAAACCAATTAAAAAAGCAAATAAATTTAAAAAAAAAGTATGCAATATGATATCGTTATTTTATCACTCGTATATATTGTTAATCATACCTCTAAAATAAAGCAAAGAATCATTTGTCACTTGTCATTCTCTTAACTCGTGTTTTTGTCATTTGTCAATTTTCTGGATATTCACAAATCAATTTTCACTTCAAAAGTGTACTATAATAATTTAAATTCTCATACAAATTTCTCTCTCTTATTAAAAAGAAATTTTATTAATTGTTATGTTTCTCTCTCTTATCTATTTTTTTTAAATCAAACTATCTTTTTTTTAAATAGATATTATGAAGGAAATTAGAAATTACTTCTTTTAATCAATATCTAAATAACAAGAAACTACATTTTTATATAATATGAAATTTTCTAAAACAATAAATATTTTTAAATAAAATATTTTAAATCATTTTGTTTTAAAAAAATTATAAACAGGTGAAATATTTTTAAAAAATCTAAAACACTAAAGATATTTTTTATAAAAATCTAAAAATGAATGTTTAATATGTAACTTTTTACATGAGAAAGTTAAAAATAGTATAACTGTTTTGTTTCTTAAACAAAAGTATATAATTTTAATTATATTTTACATTAAAATATTATAATTAAAGTAGCTATTTATACGTAACTAACATTATATTTAATCTTCAAACGTGATTTTATATTACATAAGTTTTTATTAATAATTATTTAATATTTTATTTATTCAATCCGTGTATTACATGGGGACTAACCTGATAATAATATATTTAAGGGTTAAAAACATACTTCGTCTCTAAAACTCTTTAATTAATTAATATATTCCAAAAAAAAAATTAAAAGGTGTATATCCCCTTACAAAACCTTGTAAATTTAATAATTTTCATTAAATGTGGTTTATATAATGACTAATTTGCTCTTATTTTTACTAGTTATAATCAGTTATATCGTATTTTAAAATATCATTTTATAGTTAACAAATTTTATTATATTAACATTTTATTATTAAACTCATGTAATATATGGGTTTACTAAAACTATTATCATCTATTGCTATTAATCCATTTGGTCAGTGTTTTATTTTTCTTTTTTGGTTTTGTGTGTGTGCTTTCGTTGGGTTTGTTTTGGGCGTAGGTTCAAGGTTTTGGGGGTGAGGTTTTTCTTGTGGGTTTTTTGTGTTTGGACACGTCTATTTGATGTGTTTAGATTATGTTCGTTTATAGAGTTCTTTTGCGTTGTCTTTCTTCGGGTTCCCACTTTCTTTCTTTCGTTATCGATACCCTGACACCGCTATTAAGGTTTGAGTTTTCATTTTGTTTGTTTTTTGGGGGCTTTTATTTTTATTGGTTTTCTATTTTGGACTGCGTCGCCTTCTTGCGGTTTTGATTTTCGTCTATTTTGTGTATGGTGTTGGATTTTGATTTAGTTTTGGGTTCTACGTGTTCTGGTGTGTTATGGATTTGAGGTTTGTTGTGTTTTATCGAACCTTCATTTTGATTATGATTTTGGTTTAGGGTTACGTTAAAACTCGCATAGTCACCATAACGTGCAACGTCAAAACCTAGGTATATTTTATAGTAATGAAAATCATATATTTAATTCGATATTCTTGACTTAAATATTGACAAAGTAAATTTGAATTAAATGTTCGTTGACAATAGTAACGAATGTCGTATATTTAATTCGCTATTATAGAAAATAAATTTGAATTAAATGTTCGTTAATGAAGACGAAACTAATTGAATTTAACTAATAAAAATGGATCAACACCCTCAATCTTTTTTTGTAATAACTTAGATTAGTTTTTTTCTCTTAGTGTTACCCGATATAAGTTTTTAAGTTTTTATCGTGCTACTACGCACTTTGACTTTGTTATTATCCGGCAGGCTTATTATAAATCATAAAACGAACATCGACACGGTTCCTTTTATACCAATATCAACAACAGAGCCAATGATTATATTCATTTATAATCGACTCGGTTCGTCATGAAGCTACAACGGTAAGTGCATCCATTATAGCCTACGATATAAAAGCTACTTAATTTTGAATAAAACTTGTTTTTAATAAAAAAAATGAATGATAGTTTTTCTCATGTGTTACACCATGGGAAATTGGCCATTTTTCTTCTGCAGTTATGAGTGTCACAGCATGAGTGTCACATCTCGACCGACGGTGGAATCATCGAGGCGGACGAATGTGAAACGATTGTTCATAGCTTGTGGAATTAAATAAGTTGAAATAATATTAAAAGCCATTTTTCATTGAATAATACTACACAATTAAGTCATTACAATACAACAAAGAATTGAACAACAACATAAAATAATTATTTAACTAAGTCTAAGCCTTATACGGGAAAATAATTTCTTCAAGTAGCAATCCTGAAACATTTTAAAACTAAAAGGTCAACTTCTAAAGTTGATGAGTTTCCATAGGTTAAACATACATACATATATACATACATATGTATATATATATAGGGTTCAAATGAGAACCACCTTTTTTTGTAGAACTCTAAAACCAATCTCAACTATTCATTTTTTATCACATGCAAATCACATGTCATTGTCCCTTTTTTTTAAACGTTCGTAACTTTTTTCACGACATCATTTTTTCAAAAAAAGTTCACCATAAAATTCAGTATTTTTTTATCTTTCCAACGCCTACCAATATACTTTTCTAAAAAATCATACATCCATTGTTTACATGTGTGTAAATCTGATATTACACATGTATAAAACGAATTTCGTTAAAAAACGGGAATTTTTTATTTTTTATAACTTTTTAAAAATTCTTTTTATGAAAGAGGGAAAGTTGGAGAATATTTTTGTGTTTTTTTTATATTTTTATGTTATTTTTTTATTTATATATTTTTTAAATATGTTTTTGTTAATTACAATTTTGTGATTGAGAACTAGTGGTTGAGATTGGTTCGTAGAGTTCTCACAGAAAAAGCTAGCTCTCATTTGATCCCTCCCATATATATATATATACACATATATATATAGATATATACATATATATATATACTATATATATACATATATATATATATATATACATATATATAGATATATACATATATATATACATATATATATATACATATTATATACATATATATATACATATATATATACATATATATATATATATGATTTACAAGTAGCAATTCATTTCAATGGTTATGAAGTATGCAGGTTTATAAAACACATATAGCTACAATCAAACCTTGACCATGAATGAGTTTACAAGTTTATAACGATTAACTAAGTGTACTTGGTTTCCATGATAAACAAGTCATATGTCACCAGGAGACGGCAATACATCGGTTTTATCACCAAATAGGTTTGTCATGCCCATAGATCTATGACGTCGTCAGGCTAACAATAATTAATGATTGTCAGCATATAATGTATCTCATATAACACTCACAATAATACCAATAACCATGACAAAAAGTAAAGATGAATTGCATGTGCATTTACAAGTATCAAGATATTTAAAAGTGTAAGCTTATAAGGTTAACATGTTTTATCACACCCCGACCGACGGCGGAATCATCGGGGCGGACGAATGGGAGACGATTGCTCATAGCACATATAACTAATTAAGTTGAAATAATATTAAATGTCTTTATTCATTAAACATTACAAGACAAATAAGTAAATACAAAACAATTAAGATACAAACAGTAACATAAGACTTTCAATTATTCTAGGTCCAAGTCCTATATGAGCACAAGAAGGTCTTCAAGGAGGAAACCTGAAACATGTTAAAAATAAAAGGTCAACTATAAAGTTGGTGAGTTCCTATGGTTTAAACACACGCATAAGTATATATATGTAAAAGGGTTACAAGTAGCAATTCACGTCTATGGTTATGAGTTAGCAAGCTTATAGAACACATACAGTTACAACCAAACCTTGACTTGATTACAAGTATATAAGATTGGCTAAGTGTACTTGGTTCCCATGATGAACAAGCATACGTCATCAGGAGTCGGCAATACATCGACTTTAGCACCAAATAAGCTTGTCAGGCCCAAAGATCTAAGACGTCGCCAGGCTAGCAATAGTTAATGATTGTAAACAAAATATGTATTTCATATAAGACTTACATTAACACAAATAACCATGACAAAAAGTAAAGATGAATTGCATGTGCATTTACAAGTATCAAGATGTTTACAAGTGTAAGTTTATAAGATTAACATGTTTCATCCCAAAAGGCGTGAAATAAAGTAAAAAAGGGAGCATAGAGAACTCACAATGTGAAAATAATATGATGATAAGAATGTAGACGAGGCTCCAACGATTTGTTTTACAAGTTGCCTAAACGTATAGATTCCAAGATTAGATTTGATAATAAGATTATCAGTTAGACATAAACTAGGGTTTCAATTGGAATTTGAGAGTTTTATTATTTAAGTTAAGTAAAATATAGTAGCGCAATCAATTATATTTTGATTCAACAAAGATGGTATGAACCAATAACAATTATGGTGAAAGGTACAATAGTTTAATTTATTGATTTAATATGATACGTGAAAGAAATAAGTAATATTTAATTATTTAAAATTTGGTAAAGGTTCTTGAATACTTATTTTAAATAACTTGTAAGATAACTTAGAATAATTTTATGAAGTTTTTAAACCTTTGAATGATTTTTATAATATCCAAAACCTTAAAATAGGAATAAAGAACAATAGCGAATTATATTGTTTTATTAGTTTCAAGAGTTTAAATAAAAGTTAAAGAATTCATTTACTAACTAATTATATATAACATGATTAAATGAAAAGATGAATAATTAAGTATTTAAATATTTATTTAAATACTTAAACAATTACTTGTTTAATATGTAAGTTTATAATATTTTGAAATAATCCAAATTTGAACCATAATATTTTTATTGCATTTAAATCACCTTAAAGAATTAATAAGGTTTTTATAAACTTTATTATTCTTTGAAGTAATTGTATTTAAAATCATAAGTTTTAAAACCTTTACAATTAATTTAATAAATAAATTAATGTTTTGATCAAAATAATTAGATAATTAATTATTTAAATATGTAATAAAAGACATTTTTTTTGTCATAGTTTTTATAATTAAAAAAATAGAATACTAGTTTGTTTAAAAACTTTTGCAGAAATTAAATTAATAATTTCCAGAATAAATTGATTAACAACAATAATATTTATTTTGATTAAATAATATATTAAGAATTTATGGAATTTAACATGATAAAAAAATTAAAAATAAAACAACCCGCGGGTGCCCGGGTTCGAACCCGGGACCCCATGTATGTTACCGGTGGGCTATAGGCCTCAAGTTTGTTAAAATTCCAATTATAACGTTTAAAAACACTAATTACAAAAACTCCCATTTCATAAGAACCCTAGAACGATTTTCAACCTAATTGAAGATGAATTCGCAGTTGTTGATACCGATTACCATGGGGCTTTTATTCCCCATGTAAAATCGAGCAACAACTTAGTTTCAATTACTCGAATCAAAGTGTGGAGCAAAAGAATGGATGAAGAACAGGTCGTGGCCCAACATGATTTCGTTCGATGTGAAAAAGCTGATAACAATCCAATTGATTGTGCAGAAAGCTTCAAGTAAACCCCGAGATCAAAAGCCCTCATTCAATTTTGGTTTATGATGACTAGGTGATGAAGTTTGAATAAAGTCGATTCGCGATGAACGTGGGTTCTTGAATGTGATGTTTGTGTTAGTTTCAGGAGAAATTGTAAGTTGCAAATGATTAAGATTCGTTATAAGATAGTTCAGGTTAGTTTAATTGGTCAATTAAGATGTGTAAATGCTCGAATGGCTAGAGAGTTTAAGATGTTTCGGTTACACATTCGATCCGACTAATAATGGAGGTTTTAATTCGATTAAATGTGGTACACTGGTTCGATTCATGTTCCAAAATGGTTCGGTGGTGTTTTTAGGTCATGGAGCGACGAAATTGGTTGCGTTTGGGACTCGCCGGAGCATCGTCGGCGATCGGCCGGAATTTGTGGTCGGATTCGCGTGAAAGGAAAATGGGCAAGGGGTTGGGTGTAACTTTTTAAAGTTACACTTTCGGTCCCTAATGTTTTAGACTGTGGTTATTTTACGCACCAAACCTTTTTATTAAGTTTTATAAATTACAAGTTAACCCTTAGACTTATAAAACCAATTTGTGTAATATATCAAATTAATTATTTGTTACTCTTCATAACTTTTGTAAAGCTTTTAATCTTTTTAATTATTTATTTTCCCTTAATAATTTAAATTCATGATTACTAAGAAAGATTTATAAGTTTATTAAAGTTTCATTTTATGACTTTATAAATTAAAATGAGACTTTTTGTAACACCCGAATATTTATTATTTTGAAGCCGGTGAAGAAAGAAAAGAAAATAAAGTTCAAAGTCGAGGGACCAAACTCGCCAACGAAGAAAAGTTAGGAAATGTGGTGATATTAGTAGGGAGAGGGCAGCCCACTGTCACACCCCCGCTAAGAGCAGAAACACGGGGTTGCGACGAGACGGGAATCGTCATAACACATGGTAAGCGATAGAGATGCAATAATAATAATGATGACATGCGTGTCATGACGACACCCGACAATAAGGGGACTTGTGTCGTGTTTAGTCAGTATTCACGACAACATAGCCATAAGCATAAACATGATATAAGATAAACATAGATAATAACATTGTATGCAATTCCCACAACCCGGAACAAGTTACAAAGTATAATGTCGTTTGAAATAGATACATCAATTGTTTTCAAAAAGACAAGTTTAGCCCGAAAATGCATCCTATGGTCTCCACTAAGGCAGCACACCTAGAATCTCAGCTAGCATGATCACCTGAAAAGATATGCTCAAAATGGTTAACAAAATTGTTGGTGAGCTCGCAGGTTTAAGTAATAAAAGTGTAAGTGATGCTGTATAAAGTAAATGATATGGAATACCGTGAATACAGTTATATACACAAGTAAAATCACATGACATGAGCTTTGCAACCAAACCTAGCGACGTACACAAAGAAATTGTCGGCATATATTCACCCAAGGCCCGTACCTGGCTATTGTTGGTACTAACTAGTATACCAACACGAGGGTGGGGGTGTCAACCCAGTAGTACTACCAATACCTAACCGTCGGTTCCCACACTGGAATTAAATAGTTGCAAAGATAGAACCACACAGCAGACCCAAGCATGTATCAGATAAGTACTTGCAACACAGTATCACGTTGATTCCTTGTATGAAAATTGTATGTATGTTGTACAGCATAGAAAACGGGCGAGCATACTTTTCCCCCATGTTTGTAAATGTTTGTAAAATAGTATAAGCATAAAAAGGGGCCACGAAACTCACATGTTAAGTGGTAAGTATGAAAGGTCGAGATTCCAACAGTTGAATGAAATGATCGGTCAAACACCTATTGACAGTTATTGTCAAGCATTATTGACATGTATAAAGCATATAGTAATGTTTGGTCGGTTCGGGTTGTATCGGTTCGGTCGTGGGTGGCACACACACACAAGCGGACACACGTATCAGATCTTATGTAGATCCAAGTACTACGAGTAGTCGTCATTGCTTATGACATCCTTGTAAAGATCTCATTGTTATGAAAGATGACACTTGTTAAGTATTTGTAGTTTCAAATGGGTTGTCGGTAATTGTAAAATGTTAGGTTTATTTCAATTGAAATAGTATGTGCATGTTGATAGCGTTGACTTTAATCTTTGGGGTCAAGCAATGACACTTTTACTGATGTTGCCTTATCATCATCAGACGTTCAGGGGAAATTCACACTCATCATCAGACACACGACAGGACCAGACGCTTGACCCACGTTCCATTCGTACGAATCAACCTTCAATCGTGCGAATTAGCTACTTTCGTGCGATTGAACCTTCATTCGTGCGATTGGACTCAGTCGCACCATACAACACACACATTCGCACGACCCAACCTCCATGCGCACGAATCAACCCTCAATCGTGCGAATTAGCTACTTTCGTGCGATTGAATCTTCATTCGTGCGATTGGACTCCAGTCGTGCGAAACACGCACAATCGCATACACTCAGTCGGTCACCTGACTCAATCACACACAATCATTCATACGCATGACTCAATCGTATACACTCATTCGTACGCATGACTCAATCGCATACAAACACCCAGTCGCACGACTCAGTTGCACGACATGCCTAGTCGCACAACTCAGTCACACGATTGACTTAGACGCATGATTTCAGTCGCACGGCTCAATCGCATGACAGACCCAGTCGCCTGAACTGCAGAATCGCGACTGTGGTCGGGCTGAGCAGCCCCCGAGCCGCTTTAACGCGAGTTTTATACCACGAGGACTTCCAGAAACACTCAACAAACATACACAAACATGAAACACAAGCAGAAAGACCTCACACGCACCCACACGACCTCATGTGCTCGGATGAACCCGAGCACCCGAAACCCTAGTTTGGACAGCCATAAAAAGACAAGAAAAGAGACAACTAAAGTCGTCTACCTGCTAGAAATGAGTAGATGAAGCTGTAGATGAAGACTAGACGACGAAAACGAGACCACACGGGTAGATTTTGGTGCTAGAACGAAGAAAATGTGTGTGTAGGGAGTGAAGAGGTGAAGAAGAGGAAGTGAGTGAGGAATGTGGCTGGGAATGGGGTTTATATACCCAACCCAAGTTTGCAAAATTACAAGTTTAGTCCCTGCACTTAACCCTCGAGTTTCCCAAAATTTGTTTCGGTTGTTTACGACCTTAAAATGTTCGTTATATTAAGGTTAAAAGCGTGTTTAATGGCATTTGATAGTCTAAAATGGTTTTATTAATGACAAATGTTGAAATTAAAAATGATATATTTGGGGTAATGGTGATGAAATTTATAAAAGGTTTATGCTTAACACACGTTCTCGAAGGAAGTACAGGCACAAGAGAAAATAAGCAGACATGATTCCTTAAAGCAAGAGTTCATGAAGAAAAGGAAGAATAATTAAAATATTTTCTATGTTTATTTATGTTGTTCGACGGACCTTAAGGTGACGGATGTCACACCCACTCTCCCCACACACCCCACATTTCAGATTTCTTAGAGAGAAGAAGAGTGAAAGGAGAAAAAGTTGGTTCGAGTTGATTCGGGTCGCCAAAATCGTCGTGAAGCAAGCCAAATCGAAGCTCTTGTCATTGTGCTCGTTTAGGTGAGTTCTAGGACCCCTCTTTTACATGTTTTTGAATGATTTTGGGGCTGGAACACATCTGAAAACCCTTTTTCGCGTTTTTGGGTGAAAACCCGTATGTATGCGTGTATGTATGCGTAGGACCCGTTTGGGGCTTGATTTCTTGCTTGGTTGTGCTTGAATAATATTATGGTATGCATCCTTAAGGTTTAGGATGGTCGATTTAGGCTTAAAATGGGTTTAGATGAGTTTGGAGGCCGAAAACCCTCGGCTGCAATCGGGATGAACTGCATTTTGCATCAGTTAGGGCTAGGCGACCGACTGGAGGCCGAATGGAGGCCATACGGCCGATTAGGGTGCGATTGGGGTCTATTCGTACGATTGGGGTTCATTCGCACGATTGAAGGGCCAGTCGCATGGGGGTCATCCGACTAAAGGTCCATTCGCACGACTGAAGGTCCATTCGCATGACTGAAGGTGCAGTCGCATAAGTGCTCATCCGCATTAATCCTATTCGCATGAGGTCCATCCGCATTGTCCATTCGCACGACTGGATGTTCATTCGCATAGGTGTTCATCCGTATTAGTTCATTCGCATGTTGTTCAGTCGCATGGAGGCCATGCGACTGAAGGGTGTCCATACGCCCGATTAGGGCTATTGCACCCGAGGAAAGTGTAGTTAGACTTCTGGCTTTCGGGGGAAAGTGCAGATGTAAGTCTTGACGTAAAGGTTTCATGTAAGAGCATGTAAGATAGCAGATATGGCCTTAGAAGCATGTAGGGCATAGAGATGATGATGTTGCATGTTATGTATGTATGATGTTGCCCTGTATGATGATGATGAATGTGTATGATATGTTCCTTAGTATGATGTATAATATCTTTCCTATGGCTTTACCTATTATGATGAATGAACGAAGTATTATGTAACGTAAAGTGAAAGATAAAGAAAGAGGAACATAATGAACGAATGTATGCATTAATGAACGAATGAAAGAAGTCTTGCAAACATTGGATAACAGGGTCCTTCTTTGTGATTGACCAAACGTGTAGTGCCTCTACGCTTACCCCCAGTACTGTGGCATACGTTTAGCTGTTCATTTGTTGACTTCGGCCCAGTAGCTAAGACTGATGGTTACTCCTAGTACCATGGCATACGTTTAGCTATTCATTTGTTGACTTCGGCCCGGTAGCTACGACTAACCGGGGTGTAGCACATGGTATTGGTACGGATGATGTCTGATGCGCAAGTAAAGTCATAATGAACGAATGAATGAATGAAGAAGATAATAATGATATTATCTATGTGTACGTACGATGTGTGATCATGTAAAAGTAACGAATGGTTTTATATGAAAGTAAAGTATGTTTTGCAATAAAACTAGAACTCACTCAGCAACGCTGACTTTGATGTGTTTCCAGTTGGCAGGTAATGTTTGCTGAGGATGACACGGGCGACTACTCAGCTCTTTTGGGATGGCATTCTTTTGATTAATGTTTTTGCATTGTAATGCGAACAAGCTATTTTGTAATGAATGTTGTATTAACTTGCAAAAACATTTACATGGAAATGAAAGATTGTTTTAGTTTTCCGCTGTGATTTATGAAATACAAATGTAATTATACGTTTATGTGCGATGAGAACCCAGCTGTAAGCGTCCCGGGAACGGGGCTTACACTTTTCCATTTAATTATTTATTGTACAATGATTTTATAACCTTATAAAAAAATTATTTATAATCTATAGATTATTACAAGTTGTCTAGATGTTTCATAATATAAATTTCACATTTAATGCATTTGATCCATTAAAATTATTACATAATTTAATAATAAAACTCAAAATAAGTTCGGGGTTGGGTTTGATCTCGGGAAAATGACGGATGTTACATGTTTCATCCCAAAAGGTGTGAAATAAAATAAAAATGGACATGGAGAAACTCACAAAATGTATAATGTGCACTTTGAACGATAATAAGAAAATAAGATTCTCCAATGTTTCCCTTGATGATTCAACCTAAGGGTTTATGTTTTAGTGATAAAATGAAGATATGATTAAAGAGTAAATAAGAATTAGGGTTTCATTTGAAATTTGAGAATTTTAATAATTAATTAAAATAAAATAAAATAAAACAATCAATTATGTTTTGGTTTAATAAGATGGAATAAATCATTTAAGATTAATAACGGTAATGATTGATTAAATAATTTAATTTATTGATTTTTAATAAAGATTAAGTATAACGTGTGAAAAGAAATATTTAATTTAATAATTAATATTTTAAACTTTGATAAAGATAATTAATTGAACATTTATTTAAATAACTTTAAAATTACTGAAAGTTATTTTATAAAGTTTATAAACATTTTAAATGATCTTTATAAAGGTCTTATAATATAAAAACCTTAAAAAATAAGAATAGAGAATAATAGATAATTATATTATTTTATAAGTTTCAAGAATTTAAATAAGAGTTTAAGGGATAAATTTATTAACTAGTTTTATATAACATGGTTAAGTAAATAGATGAATAATTAATTATTTAAATAACTATTTGAATAATTAGTTATTTAACATGTAAGTTTATTATGTTTTGAAGTAACCTAAATTTGAACCATAATAGATTTATTGCGTTGAAATTACATAAAAAACTTAATAAGATTTTTATAACCTTTGTTATTTCTTTAAAGTAATTAAATTTAAAATCATAAGTTTTTTTAAACCTTTAAAATCAATTTAACAGTTAATTATAATAATCAAATAGGTTATAACATAACTTATCTGATTTATAGAAAACCATTATAAGATAATAAAAGACAAACTTTGCAAATAACTTTTGTCATAGTTTTTTATAATTTTAAACTATAAAATTAGAATATTATTTTGTTTAAAAATTTCAAAAATTAAATTAATAACTTCTGGAATAAATTTATTTAACAATAATAATTTTATTTTGATTTAGTAATATATTAAGAATTTATGTAATTTAAAATGATTAACAAAACTAATAATTAAAAACAACCTATGGGTGCCCGGGTTCGAACCCAGGACCCCGGTGTGTAGTTCATGTGTGTTACCGGTGGGCTATAAGCCCCAAGTCTGTTAAAAGCTCAGTTAGAGGGTTTTAAAACATTAAATACCAAATCCTTCAATTTCATAAGAACCCTAGATCGAATTGAATCAAATTGACAATCGATTCGTGAATGTTAATGGAATCAAACTTAGGACTTTGTTCCCTAAGTGAAACCGAGTGTTTGGGTGTGTGTGATTACCAGACTGATGATCGAATCGATGTTACAAGGTGAATAAACAGTCCCGACCACGATTGAGTATGATTCAAGATACAAACGTTGTTGACTATCAAATTAGTTATGTGTGCAACTTCTAATGATGATGATAAGTAAAAGCCCTCACCCAATTTTGGTTTAAGGTGTCCAGAGAAGGTGTTTCGAGTTATGAATGTGTTTTGGGTGTTTCGAGCATATTTATTCGATAATTACTTGATGTTAACAGAGACAACTGATATACTTAAGTTCGAAACTCCAAAAGAAGCGTTTTTTATCAATTAATTTGATTAATGGTGTTAACGATCAAGATGAAACAATTTCGGTTTTGTATGTAATATTTCGGTTTTGATTAGAACTTTAAACAAGTTCATTAAACGAATTAAAACGGGTATAAATTCGAATAACACAACCGAAGGTATTGGAGTGGTTGATTGGCATTGAAATCGGTTGTTTTTTATGAGTGGAGGTCGCCGGAGCTATGGCCGGAGATGGCCAGAACAGGGGTATCGACGAGGGTAATGTTTGGGTTTAAACAAGTTTTACACTTTAGCCCGTGATCTTTATTCTTTTGTTATTTTAAGCATAAAGTCTTTCAAATCAAGTTTTAAGATTTACAAATTTAACCTTAAACTTTAAAACCACCATTTTTATATAATAAATTCAATTGTTAATAAAACTTAATAAATGTTACAAACCTTATTAAAAAGGTTTATGTTTTACTTATTTATTTAAACTCATTAGTTAAAACCCTTAAATGAAATCTAGAACTTTATAACTTGTAATATGTCATGTTATAAATTACAGATCATTGTAATTGATTAAATGATAAATCGGATAATATAATTCACAAAATTAATTAATTAATCTATTTATTGCTTTTGAAATTATCAAAATGACTAAATAGTTTAAGTATGTGTTTGTATCACAAAATTGACTCAACGATTTTAGATTTTCATTTTTATTTAAAAAAAACGAATATTACAGTGAGTTTGGTCATTATCGTACAGGCTCATCAAAAACCATAAAAAATTCCAAAAATAGTCCTGATAATATCAATACGTACAACAATTTATCACTCCTATTATATTAACTAACTGTGTTCAGATCATTGGAAAAGAAAGCAAAGCTTTCAATCTAGCTATCTCTATGGAGAGAAGTCCATTTTTATCTCTAAAAGTGAGGGTTTTGATCGAATTTTTGGGATCAAATGTTCTTCCTATATTAATCTAGAATAGAAAAATGATCTGGTCTCACGAGATTTGCCTTTTAACATTGTGCCATAAACACGAGACAACAATGTCTCTTAATAGGTAAGTAAATCACACTATTTGTTTAACGAGGGTGAAGGAGTGTACGTTTAATGAACCCGCATTACACTATAAATCCCTCTAATAATAAGTTACCATGTCAAGTCATATCACGTTACACCACGTTACAATATTTAAAGGAAGAACTCCTGTCACGCCAAGAATAAAAAACCAATAAATTCATAAATTAAATAAATTTACAACCTAAACATAAAAACAAATTAAAAATAAAAACCAACCTAAAAATACAAACAACGTAGAAATAAAAACATTAAACAAGTCATCACAACAAATGAGAAGATGATAATAAAACCTACTTTTTTATTATTTATTTCAGCATGTCATTTGCAAACTCATTTGCCTTAAAGCAATTAATTATTTATCAGGTTCTATCAATTTAACCTTTCTACTCCTATTCGTCTCGCTATAAATTAAACTAGGGTTTTACATTAAGTCATTTACTTCATTTACAACGAATGACTAAAGCTAGCCATTGGATATCTCAAATGCAAGGGTATAATCCATGAATTGGCTTTATTGATTTATATATGATCGGTTGATTGATTAATAATCGAGGTCAAACACGAGTCAGTAATAGTTTTAACTTTTAAAACAAGCACAAGTGTTCATCAAGACTTTTAGTTAATAGCTTCATATAGTGGATTCTTGGTTTGTTGTAATATATTATACTTATTTATCAAATTTGTTACTTTAAATTATGTTGTTATGTACAAAGTCAGTTTAAATTTTAATATAAACTTATTTTTTTGGTAATTTACTATTTTTCATTAATATATCTATACATCTATACATACTAATAAAAGAAGGATTTTAGGGGACATATGATACAATTAAATACGAAAATATTAAAAAAATAAAATGAAAATAATTAAAATTAAAGTTATAATAAGGAAATTTTAAAGATGATATATATATACATACATACATATATATATATATATTTAAATGGTTTATTCTAACACAAAATGATTAAAAATACCTATTTTTGATAAAACAAAAATGTAAACATAAAAATAAAAAGTAAAAAAAATGATATAATCTATTACTTAAAATTTTACTTATAAATAATTTCAATCATATGTTATTTTAAAAACCATTTGTAATTCATAAGTTAATTAATAATTATTTCATGTTTTATTTATTGAAGCTAAATAATTTCAATCTTATTTTAAAAACCATTTACAATTCATAAGTTTTAACTAATAATTATTTAATGTTTTATTATTGAACGTATATATTATTAAACAAGCATAAATAGCGTAAGGACAAACTATATATGTGTAGCGTGTGTATAATACAGGATTATAGTAGTTTACTTTCAACTAATCAGTTCAAACCAAATTATTGGAGAAGTAAACAAAGCTTACGATCTAACTGCATCTATGGGAGGTAAGTTCGATTTAATCTCATAAAATTAGGGTTTTCGATCGAGTTTTTAGGGATCAAATGGTCTGCAGATGTAATCTTAAGTAGAATAACGATTTGTTCTAGATTTGATTTATGTTTTTGGATGAATTTGGCGTTGCAGTGAGTGAAAAAGTAGCAGCAGGAGAATGCAAATCGAGCTTATGGCTTGCACAAAACCCTAGCAAACGATGGGGGGAGCTGTTCTTCCTGTTCTATACACCATTTTGGCTCACTCTTTGTCTCGGCATTGTCGTCCCTTACAAGCTCTATGAGGTAGCCCCTTTTGATGTTCATGATTTGCGTTTACACGTAATGGTGTTCGTCAGTTAATCTGAAATGCTGTTATTCTGAATGAGTTATGAGCTTTTGAATTAGTTTGATTCGTGAATAAGGTTTAGGGTTTGTGAGATTGGGCTAAATGTGAATGAACTCATGAACATGAAAAGTGTTGAAAAATCAATATGTAGCAGTGTTATAACTGCTAATGTTTACCAGCTTCTCACTTTGAGTTACTTGTAGAAGTTTGTTATGGTCATCAGGTGTTCCTGAAAAGGTTAATTTCTATTGATTTTGACCTGAAATGATAATTGATTTGACTTCCTAAAGTCAAATGCAGCACCGTTTATTTTCAGATACACATAGAGTTATTTTATTTGACTTGATTTGGGAGTGGACAAGTATAAGATTCTCCAAATACATACTATTTTTTTGTTGAACTTACTGATTCAATTGATAAGCATCTCATTATCTGAAGATGATGATGATTTGTGTGTTTATTGATACCTATTCGTTTGCTGATTTTGTTTTCATAAACAGGATTTTAAGGAGTTGGAGTACTTGCTTATAGGAGTTGTTTCTGTGCTTCCTGCTTTTCTTATACCAATATTTGTGGTTGGAAAGGTGAAATTTATATGCTTATTTTTTATTTAACTATTCATTACAAAGACTGGATGTTAGGCTTTATTGGATGTACCCTTGACTTAGGCACCATTGGTCAATATGCTAACTATATGCAACTGTTGCTTATCTTTCCCTTTTCCTTATGAAAATTCTTGGATCAAATTTAATTTTAATGTTAACATTTATTACATTTTTGCATGTGATTTTCCAGGCTGACCGTAGCCTTAGCTGGAATGATCGATATTGGGTGAAGGCAAGTACATCTTTTGCTTTCTCAAAATTTACTTGGTTCCTGCAAATTTATTTGCAGTTACATTTGTCATTGTTGGTTTCATAATACATTGATATAAACCATGTTCTGTTATATTAATGCAGGCAAGCTTATGGATAATCATCTTTAGTTATGTTGGAAACTACTTTTGGACCCATTATTTTTTCACGGTGCTTGGTGCTTCCTACACCTTCCGTCATGGAAGATGAACAATGTTAGCCATATTACATTTTCTGTTTTCTATATGATTATAAAAAAGAACTCTTAAAAAATATGATCCCTAATATGTATATACATACAGGTACCTCACACGACCTTTCTGTTGACAATTGTTTGCTTCTTGTTTTACCACGTGACATCAAATTTAACACTTCGTAGGCTGCACCATTCTGTTGCTCATTTGCCAGTGAAAACACAGTGGATTATTAAATCTGCTTGGATTCTAGCTCTTTCCTACTTTATTGCGTACCTGGAAACTGTAGCTATTTCAAATGTACGTGGCTTATTTTCATTTTTCCTTTTAAGTAGGGTCCATTACCAATATGCCCTTGTTACGAACGTTGCATGTGTGTCCATCATCATTACAAACAACTAAAGATGGTTAAAGCAGGCAGCTTTTTTTAACTTACAATCGATTCGTTGCAATTTGTGTATATTCTCGTTACTTATTGAAATAAGGATATTAACTTGAGTATTTTTGTTTTAAAATGTGCAGTTTCCTTACTATACATTTGTGGACAGAACATCAATGTATAAAGTTGGTTCCTTGTTTTATGCCATTTACTTTCTTGTTAGCTTCCCTATGTTTCTAAGGTAAGAAATTGCTCATGTGCCAAGTCATAAGGAAGTAACACATGAGATGCTGATTGGTGCAATTCATGTTTATAGGATCGATGAGAAAGTAGAAGATTCATGGGACCTACCAAGAGTAGCTGTTGATGCTTTAGGGGCTGCCATGCTAGTTACCATAATACTCGATCTATGGCGCCTTTTCTTAGGCCCCATTGTTCCTGTTCCAGACACAAAAGCTCAACCTGGTCTCCCTTGGTTCCCAGAACACACTGAACTCTAATTTAGCATGGATGTTTTTCATTTTTGGATTTAGATGCACTGTGATAGCATCCAGTTGTGATTTAACTGTTGTTTCAGTCATTAGTTTGAGGTGTGTGCAATGTATGACATGCTTGTCTTACTTTTAAGGGTGCCTCTTCTCTTTTAATTTTAAGTAATGCACAACTTGTACTTCTTGATGTGTAACTTAGTCTAACAAGCTGTAAATTTTCAAAAAATGTAGAAAAGATGGTATAAGCGGTTCAACTACCTCTACTATTACACCAAAAAAATATATAAATGTCATTGAAATCACAACACTAGATACAAAATTGTCTTCCATACAATTATTAGTAAAACTCATTGAAAAAAACCTATATATGTTGTAACAAGACCGCTGGAAAACAATCTTACATGAAATCTAAAACATAAGCGCACCAAATATTTTTCTTTTGTTTTGTCTTACAATGATGAAAACTCAAAAAACCTAGAAGCTTATGTTCGCTTGTCTATCTTGAGGTGCAACCAACTGCCACAATGAGCAATATGCTGGAATTTCGGCTGCTTCAACCCTGAGCGTTCTAAGGTTACGCCCGTATTCCTGAATGTTAAAAAAATAGAACTACTTAAGCATTAACAGTCTAAAATAACCTGACATTGTTGCATGTGCGATTTAACCATGCATGTTTGTGATTGTAATAAACTCATACTCAAATAATCAGTTCTTCTGAGTGTTTGACAGAATACAAATTAGTTAAAGCCTAATACATAAAAGCACTGGAAAAGACATTGTTGTTCAAAAAGAAGACATTTAAGTAAGAAGAAGGGTTAGCTAGGTAACAGTGTTTTACAGTTTAATGATTAGTTTTGCTGCAGCCAGTATTAAAATGCTAATTTGAAGAATCATATAACCAGAAGCAGAATAAGTATTATATCCAGATACTAAAACTAATAACTGGGACTAAAAGTAGCATATAAACACCCTTGAAAGATACATAGAACATTCAAGTATGCACACCTGAATGTCAAGGAATAACTGCATGCAAATTCTCTCTGTTTCAGAAACATTGTGGTCTGAGATGTCTGAGCTGGCACCAGCTCGCCTCTGAGCACCCATTCGTATTCTCTGAAGTGAAGTCTCTGTTTTCCTAGCCTGGATGACAGAGTAAGTATGCCTAATTAAGATCACTGTAGATTATGATATGTTTGGTTAAGCGGAATGAGATGGACGCCTGAATAGAATGATTCATTGCAACCTCTTATTTTGTTTGGTTAGTATGGGAAATGGAAAGAGTAGTTCAAGTATATGGTTTGAAATGTATTTTTACTTGTACTTTAGACATGACATATTAAATATTATTTTAATATTAGTCTTCTTCATGTATAAATTCAAATATATATTAAAAAAATTTCGTTAGCACATCATTTAATAAAAAGTACAAAAGATATGTTTTCACGAATAAGACGACAAAATATATAAATTGATTAAGAAATCCACAAATACGATTTATGACACTAAAATATATTCTCTGCCTAAATTTGAAACTTTTAACAGCTACATTTTAATAAAAAACCAACACCTTTTAAGGAACTGGTTATTATAATTAGAATTTTAGATTAATTGGTAAAATTTCATTCCATCAATTACAAAGAATGAGAAAAAGAACACCCCTCCCCTGAGCAAATGAAAATCCTTAAAGTGGAAAGAATCAGATTCCTTAAGGAATGGTCCGTTCCAAATAACTGGCATTTAATAAACATGTTTTTGTTATGTTCATTCCATCTGAACTTCTCATTTCATTCCGTCTTTCATTCCCTCATAATAAACACTACCTATAAAGTTGATATGCTTGAATCTATTATTGCATGATTCTTACCGTGTTAACAATATCAGCAGCCAACTCATGATATCGACCAGTAATCTTGAAGGCAGCACCTTGCACAAGTTTACCTTTAATATCTTCTGTCAAATATGTAGCGGCACGTTCACCATCCAGAAAAACCTGTGTGCGTGTGTATCCATAAATTGTTAATAAAAAGTTGCTTAACATAAGCGTTTTCTCACAATTATGTTGATAAGAAAACAAAGGGATACCTTCAAGGGACGCAATACCCCTGACACATAATGTGAATGCCTTACAGGAGGTGGTTTTTTAGTCATTCTATAAGCAGCAACTATTCCATGGAGTTGTTTTAATTCCTACGAGTATTTAACAAACATGCTTATCATTGGTGAAAAAATCTAATGAATTTAATAAATGACAATGTGACAGTATACCTCACTAGACTTTTCAACTAAACTTTCAATGATAGAATCAATCACAGAAGGGACAAGATCTTTGAGAGACTTTCCACCATGCAAAATGCTGTTTTTCACCAGATCAACTACTTCTTCCGTAGAACATGAATTAATAATCTCAAACACATGTCCAACATAGTTGCCACAAATATCCGCAGCTAGATTATCTAAATCATTTATTATCTGCAACATGAAACAAAATCTATTATCATATAAACATTCTTATAAAACCTAAGACTTATAAGATTAAGTAAAATGTGATGCGTACGTAAACAAAATCATCTGGAGCAGCAGCAAGTGCCCATTCAAATGGAGAATTAGCGCTGGAGTTCCGGGTTCTACGAGCAGATAGTCCAGCTGACAACCAATTTGCATATCTGCAGATGAAATTAATAAATATCCAATTGTCAGATATGTATAATTTAAAAGAATTTTTTAAGTTATTTTAAATTTTGATTGCTAAACGCCAATAAACCTAGATATGAGTTGCAATGTTAATCGAAGAAATTTGTCAGAGATAGAAATAACAAGAACGTCTTCTTTCCAGCAGGATCTGATGCACTCCAGAAGAGTAAGACTTTGCTTTAATGTCAATCCCTGTTCAGAATCTGACTTCTGAACTGGGGTCAAACCAGAACCTACTAGTGCAGAATCTAAGGAACCGGCAATTTCTTGAAACCTGCAAGCAATAAACACTCATGTCATTCTTCATTTTCGTTTCATTTGCTTTTTGTTTGTTTGCTCTATGTAATAATGTGATAGTGGTTTAGACTTTAAAAATGGTTACATGAAGGAAACCAGTACCTTAATGAAAAATACACCCCAACGTTCCACTGTTTCATGAAATCTACATATACAGCCTCAGCTCGAAAGCTGCTGACAGCAGATCTAGAAGGGCAGTATCCTTGCAAAAAGATTAAAAAAAATTATGATTACAAAATGGTCAATTAAAGTTTTGTTAATTTGTTTTATGTATAACGGTCAAATGAGTAAAATAAAAAAAGATTTACTCAATAGAAACATGTACTTATAATGAATAAAACCACTTATATTACTTTATTAAAAAGTTACGGTATTATATACATAATATTTTTGTAGTCATATTTGGCATACTACTAATTATAAAAATTACAAGACTTGGACAAAAAGGGGCCGTGACAACCCAACCCATACCAAGATTACCCAACTGCCCAACCCGCCTACTGCCACACTATTGGATAGCAACGGAGATACAAGAAACTTTAATTTATTTACTACCTTCTAAATCAGCCAGAAATCCTAGACTTGCTTTATATTTTTCAAGAACTCAGTAGGCCTTCCAGGAGAAAAGGCCCCTGGCTTCCCCTGTTGGATAGCATACATAACCTCCTTAAGTATTGAATTAGCAAGAAAGCTAAATACATGCAGACCTGAATTTTCTGCAAAATATTAAGGAACATATATATAACCATCACTATATTCCCTGAGTTGTGAACAATCACAAAATAGCAAAAATATTATTGACTGTTAAAATAGCCATACCGGTAGAAGAAATCTCTAACAAAAATGTACAATTTTCTGCAATAAGATGTTTAATTTGTTTATAGTCTTCTTCAAGCTCATCCCCAGCAGGGCCACCAACAACTCCAGATGAAGTGTATGGAATAACTTTCTGAACTAATGGTCCCACGACTGTCGACCGAAATATTTCTTCTGCATTTCGTGTGTTATCCACAGCAGCATAAGCACGTAAGCAATTGTATACTGCATTTTCATCCTTGTGTAATAACCCATCTATAAGACAATGTCCCAAACTTGTATCCAATAATGAGCTGGCATTTTGTATCCTTTTTTCCATGTTCTCAATAAAAGGCAGGTTCTGTACTGCCATTAACAGCAAAAGAATGTGTAAGTTAATAAGAAACTACTTATTGAGATCACTTCTCAAAGTTTTCAGTGAGCTTAATGAATAAATAAACAGAAATATAAATGATCATTAATATAACAGGCATGCATTGGGAAGACCTTCGCATGAGCAAAGTAGAACTTTAGCCTGTTCATTTCACTAGCAATTCTTTCCAAAAGCATGCTTTGAGTTTCTCTAAGATTTATTCCAATTTCAGCATGTTGTATAGAGACGCCATTACTTAAATGACCATTTTCTGCAGTGTGTGCGTCTCCATTTGACACATCAACAGGCACACTATGCAGCTCCTTTATTAGTTTCTCAACCTGCAATCACATAAGCAAATCTGCATAAATCCCTAAATGTGCTTCGTAAATTTCATACAGGCAATGATATATAACCTTTGCTGCAATCTACAGGTGATACAATCATTTAAGGTAATCACCAATCAAAATTCAGTTAAATATAACAAAAAAAGTTTACCTTATGAACCCAGGAACCTATATTCATGTAGCATTAGCATTCAAGTTATAAAGATAATACATCTGACTACATCATACTTTCATTACTCAAATTCTCCCTCAAAGTAACATGAATACTACAATATTTGACATCTATACAGTACAGAGCTTTTGAATGTGTCAAATGTGTCAAGATAATGAGTTAACATCAGACCCTTTTGATTGGTTGATCCAAAATCAGTAAATTAGATGATCTATGATTATGAAAATGGTAAACATGTAATGTTAACTTCAACATTTCTAAAACATGAAACAACTGCAATTCCCATGGCAGATCTACAAATGGATATACTCACACTTTTCATGGGCTGGGGTGCCATGTTACCAATGACAATGGTGTTCGAAACATTACTTGGATCCTATTATCCTAAACACATTTGCAATTCAACAACTTGTTCAAAACGTTAGCGACCCCTAATGCATACATAGATTAAATCACCCGAAACCAGTTCTACCACATCACTCAAAAATCACTCAAATCAGCATCAAATACGACAACAATTGAAAGATTATCAAGTTAATTACACTCCAAAACTACACATTACCTTGGAAACAACATGAGAAGTATCAATCAAAAGCTCCAAAATCTCTCTAGCAGCAGACGCCTCTGCTCTTTGCCTAAGCCCACCCTGTAACGACACAAGCGACCCTTCAACCGCCCCACGAAACCCCAATATCTTGTCACGGATCTCAATCAACGGTGCTCGCATACGCAAAACAGCGGCATCAACATCAACAAGCTTCGTACTGAGATTCACAAAGTCAGCATAATCTCGGTTAATCAGCTCCACAAGTTCGTGTTTGAGAGACGAGAGATGCGACTGAAGCTCCGATCTTAGGGTTTCAAAGGGGACGAACGTTCGCAGATCGGAGATGTAGGATTCAGAGTCGAAATCGGGGCTGAGGAATGAGGATTGTTTGAACCACAAGGGATGTGAGTCGATTGGATCGCCGAAGAGGTCGACGGTGGCGGTACGCGGCGGCGTAGGGAGTTGCGGTGACGTCACCGGTGATTGTTCATGTTGGATCCCCATTGATGATCGATAACTATGGGTGATTTCCGAGCTCCGATTGCCTTTGCACAATCACAATTCACTTTATCAGTGTGGTGTATTCCTTAGCAATGTTACTTAACAGTTGAGAGTTTATCATTTTATGTCCTTTGAATATATAACGTGTGCTTCTATCAATTTCACTTAACCAACGGAGGGCGTGAATTTATCATTTTATGTCACATTTGTTTAATCGGTCTATTGGTAATGTTAAATACCAAGTAGTATTTTGTAACAACGTTTCAACTGCTCATATTTAATTGTTACACGAGCCTTCACCAGCTCTTTTACTCTTCTACCGGTTATATAGTCGTTAAACCCATTAAATACAAATATAAAATTTGAAAACTCTCTATATATCAATTGGTTTCATAACAAGTATTCAATTTTCTTTAGATACAAACTCATCTCCTTTTACAAAATATGACAATGTTGATCTTTTGTTCTTCCACCAACTAGTTCATCAAGTTCTAATTTGTGTTGTTTGTGTTGTGAGAGGATGTAATTTTTAATTTCTCTTTAATATTGCTAACGCCAATTTGGCTCGTAAAGTTGAAGATATCGCGTAGACAAAAACCTCATGCCTCGTGAGCATGAAGTTGCACATAAACATCTAATGCAATTTTACTTTGCTGGAAAAACCACATTTGAGATACTATGTTTAGAAACATATTTCATAAAAACTGTTTTTTGAAAATAGTTAATGATGTAAAGAACAAATTTGAATTGTTACAACATGATTATTGCGCAAGGTGGAAAGAAATCGCGATGTTACAGCTGCGCACGTCAATGATTCGTCAACTTGTATACGATAATGTTCCTAATATTTATCATGATGTATGAAAGAACTTCATGCGAAAGCCTAGTATGTATTTGTAATGACAGTGTTATATTAAATGATGAGGAATTTTTGCATGGAACTGCCACCCTATACATAAACCTTTTGTATGTCGCACACAAAAAATAAACACGTTTTATCTAAGATACTTAGTAACATTGAGTAACATTGATTGTACACATTGGATTTAAAAAAGCTGCTCAACAAGTTTTTAGATGAAAACATGTGATATGTGATCAATAACATCCAACTTTCATCTCAAAATGGTGACGTCACATGATTTTGTGGTTTTCGACATGCTTACTTTGGTGTCGTTGGTTCAAACAACAGCAATAACGATCTCTGCTTTTTAGCAATGTTTGTGCATGGATCATGGTAAGACATCCATACGAGGTAAACAAACGACAATCCACATGTGTATTTGTGTCGCTTTTGTATAATCATTCACTTATTTAGATGATGGAACGCGAAAACATTTCATGAGTGTGCAATAGTTGACGGGAAATGACGTCAATGGATAGTTGGTGTGCTAAAAGCTAAGTGGTGGATCAACGAGCACCGAGGGGCCACAATCAGTGCATAATGACAATGCTAGAAGTATAATGTATGCATACATATGTTACACAATATGATTTAACAGAATAAGGGAAGACGATATCATTAAAGCACAAGACTGATCATCCAAGAACAATGAAGTGATTTACGATAATAGCCAATGGAAGTTTTATATGAAGATACACGTCATTATCTTTGATGGGACCTCATGAAACACTCTACAAACATTAAAGTTAGTAACAACAAGTTGTGATTAATCAAATTAATGGAACCTATGAAAGATTTAATCAAGCATGCTCAAATTCACATTCAATATTAACTCAGACATGATTCTTTATACAATCAATATGAAACAATAGCAGGATTTTCATGAACAAACATTAATATGTAACTAAATCACACTACTTCAATAATTTCAAGAAAAAGTAATCACAGTAACTAGTAAATGAGATATGAAAAAAATAAAAGTTTCAAAACCTACTTTCCGACTATTTTTAAGCACATACATTTTCAAAGCAATTAAATCTTTCATAGGTTCCATTAATTTGACATTTCTGCCCCTGCTCGTGTGGCTATAAATAGGACTAGGGTTTAGCATGTAGTCGTTCACTGCAGCCCACGACGAACTCACGATCTACTCAAGGTAGCCATCGGAGATCTCAAACACACAGGTACAATTCATCAATTTGCATTATTATTGATTTACAATTTACGTGAAACACGAGTCAGTAATCTTCTCAAAACGAGAGCAATTGTTGTTGATCACTCGTCTAGTATGACTTGAATGATCTTTTTGTTCATGTGTTCATCAAGATTTTGAGTTCCATAATGTATGTAGATGCATTGCGTTCTGATGTTTATTTACGCAATTTTCGTAATCTGATTCGATATTTTGATTCATGACGTTCATGTTAAGATCAGAATAAGTTTGATGAAATGAATATGGTGGTACATAATTGCAGACAGGATTAGGATTGGATGTAAAATAACAAAATAAAGTAAAAGATGAATACTTCAATTAGGGTGATTATTAGATAAATTATGATAAGTTGATTGATTTATATTTTGGGTTAAGTATAATGTATTCAATCTGCAAATTTCTTGCAGAAGAGAACACTTGAACATCAGGCGATGGCGCCCACTTTCTATGTTGGTTCAGAAGCTGGTTTGAAGAAACTCGACGAGTACCTTCTGACTCGTAGCTACATCACTGGGTCAGTTGACATTGCTCTTTCATAGATATAAAAATTTCATGATGCAGATGATTAATTGATAATCTTTTTTTTTTTTAAATCAGGTATCAAGCTTCAAAGGATGACCTCACTGTTCATGCTGCTTTCTCGAAGCCCCCATCACCTCAATATGCGAATGTATCTCGTTGGTTTAACCACATTGAGGCACTTCTGAGACTTTCGTAAGTTTCTTAAATTTTGTACTTCACTAGGAGTTTTTAGAGCTAGAAGGTGTGTAAATTAACGCTCATTATTGATCTTTATGCAGTGGTGTCTCTGCCGAAGGAAGTGGTGTTACTGTAGAGGGATCTGCTTCTTTCCCAGAAGAGACTGCTGCAGCCCCTGTTGCCAATGGAACCGCAGTTGCAAACGGAACATCAGTTGCCAATGGAACAGCTGTTGCCAACGGAAAGGTAAAGTGGCTTACTTATTATTTTTTGTTTTATTATTCTGTTCTCCAGTGTTCCCAATTGTTTGATGATTTGTAATGGAGTTTTCTTTTAATCTCTTTTGCGCTTTACGACATTGTGATTTTCATGTACATATTATTCAGGCTTCTGTTGATGAGGATGATGATAGTGATGTGGATCTTTTTGGTGAAGAGACTGAAGAGGAAAAGAAGGCTGCTGAAGATCGCGCAGCTGCAGTGAAGGCATCTGGAAAGAAGAAAGAATGTGAGTTTATGCTCATTTTTTTATTTATTTTCAAACTCCTGAATTATATGATAGTGATGTGGATCTTTTTTTGCTTTTGGTTATATTATCAGCTGGCAAGTCTTCAGTCTTGATGGATGTAAAGCCGTGGGATGATGAGACCGACATGAAAAAGCTTGAGGAGGCCGTTAGAAGTGTGCAGATGGAGGGCTTGTTGTGGGGAGCATGTATGTTTTCCTCTCTTTTTTATTATTATGTTGTTACATTAGTGTTCAATGTTGATGAGTTATTTAGAAACTTTGTTTTCATGATTGCAGCAAAGTTGGTACCAGTAGGGTATGGTATCAAGAAGCTTCAGATTATGTTGACTATCGTTGATGATTTGGTGTCTGTTGACACGCTCATTGAGGAAAAACTTACGGAGGAACAATTAATGAGTATGTCCAGAGTTGTGACATTGTTGCCTTCAACAAGATCTGTAAGTTTCCTTTAAAAGATTATTTGCTGGTTCCATATAATGTCCTTGATTGATCTTATGCCTCGTTTTATTTGCTGATGATCATTTTTACAATCGCAGAGAGTGTTGATGGTGCCTGGATTGCTACTGTGAAGCATGATCATTTTGTCATAATCTTTTTTCATCCCCTGAGGAAGATTATTTATCATTAGACTAATTGTTTTCAGTTTTGAATGTTTCTCTTTTGATCTTACTTTAGTATTATGTTGAGATGCATTTTGATTTTGATTGGTATGAGTAAAAAGAATCCAACATTTTAGTGTTTACAATTTTTGTTTAACTACAAACTTACACATCCTCAAATTCTATGCCCAAATATATACTTCTTGTTCACCATCAGACTTGAAGCCTAAATCCTTTCTGATAACATTTCTACATGTCTTGGTAAGGAAATACCTCTTCAGATCCTACTAATTAGATTGGGGTTTTAGTGGGAATGTTACCGTAAAAGATTAGTTGAAAGTTGTGTGAAACGTTTATGGCATTAAGGGTTAATGTCCTAAAAACATGTACGAAACATCATTTAAACTTAGCTTTGGCATAATTGTACATATCATTTTCACAAAAGTTTATTAGATACCAAAGTTTTTGACACATATAAAAGCAGGTTCATATATATACACATAGCTGCATAATGGTTGAATTACAATGTGTATTATATGCAAGTATGTATGGTTAAATTGTACTGTATATATGTGGTGCATGGTTAAAAAAAGAAACATTAGAAAAAAAAAGGTAGTTTTACACAACTTAAGATCTCAAGGTATACATCAATTTATGTTATATATGATATGATTAATGCTGTATGTGTCACAATTACAAATGAATTATGCTTGCATAAATGTTGATAATGAGGTCCTTTGAATCAGAATTGAGTAAATCATAGTGATAATGGGAATCCTAAAGACGTTAATTTATGGTGATAGTGAGATATTTGGGTCTTAAATCTCATTGAGATGCTTAAATCTCAAACGTAGTTTTACACAACTTAAAACTCAAGGTATACAACAATTTATCTATATAACTTGGTGATAAACTCTCAAGTCATTGTGATATGAATGCTAGAGATATATGAGCAGACAAAGTGCTTTGAAAACTACCAATACTAGAGGTGTCACAGTCACTTAACTCATGTTGATACTATATATATATATATATATATATATATATATATATATATATATATATATATATATATATATTATATATATATATATATATATATATATATATATATATATATATATATATATATATATGAAAACAAAGTGCTTTAGAAAACTATCAATACTAGAGGCCACTTTCCCATTCACTCATGTTAAAAGAGGTCAATATAGGTTGTATTTTATCAATAACTGGTTAAACGAAACTAGACTTTATTTGAAAAGATGTGTAACAATGAAACACGTTGGCCAAGTCATGTTAAATAGGTCAAACGCACAAAATGTGCATTGAGATGTAAGACTTAAATCGTGTTATGTAAAAGAAATCATCTTACTGTTTTTAAAATACAGTTTTAGCATAAGAAAAAAGTTAAAAATGTTATCGTCTTCGACCCATTTTGACCCATCAAAACTAAAGTGTTACCCATTTTGACCCATCAAAACTAAAGTGTTACCCATTTTGACCCATCAAAACTAAAGTGTTACCCATTTTGACCCATCAAAACTAAAGTGTTACCCATTTTGACCCATCAAAACTAAAGTGTTACCCATTTTGACCCATCAAAACTAAAGTGTTACCCATTTTGACCCATCAAAACTAAAGTATTGCTAAAACGTATCCAGAAAATATGTTAAAATCAATAACATAACCATATCAAATCAGGACATCCAATCCTAAATGCAACAAAATTTCACATTTTAATTTTCATAAAGCACAAACTCCTCATAATTGAATATAGGATAAGAATCTTTGGAAATAAAAACACATGGTTCTGATATAACAAATAAAAACAAAAACAGGGTTCTTTCTACCAACAAAATATGAGCACCACTCATAATAATGCACCACTTAAGCTTGGTTCTTCTTGGTTCTAGGAGCCAACTGTGTCTCAGGCTGCACCACCAAAACTTTAACATTAATCACAACACTTGACCACAAGTATTTACCATCAAAGATAATTAACAAATAAATAAACTAACCTCCTTTTTAACAGGTTCTTCTTTCTCAGACAAAGTGAGTTCAATGTGGCAAGGTGAAGACATGTAAGCTGTTGACAAGAAACAAAAGTTTTCCATCATTCATCCAACAACTAAAGATATAAATTTGACCCGAACCCATTCAGACCGTTACCAAATCATCCACAAAATTCATCCATAGAAATATATATTTATATATATATATATTAAAGAAACAAAAGACTCACGGTTAATTCTTCCATGAGCACGGTATGTGCGACGTCTCTGTTTCTGTGCTTGGTTCACCTGAATGTGAGATATGTGAAGAGCATCCACATCCAACCCTTTAACCTACAATAATAAAAACAATCACACACTTGGTAAGCTATAAGTTGTAAACACTTATGATAATTATTCTTCGATATTAGTAGTTTTTAACACTTGCCTCCGCGTTACTCTCTGCATTCTTCAGCAGATCAAGGATAAACTTTGCAGACTTAGCGGGCCAGCGTCCCTGTCCATTAGAGTGACGGTTTTTTGCTTGCGCAGTACGCCCAACACCACCGCAAAAACGAGTAAATGGAATGGCTTGTTTGTGGGCCAAGACATCTTCCAAGTATCTCTTAGCCTTGACTAAAGGCAACTTACGGATAGCATGGGCGGTTTCACGAGTGTTCTAAAACAAACAACAATAGTATCAACAAACATATAAGCAGATGAAACTGAAAATAAAAACATCTGAAACCAAAATGGCAAAAAGTAAAACATCAGAGCATAGCCACACTAGAATCCATTCTATTTCGGTATAATATATGATCTATGAGACCTAAAATCTGATATCAATTAGTCAAGTATATGAACTATACTCACTAAAACACAGTTTAATAAAATCCATAAACTAACGACATGAGACTCGTACGACGAAACAAACATTAAGATACCTTGAAATGACACCTGAGATCTGATCCCCTCGCTTTGCAAGCTGATTATATACACAATATAACAAACAAACAAAATCAGTGTCTATAAGTAATAAATCCCTAAAAAATAATAAACAATGCGGCAGAACCCTAGATCCGAATTCATAAGTACTGATTCAGCTACTAATTTCCAATCATTTTTTGCTGCGATTCAATAATTATATAGATGATAGATGAGTATCAACGAATGTGAAAACATCAGTGAAAACTTACATTTGGTGGGGTTTTCTGGTTCCTTTGAGTACTTCACCTGAGATCATCAGCAAGAGTAATAAATAAGCAAGAGTGTTAATACAGAAAACTCAATAGATGTACATGTAAGCGGTGGAAACTCACCATGACTGCTGCTGGTGCTGATGATGATGATCGCCTCCCGCCGGTGAAGATGTCGTGTGTTCTTCAGAGGCCGCCCCTACAAAGAATCAAATGAGGGGATTCTAGGGTTTCTAGTTATAACTACCAGTTATTGGGCTTTTCTTCATGTGGACTTGGGTTTAGTTGGGTTGGGCCTTATACTGACCCAGTTTGTACGTTATTCAATTGGGCTTGTTCTATGCAGGTTATAATTTACTGGCCGAGTTTTAACGCTATGTTTGTTTCTTGAAATAACTAGTATTAGTCCCCTGTGTTGCAGTGGGGGACGTAAATCTATGTCAAGTTTTACCAATCGTAAGTGACTACTATCACCGAAAACACTTGTATTAAAAAAACAAAAAAAAAACAAAGCGAATAAAATCAAACGAAAAGTAATCATAACAACGTTGAACCACATAAATGAAACACAAAACATATAAAACAGGGTGTTTGTTTTTTGAAAAAACCTCTTCCCCACCTCTTCATCTGCGCGCTCGCAGACGCGGGAAGAGGTTTTTACTTCGCAGACTGTTTGTTTTCTGGAAAACGTTTCATTAAAAAACATCTTCCTCACCTCTGCACGGAAAAGAGGTGGAACAATGTCTTCACACCTCTTCTAACCTCTTCTCTTCTAGAATGGTTGAGCCCTAACATCTGATTCCATCTCATTACTCACCCATCTTCATCTTCACAACCATCTCGCCCCCCCCCCCCCCCGGTCGCCATCGCGCCTGCTCCCCTTAGGCCCCCTCCCCATCTTCACAATCATCTTCATTTTCACAACCATCCCCCCCCCCCCCCCCCGCCGTCGCCACCGCGCCTGCTCCCCTTCGGGCCCCCTCCCCGTCGCCACCTCTGCAAGTACTGTTTTTTTTTCTTTTTTTTGTTTGTATGATTAGTTTGTTGTATATGGTTAGTTTGTTTGTATATGGTTAGTTTGTTTGTATATAGTTAGTTAGTTTGTATATGGTTAGTTTGTTTGTATAATTAGTTTGTTTTTATGAATAGTTTTATGAATTCGGTTTCCTTGGATCGATAAACATCCGAGCATGTTCTTGACGGAAGGATAAACAACAGCACAAACCAAAAGTCAAACAATAATACGAACTATAATTGAATGGTTTCATTGATAAAACCTAACGATTACAAGCTCGTTACAACATAAGAATCAAGACTCTTGGCAATGGGAAGATCGAGCATGATCTCCCCTCTCATCCGGCAGCCCTAGGCTCCCGGGCACACTCTCTCTCAAACCCCTCTGTCTCTACACATTGAAACTGGTATATATAGGCCTCGGCCCATATTAGATACGACTGGGCCCATTTGTGCGATTGGACCATGCGTATGGTTCAATCGTACGACTGGACCATACTTATGGTTCAGTCTTACGAATGTCCCAATCGCATCTCTCAGTCGCACGGCTGGTCCATTAGCATGGCTCAGTCGTACGACTGAGTCTCATTCGCATATGCTCCTGCGAATGACCCAGTTTCATGTGTTTACAACATATCAGGTGTATAACATTAAGCCTAGACTATTCGACAAGCGACGGACACACTATATATGACTATATATGCTCCAACAAATTCCCCATTGGACGTTGCTTGCGAATAGTAGATAACACCTCTTACAATTTTCAGTCAATCTTTGCTCTGGTTGCCAATAGAATCAAACGAAAACCATATTAGCCAACGTTGTCGATCCGTCACGTTACTACCATAACCCTGAAAATGAATTTAGGCACAATAGCTTTCGTTTACTTTGCAGAACACCATCATAGCAGCAAGATTCCCCATATGACTGATTTTTCCAGATAATGACATGAACAGTTTTCCATTGCTTCAATCTTCACACAGGCTAACCTGATTAACATCACCACCTGTAGAAATTCCCCCTCACATTCAGCATATCCCAATATATAGACATCGTGCTCTCCTTGCGTCTTCACATGGTGTATTGGGCAAAATGTTGAAGGTTCCAATCTACAGCTGACAATATTAAACAAATCAGCATGCACGAAGATTCATCATCGGAAATCGGTTCACATCATCACTTTCTGATTGCGTCTTCACTTTCTCGATACATGGATTCCCCCTAAGAATGGGAATCCTTATTGTGCGGATAGATATAACTTGATTGGCCCATAAGTAGTCAGATGCTCCTGACTACCCCACAAAATCAGCACCAACTGCTGACATCTTCTCTTCTCTCTTTCGTGTTCCAATTACATTCACCTATTCTGGAAGTTCGACGAATAATGGGGTATACATCGAACTTATTTGACAAAAGAACCTCAGTGTGAATATGCTTTGCTCATCTTCAAATTTGTGCAAGAAGCTGTTCCAGACTCTTTTTTTTGGTCTGGAACAAATGCGGATGGCTCATTTGTGCGATTGAACATACGACTGGTCCAGTCGCACGACTGAACATACGACTGGTCCAGTCGCATGAATGGTCCATTTGCATGGTCCAATCATACGGATGGTCCATTCGCATGGCCCAGTCGCATGAACGGGTCTGCACGCAGATTTTCAGATCTGCAGCCGCCAGGGCTGCCCAAAACCCTAATCTGACGAATTCAATATGAACCGAAACAAAGTATACATCATCAGATCGAAATGGTAATAGGAACGTGGTTTCGAATTCGATTTTAACATGGAAGCAACACACGTAACAAGATCTAAGCAAAACACGAAGAACACGAAGTGGGTTTAACGTCAAGATCTGAACTTTGATCCAGAAATCAAGAGCTCGGTTGCTAGAATGATTGTTAGATCATTCCAGCAGTAACCGGCTTTAATACCAATTGTGAATTTGGTTTTTGGATCAATAAACATCCGAGCATGTTCTTGACGGAAGGATAAACACAGTACAAACCAAAAGTCAAACAGTAATACGAGCTATAATTGAATGGTTTCATTGATAAAACCTAATGATTACAAGCTCGTTACAACATAAGAATCAAAACTCCTGGCAAGGGGAAGATCGAGCATGATCTCCCCTCTCATCGGCAGCCCTAGGCTCCCCGCCACACTCTCTCTCAACCCCTCCGGAAATCCCTCTCTGTAAATCCCCTCTCTCTACATATTGAAACTGGTATATATAGGCCTCGGCCCATATTAGATGCGACTGGGCCCATTTGTGCGATTGGACCATGCGTATGGTTCAATCGTACGACTGGACCATGCGTATGGTTCAATCGTACGACTGGACCATGCGTATGGTTCAATCGTACGACTGGACCATGCGTATGTTCAATCGTACGACTGGACCATGCGTATGGTTCAATCGTACAACTGGACCATACTTATGGTTCAGTCTTACGAATGTCCCAATCGCATCTCTCAGTCGCACGGCCGGTCCATTAGCATGGCTCAGTCGTACGACTGAGTCTCATTCGCATATGCTCCTACGAATGACCCAGTTTCATGTGTTTACAACATATCAGGTGTATATCATTAAGCCTAGACAATTCGACAAGCGACGGACATACTATATATGACTATATACGCTCCAACAAATTCCCCCTAAGACCAACTGATTAACGTGTTAAACCAAATCAAATAGTGCAGAATCCTATTTGATTGGCGATCCAATCAGTGAGAACGCACGTAGACACAATAACGACTTGAATCTAATGTCAAGAATCGATTGAGAATCGATCTATACCGTTCTATGAACTTGGAGTACGAACTTGGAGGCTTCTGGACGGCTAGGGTACGTCTGGAGTCGAAGTGGATTCAATCCTTATGTTTTTCCACGAATTAGGTGGTATTTATAGGTTAGGATTGCTCATTCGGGCGACTGAACCATTAGCATGGTTCATTCGTACGATTGAGTCATGCGGTTGATCCATTCGCACTACTGAGTGTTCAGTCGTGCGACTGAGTCAGACGCATGAAGTTGTTCAGGCGTATGGACTATTCAGGCACAAGGACACTCAGTCGCATGGCCATTTGGACGCATGAGAACTTCACTTCACCAAATTTGAGTGTATTCAATATTCTAACATTATGTATAACACTTCAAACAATCACAAACCGATATAATTAAGTCAATATATGTTAAACAACTCATTAATGAAATATTAAACATTATAAACATAACCAAAAATTTTGTATTTCATTAAGTACCCAATAGTTACATAAGTGTAAGACATATTACATTCAGATTAGGATCTAGGTGCATATATGTATCAACAAACTCCCCCTTGGACCTAGATCTATCTATTATCTAACATCTTTCATGATTTCCTCAAACTTTTTGTACTTAGCTTCTTTGGTAACTCCTGTGTTTATCTCAAAAACAAAACAGAGTCTTATCACCTTTTGGAACTGTAAAGCTTGTACAATATCCTGTGGGTCGTAGAATAGTGGCCACTTGTATAAAGTATAAACATCTTGTGCTGACAAGTTGGTGAGCCACATCGGGTCAAACACCCTTATGGTTTCCATTGTCCCATTCCTGTTCAAGACTATCACGGCCTCTCCCGTTCTCCAATCGTAGTACCACCATTTGAAGTGTGGTGTGAAGTCCTGTGGCATCTCACATAGTGGGATCTTAGACATTGTACATGGTGGACTCCACTTCAGCACTACTCTAGGTTTACCAGTAATGGCATCAATCTCAGATCTTCTGATGGACCTCATTGGTTGTTGAGGTTTGAAGTTGACCCATCTGGTGTGGTACTCCCTCTTTAGAGCAGCTTCAAACCAGCCTGACATCTTATGAGGGTCAGCATATAACAAGTTTAACTTAGCTAACTGGTTGAGCTTAAAACCTGGAAGAGTCTTCAGATCATGTGGAAATCTGAAGTACTCTATTCCCTTCTCACGTTTAACTGCGTAAACATTGAGGTTTGCAAAATGTGCCCACGCTATGATCCTGCCTGCCACCTTTTGATGTTTCTTGACCTGATATAGTTTAGTGTAGACAGTAGACGTTGTAGCGCTGCGTTGGGCTCTTATCTCTTCAAAACATGCTGCCCATTCAGCCTTTTTGATGTGTACTTCGGCGTTTGAGGCTTGGGCCTTCTCTTTGTCCTTTCTTGACTCTTTCTCCATCCTGTCCAGAGTCGCAAAAGTGTCACTGACAAGAGTGTCTCCCAGATTGGGAATGGCAGTTCCCTCCTTGTCAGTGTACTCAGGATAGTGTTGAGCCGTGACATCTTCTATCTCAAACTCATCTACATCCTGAAGCTCATCGTCACTCTCTGTTTGCACAGTTGGAACATCTTTCACAATCTCATCAGCGTTTAGCTGGAACATTTCGGCTATCTGCTCGTCAGTGAGATTGTGAATGATTTCTCCTTCTTCAGGAGTATACATTACCGATCTCCTGACAATACCCTGCAGATCAAAAATCAATGTCAGTTGAGTCTTGACCTGTTGGAGGGGAGCAATGTCATATTCATCTCTTTGGGAATCAGGATCTGCTTGATTTAAACATTCAACACAACAATCATTAGCTAATAATCAAGGCATAATCATTTACATTACATATAAACATTCATTTCATTAATTTTACTCATGATCCAAATACAAGTGATTTTAAATAACAATAAGACATCTAAGCATTACTCTTGTCCTGGAGCATCGGCTCTTCTGCTGACGGGGCTGATGTGGAGGCACCTTGATCTTGTGCTCTTTTGGTCCTCCTTTCACTGGCAGATGTGGCACCCGCAGCAGGTGAGTCATCATCATCATCATCATCTCTAACATCATCTCCAACATCACCAGTAGCATCAGTATCATCATCACCATCATTATCTTCATTATCACTATCATCATCACTATCATCCCCATCCCCTTCCTTGATCTTAAATGGCTCTTCCTTGGATCCTTTTAGGCGTAGCATGATGGTTTTGTTAGTAGTCTCCAACTCCTCAATCTTCTTTGCTGATAGAACATTCTGCTCTCGGAGTTGGGACATCTCTGCACGTTGAACCTCCATCTGTTGTGCCTGCTGAGATATCTGCCGAGCTTGGGCAGCAGTAAGATCTACAAGCTGTCGCAGCTGAGCAGTCTTCTCTTCGTCTGCCGCCAACAGCCTCAGCACCATACGGTTAAGTGCCGAGAGCTGTTCCTCTACCCCACTGGGAGGCAGAGGTGATCCTGATGGATATGGAGAGAAAGAGGATGGTGTTGTAGGATGGCTAGTGGTGGTGGTGATTATGGGTAAGATTTAAGGCGATATAGATGATGGTGGTGGTGATGTAGGTGTGAATGATGTGGTGGTGGATGGAAGGGTGGTAGTGGTGGTAGGTGGAATGGTGGTAGTGGTGGTGGCTATGATGGTGATAAAGGTGATTCTGCGTTTCTTCCTTTTCAAGCCATGGGGCTGAGCCATCCTCTTCTTCCTTGATCATGTCGAGGAGGATGCTCCCCCTAGTACACGGCTTGGCGGATCGGGAGCATACGTAGGGTCAGCAGCAGTCTCTCCCGATCCACCTGGGCGTTCACCAACCGCCCGGAGCCCTCGTTCTGTGGGAACGACTTTACTTCCCACAGTCCGAGTCAGCGGCTCCTCATCTGACTCATCTTCTTCCTCACCAGGCATGAAATCCTGGTGGAACCCATCAGTCTCCGCTCCGTCTCCAGTGGGGGCGGATGCTGGAGATGGAATAGCAGTAGTGGGACCCCTTTGTTGAGTGGGTCCTTCATCTCTAGCATCTCCGCTATCATCATCGGAGTCATCATCAGGGACCTGTATCTACTCTTCTTCAGAGTCACTATCAACGTGACGCCATTTACGCCTAGCCGGCGCCACGTAGTCTTCCCGGGCCAGATGCCTAAATAATCTCCTCATAGGGGGCTTTACCAGCTTCCCCCTATAAACCTTCATCCTTCCCAAAGTGGTATCGTCCATTACCTCGAGTACCATCATGTCTTCCTTCTCCTTCGGCAAGGCAGGGAGCTTCTGGTCTATAATCATCTGCATAAAGCGAGGGTACATGCAGAAGCCCTCCTTCCCTTCCTCTCAATGTTCTCCACCAAGTAGGTGAAGATCATTTTGGAGAAGCTGAACGGATGGTTCAGCACCAGAGCAGCATATGCGTTCTGGATTTGATCGGACAGCTCATCAAAACCTCCTTTCGAGACGCTAAGCACTTAAGCAATACATGCGCAAGGTACTTGAACTGGGGACACAGGTTGCTCTTGTTGAGCACCCCTGCATTGATGTCCCCAGCGTACTTGGCCCGCAGGAAACAACCTCTGACAGTCAGGGGGTGTAATCGTGTTGGACATTCAGCATCGTCCCCAAGCTGCAGCACTATCCTGAGATCTTCCTCAGAGATCTCAATAGCCTCTCCAATTTTGAACTACGGATTCGACGAGGCTCTGATGTTCTATCAACTACAGCACCTTCCAGAATGCCTGCTGAATAGACCGTACGGTGTGCATGGAGTTGAGATTGCGTGAGAGATCCTTGAGCGTCTAAGAAACGAGATGATTCCAGCAAAGTCAGGTGCATGTCTGGATGACTGATCCAGATAAGCACATATTGTGCTTGGTGCTCATTGTCCACCGATTCGTCATCTGTACAAAAGAAAACGTTAGTATCCGTTAATTAAGAATATCTTGAATCACTTGGACTTGTAAATATTTCTTTTGATCTGTCGTGCGAATGAGACTATGTGACTGAGATCTAGTCGTGCGAATGAGTAGTGCGACTGAAATTCAGTCGTGCGACTTACCTCATACGTACGACTTGTCATGCGACTGAGCTCATACGGATGTACACTCATTTGTGTATATCAGTCATGCGACTGAACTCATACGCGTGGTTCAGTCGTGCGGTTTAGTCATTCGCACTACTCAGTCGTGCGACTGAAGTTCATCAACCTGTCCATTCGCATGACAAACTGCTGTTCGATTCAATTCAAATTTTGACCAATTCTTATGATTAGATGTCGTGTTTTGGTTCATTGGACTCGCAATCATTATACTTAGCACATAATAGCATTAATTTCGTTGATTGTTTGAGTTAATTTGGTTATTTTGTCAAACAAGTCTCGGTTCTTGGTTTGGACCGAACTTGTTGATTTTGCACTCAAATTGAATAAGAGATGGTTGGATTGAACCGCATTGTACCTGTATAGTCAGTGGCAATCGTCAGTGCACAAGAATTAGTGGTATAGAAAGATCTAATGAAAATTTGGCAGGGTAACGACAATCGTACGAATTAGGGTTAATTTGGGAGTGATGAGTCTCTGCGACCGACTCCCCTTCTATTTAAACTCTAAGTTGGATCCAATCGTACAACTGAACTCATTCACTCATTTCATTCCGGCGAATGGACTTCAGTCGTGCGATTGGATCAGTTACTTACCTTCAGTCGTTCGACTGGAATTCAGTTGCGCGACTTGTTCATTCGCCCACTCTCAATCGGCCGAATGGCTCATTTGTATAAGTCATTCGGTTGAATGGTCCATACTCATGTCCATTCGGCTGTTTAATGCATGAGTATGGTCCATTCGCATGATTGGTCCATACTCAAGGTCCAGTCGTGCGAATGGGTCATACACTTGACATTTTCCTTACTTTATGACCATTTGACTTTTAAACCCTTTTAACCTGTTAATTTAACATTATGAACATTTGATCATCTCAGACATGATCATTTTAGACTTAAACCCTTTAGATCACCTCAGACGTGATCTTTTTAAAACTTTTTGTCACCTCAGATGTGACCCATTTACTTGAAAGCACGTGTGGTCACCTCAGACGTGACCTTTTAGATGATAAGGTCCCTTATCAACTTCTATGACATAGTCCGATACTACACAAAACTGAAACAGACTAGCTTTGTACTTACATAAAAGAAATAGCACTGAAAAATTACACTAAGATATGTTTTTGTGTTTTTGTGAGGGTTAACTCCTAAGATGTAACTCTAAGGAATAATTCTTCTGAGAGGGCAACCTCAATCTTTTAAACCATACATGGACCAATTCAAGCTGGAATCATACAGGATATTCAAATCATTTGGGACCAAGTTAGCTAAAGCCTTTGATGCTCTTTCCTTGATTTTCATCTAGGGTCATTTAGCAAATTTAGGAAATCATACTAGTAATATTAGGTCCCCACACTGATTTGAACTTTCAAGAACTGTAGCCACAGTGATTGTCAGTATACTTGTCCTCTTAAATCCATACACAGACTTTCAACACAGTTAGGTGATCGATTTAAGGTTTGTTTATTTCAACAAGCATTTGTGGATCCCGCACTCATATGGTAATCAACATGCCTCAGGAGATTTTTGAGTGGTCTTAGGGTAGTGTTCAAGAAGCGACTATTCTTAGAACTTTCAAAGAGAAGCCAATCCTCAGGTCAGTGCCATCGCACAGCAAAGAGGCAGCAAACAACAATGAGTTCTAGAATATATAGGTTATGCTTATCCTCAGGTCAGTGCCACCGCACAACAGAGAGACACATAACCTATCTTGTTTGAGCATTTTTCTTCTTTTTGCACAGATCTCATCAACAACATAGGTTATTAGTTTGATTGTATTTACATTTTTCATGTGCTTTTGCTCATGCTTTGGTCTTACGCACACTTTTGTGGCGTTTATTTTGCTCGTCATCCCTTATTGGAATCTTGTTGATTTGTTAACCAGGCATAAAGTGTTACCCACAGCTAGTCAAACATTTTAGTTTAATCTTGAGATCACCAAAAAGGTATAGTCATATATTGTGTGGAATCTACTGACATATCATTTGTGGTCTAGCAACCTCTAGGTCTACTTTCTTTGTGTTACCTTAGTAGTAGCTAGCTTATCTATCATATTTCCTTTTATATTGCTCAGACTACACATATTTATACTTGAACTTTGCATCTTTTTCAATTTTGAATTTTAAAGTCCCAAATGGTTTGTACCAGTGTACTGTCATATTCCACACGTTAAATCGGTATCACACGTACGATCTTATTTATTATCGGCTTGCCTTTCCTTTTCCCTCGTTTTTTTCCTATTCTCCCCCTAAAATACTAAAACCTCTAAGGATTTGTGTTTTAGAATTTTAATGAGCAAGAACCGGCACTAAGTGTAATGACCAAACTAACATTAAACAAAACAAGAGAATTAAACTTAAAAAAACTATAATTTAAGAAGTTGTAAAAGACACTAGACATGACGCATCGGACTATACATGGGCATCTTCAGGAATGACCTCACTTTTGTTTTTAACACCATTGACCTCTAACAAATATAGAAAACATGGTTTATCAAAAGCCTTTGTATAGAGGTCAGCGCGTTGAAAATCAGTGTTTATTTTTATCACATCGATTAAGTTCATTTCAAAACAATCACGTATGAAGTGATATTTGATTCTGATGTGTTTGGTCTTAGGATGTTAGACCGGGTTCTTTGTGACTGCAATCGCAGCAGAGTTATCAACAAATATAGGAGTAGAAGTGAAATGCAAACCGTAATCCCGCATTTGCTGTTGAATCCATATGATTTGGGAACAGCAGCTTGCATCAACAACGTATTCTGCTTCACAGGTTGACAAGGCAACGGAGGTCTACTTCTTACACTGCCAGGTTACCAATCTTCTCCCAAAGAACTGACACCCTGTTGATGTAGACTTGTAGTTCATCTTGCAGCCGCCGTAATCCGAGTCACTATACGCTGTAAGTTCAAAGTCATCATCATGAGGGTACCACAATCCAAGTGTGGGTGTGCCCTTCAGATAACGAAATATCCTTTTGACCCCAATTAGATGATTCACCTTAGGCTTTGCCTGATATCGCGAGCATAAACATGTCGCATACATGATATCTGGTCTGGAGGCAGTGAGATACATGAGAGATCCAATCATCCCTCGATACATAGTGGCATCTACCAGATCACCGTTCTCATCGGGTGCTACATCATGGTTTGTAGCCAGTGGAGTGCCAGCTATGGAAGCATTCTCCATGTCAAACCGACTGAGAATATCTCCTACATACTTGGTCTGATGTAAGAAGATTCCATTTGGTGTCTGATCTACTTGTAACCCGAGAAAGAACTTCATCTCCCCCATGGCACTCATCTCAAACTCAGCCTTCATTACTGCTTCAAATTCTTTGCATAATTCTTCGTTCTTTGAACCGAAGATTATGTCATCTACATAGATCTGTACTAGCAGTAAGTCTCCATCTTTTTCTTTGATAAACAGTGTGCAGTCAATGACTCCCCTGCGAAATTCGTGTTTCACAAGATGAGTAGAGAGTTTCTCATACCAAGCCCGTGGAGCTTGATGAAGTCCGTTTAGAGCCTTGTCGAGTTTGTAAACTCTATCTTGATGATATGGATCTTCAAATTCCTCTGGTTGACTGACATACACCGTTTCTCTGATTTCACTGTGAAGGAATGCACTCTTAACATCTAGCTGATAGACTTTGATTTTCATATAAGAGGCATAGGAAAGGAAGATGCGGATGGCTTACATTCTTGCCACAGGTGCAAATACTTCATTGTAGTCGATACCTTCAACTTGTCGAAAACCCTGAACAACAAGCCGAGCCTTGTTTCTGATGATCACTCCCTGATCATCTTTCTTACATTTCAAAACCCATTTGGTACCAATGACTTTAGCACCTTTAGGTCTATCCACTAGTGTCCATACACCTAACTTCTTAAACTGAAGAAGTTCTTCCTGCATGGCACTAACCCAAGCCTCATCATTTAGTGCTTCACTAACATACTTTGGCTCAACCTGAGACACAAAGCAGCAGTATGCACCGTCGTGAAGGTATCCTTTTTCCATCACAGAGGCATAATCAGCTGAATACAGCTGATTTCTAGTCTGAACCCCTGAGCTCACATCTCCTATAATATTATCCAATGAATGATAGACGTTTAGACGTGAGCCAGGAGTTGTCGTAACAACCACCTCAGAGTCAAGATTATGAACATTTGGTTCTGGATCTGAGGCAATAGGAGTCTAGGGTTCTGAAGGTTCAAAAGCATCACTAGCCGATACGTGTGAACTTGTGGTAGTCGGAACCTGTACATCCTGGTTGATCTGGTCATTTTCTTCATTTTCTTCATCAAAGGAAGAATCACTCACATCAACTGCTCCCCCTGAGTTGGTAGGATCATGACTTGCTGAATCTTGAGACGGTGTGTTCAAGACATCGTACATCATCTTGTTTGCTCACTCGTCTTCTGAAGAAGAAAGAGATATGTTGAAGGACTTGATGTAACATCTCGTAATTTTCTGTTAATTAAAAGTTAACGTCGTTAACTCCTGTAAGGCTCATTATTATATTATGAAAATCATAGGTTATTAAGCTTATCTTCTTGTCATTAACCTTTAATATATAAAAGTTAATGATCAAGCTATCAAATTATATAATAATAATAAATTTTAATCATAATAACAACAATAGTAATATTAATAGTAATAATATAATAATAGTTGTAAAAAGGCATTAAACCTAAAATATGATTTAAAACTTAAATTTAATTTAAGTTTAGGGGGCTTTATTGTCAATTTAGAAACTTTAAATACAAAGTTATTACATAAAATAACATAAATTTAAATTACAGGGACCAGATGTGTAACTTTGTTTAAAACACCCAAACCAAACCCCCCATCCCCGACTTCCCGGCCACACATTCGGTCGCAAGTCCGACAAGCTCCGGCGACCACCAAACCAACCGAAACGCTTGATTTACTTGAAATTAAATCGTTTCTAAACCATTTCACACCAGTTTCGAACATAAAGTCGTTGTTAATTGAGTTAAATAGGTTGATTAAGGTCGCGTTCTTAAAACCGAAGCATTCTTTAAAAACTTGAACTCGATCGTTATGAAACAGTATTAAATCGGATAATATAACCATGGTGAAACCTACAACTCAACTCCTTTGAGCTGTCTACGACTCCAATTTCATACAAAACACACACATACATCATGAACAAGTACTACCTTCTTTCGCAACCTGCAACTTAATCGGGATCCATGTTCGAAGCTATATTAAACCCAATTGAAAGAGGGCTTTGAATCTTAATCACCTACCGAACCTTCATGCCAACTTAATTTGATTTTCGTCAACGTATGCATCTCGAACCTTAACCACAACAGACGTGACATTCTAATCATGTGTTCATCCTCCTTTCGATTGAATAAAGGTAATTGAATACATCTTCATACTCGGTTTCACTTAGGGAACAAAAACCCTAAGTTTGATTTCATTATAATGATCGAATCGATGTCCAATTGAATTCAATTCCATTCTAGGGTTTATGTGAAATTGGAGGAAATCAAAACTGATATTTTTAAACATTTAAAGGAACACTTTATCAGATTTGGGCTTCTAGCCCAACCGGTTATCATGTCACTCTTGAATACAAGAGGTCCCGGGTTCGAACCGGGCCTCTGCCATATTTTATTATTATTTTTTTATTAGTTTTTTTGTATAATTTATAATTCAGAAAATTAATATTATATTAATAAATTACAATAAAAATTATGTTGTAATTAAGTTATTATAGAAAATATCAAGTTAATTTTTAAAAGTTTTAACACTTATAATTCTTAGATTTAATTAATATTTTTTTAGCACATGGAAAAATTTTACTACGTCATTTATGTTATGAATATATTATCGTTCATTGATTATTTAAATAATTAATTATGCAAATGATTATTTAAATATTAATTATTCAATGATTTATTTAACCATGTTAAATCATAAATGGTTAATAAATTTACTTGTTAACTTTTATTTACTTTATTCTTATATTTTAGGGTTTTGTATTATAAAACCTTTGTATTAAATCGTTTTAAAAGCCCAAAACTTTATAAAATCATTTTAAATAATTTTAACGTCATTTAAATAAGTATTTAATTAATTCTCGTTAACAAGCTTTAAATAATTAATTATTAAATTAATTCTTTTCGAGTATTATACTTAATTTTTATTAAATCAACAACTTAAATTGTTGAGATGTTTTTTAACTATTCTTAAACTTAAATGATTTGTTTTATCTTTATTAAAGCAAAAACGATTCATTATTAATTAAACTCCCAAATTCCCATTTGAAACCCTAGTTCACGTTTATTCATTAATCTTACCTTTAAACTTAACCTTGGAATATATATACGTTAGGTATCTTGTAAAAGAAATTGTTAGAGCCTCGTTTAATCTCTTATCATCATTCTTACACTTATTTTTCCAAGTGAGTATTTCTATACCCCTTTTTATATTTTTACACATTTGGGGTGAAACATGTTACATTATAAACTTTGCACTTGTAAACACGTTTGATTCTTGTAAACTTATGGCATTTCACCTGTATGTTGTAGTTAGTTGAACTTGGTAGCTACCATGTAAAATCGAATATATGTACAATCATTAACTATTGCTAGCCTAGCGAAGTCATAGATCTATAGGCCAGACAAGCCTGCTTGGTTGATCAAGTACACTTAGCTAATCGTATATACTTTTAAACGTTTGAGACTTGTAAAACTTTGTCGAGGTTTGATTGTGAATTCCTGTCTTACATCCCCAGTTTACTTTGTTCTCTAACTTACAACATGAATTGCCATCTTTTATATACCTATGTATTGAAAACTATGGAAATCTCACCAACATTATTGTTGACATTTTTGTTTTTAACATGTTTCAGGAAATACTCAAGCTTGATCGCCTTTTTCAAAGTTGTTCACACCTAGGAATGGACCTAGTTAACTTAATGAATGAGCTTGTTATATTTCTTATATTGTGTTCTTATTTGAGGCTTATGCTTGTAATGTACCTTTCAAACTTATGAATAATATATTTGGATTTAATAATAGCGTTATGTGGCTGTGAACGATCTTAACTCTCACTGCTCGACGTTTCCGCCGTCAAGGTTGGGGTGTGACACTTGAAGAATCCATCATAGTCGAAGAAGTAAGCAGGCCCTTTTCCAGCAGGTGGTGTAATATATCTCTGAACATCAACATTACACCACACCTCTACTTGACCTGTTGAGTTTTTGTAAACTCTTTTGTTCGGTATGTTTAATCCTAAGAAGATCCCTTCGTCAACCTTTTCACTGAATTTTCCATCCCGAGTCTTTTTCAGTAGGGTGCACGGAGCGCCAAACGGCCGAGATATTCCAAGTTAGGTTTACGTCACTATAATAACTCGTAGCACGTTTTTCCATGGCGTTTTACTATTAGAACTTGATTAAGAGTATAACATGCATTTGCCACTGCTTCATTCCAAAATTGTATAGGCAGTTTCGAGTCTGCAAGCATTGTCTGTGCCGTCTCTATCAAGCTGCGGTTCTTCCGTTCAGCAACACCATTCATCTGAGGGGTATAAGCCAAGGTAAATTGATACATAATTCCCTTTTCCTTGCAATAGTCCTCCATCCTCTGATTCTTGAACTCGGTTCCGTTGTCTGAGCGCACCTGTCTTACCTTCAGCTTGTATAAGGATTCCAGTGTAGTTACCAATTCCTTGAAGGATTCAAATGTTTCTGATTTGGATTTCAGAAACATTACTCAAGAGAACCTTGAGTAGTCATCAGTAACTACATAGCAGTACAAGTCACCTGCGATGCTTCTTGTACTGACTGGTCCAAACAGATCCATGTGAAGAAGCTCAAGTGGAAGTTCTATAGAGTGAACTTTCTTTTCCTTATGAGATTTCTTCGTCTGTTTGCCCTTTTTGCACGCAACACAAAATTCCGGGAGTTGAAATTTTTTGACGTTTACTCCTCTCCCAAGATCATTCTGGATCAAATGATTCATTTTCCTCAGATTTATGTGTCCCATTCTCCTATGCCAGGAGATGGATTCCTTTTCAGTAGCTTTGGACAAGAAGCATGGGACTTCACTATCCGTTGTGGATGCCTTTGAGAGATCCAAAACATAAAGATCATTATATCAAAGCTGACATTAGGATCTGATCCTCCGGAATCACGTAGTCCTTCTTTAGAACGTAACACTTCTTGTTGTCAAATACTACCTTGAATCCTTTATCACAGATTTGAGAAACAGAAAGTAAGTTATTTTGTAATTGTTGGACATAGTTTACCTTATCAAACTTAACTTTCTCATTTCCCATTTCTCCTTGGGCTGTGATGTACCCGCCTTTGTTTCCAGCAAATGAAACATGCCCTCCTTTAATTTTTCTGACATTTGATAAGAGAGCTCTGTTCCCTGTCATGTGCCTGGATGCTCCGCTATCAACTATCCATGTGTTAGTCTCAGAACTGTAGCGAACACCCTGCACAGTCAATGAAAACATTAGTTCATGTCAGGAAACCCAGCCTTAACCGGCTTGGGTTTCCCTGAGGCATCACATATTACAAAATCAACCCACTGACCCCTTTAGGTTAAGGATTGATCAGAGTTCTATGTGTTCTTATTTTCAGGCACTGAGGAGGTTTTTTCTTTCCATAAACCAGATTTGTGTAACGCCTGTTTGTGATAAACAGACGACTGGCTGATGGATCGAACTTTGGGTTCACAATCTCTTTTAGAAGGCATCACTGAGTTCCTCTTAAAAGATCTTGATGTAGATGTAGAAAGTTCAACTTTATTCCTCAGTGTCTGATAATAAGAGCAGTGAGATGCTATGTGACCATACTCTTCACAATTATAGCAGGATCTGCTTTTAACTTGACGGTTTCTATTTTTTGGTGGAGATGCAGATGTCACACAGTTGACCTTATTATGTTTGGATTGAGACACTTCTTTGTTTGATGTATGAGTTGATTTTACAAACTTAATTGCTTTACCTGGTTTTACATCTTTGATCTCTTGTTTACCTGGACTGTGACATGATGCACGTGATTGATTAGGTTTTATAGTCTTTTTAGGTTCTTGTTTGACTTTGTTTGACCCTGACTTAAAACTAATCTTTTCAAATTCTTGTTCCAGATTAACACAAGGCATTTTACCTATTGCCTTTGAAGTGGCCTCCTTCTGTTTAGTGTCTGATCCAATTGATTTACTTAATGAATCTGGATCACTCACCAGAGGAGTGGACACCACGTGATCCTTGATGGGGTTATTGTTAATTAGTTTACATTTGGTGTTCATCAAGGTCTCAAGTGGTGGTGGAACCACTTTGTATCTCAGTCCCTCCCCATTATTTCTCTCTCTTACTAAGTGTTGGACAATGTGTGATGAGCTTGTCCAACTATGCAGTTTTTGTTTTAATGAATTGACTTCTACTTCTAAAACTGCTTTTTGCTTCTTAGTGTCCTCAAGAGAGTTCAGATAGTACCTAATGTCATTTTCTTGGTTAAAGGCAACTACCTCAGTTTCCCTAAGCTGTTTATTTAATAGGTCTATCTTTTCCTTGTAACTGTACTCGTTTTGTTTCAATACTCTATTAGCTTCTGTGCACAGTTCTAAGTCCTTTACTAGGCTATCATTATGATCTAATAACCTAGCAAATTTTGAATCTATACTTTCTCTAAATTTATTACATTCTAAGCAAGCATGATTATTAAACAGTTGGTCAGAAGTACTTACCTGGGATGTAGAAGAAGAATCAGCCATGAGTACTAGCTCGATTTTCTCTGGTTCTGATGATTCAGATGATGATGCATTTGCAGATTTTTCTTCTTCAGGCAGGTAGTTGACCACATTTGCAGTATCTTCAGAGTTTGACATTGCGATCTCTACTGCTATATCTCCTTCACTCGCAGAATCGTCATCAATATCCTCTACACTAGCTATATTTGACTCTCCTGGTGAGACGAACCGAAAGCTCCAGTCCTGTCCTTCATCTTCGTTAGCAGTTAAGGCTTTTGGATCCTTACTTGATAAGTCAGCATTACTAGCAGTGGACTTGTCTTGACGGTTAAATGAAGAGAAGGGATTTCCATTTCCTGTCTTCTTTGGTTTTATACATTCCCTCTTGAAGTGTCCATTCTCACCGCAGTTGAAGCATGTAACATTTGACTTATCAAACCCAAAGGTTGTGTCTTTTGTTGCAACCAAGTTCTGTCCGGTCTTTTTGACAAACTTTTTAGCTCGTCGGACAGCACTTGCCAGAGCCCACATTATGTCCATGCGTTCCAACTCCATTTCATCCACCTGCTCATAATCTTTATCTGCCAGGTGGCAGTTACCTATCTTTCCAGCAATTAATCCATCGTAGGAGTGAACCACCACAGCTAAAAGTTCCATATGTTCTCTGGCCACCTCTACAGTTACATTCCCGAGGTTGTCGGTTTTCAGCTTTGTGACATTAGCTTCAGGTACTATATATTGGGTGCTAGACGACCCTGACATTTCTGATCCTGAAGTTGAGGGTTGTGCTAGAACTCCTGTGCTTGAGATGAAGGCGGTTTGCAATGGTGCTCCAGATGTCTTGACTGAAGGAGTAGCATTGTAGAGTGCAGGCGACTGATCATAGTTTGCCTTTTGGGCTCGATACTTCATCCTAAGCTCTTCTTCTCTCAGTTTCAGAATGAAGTCATTTATGTCTAACTTCGAGAGCATTCCATTCTGTCTGAGATTCGAAACAAACAAACCCCATTTTTCTGGTAATCCATTAGCAAAGTTGGATACCTTATCTACCATCGAAGTAACCACTCCATGAGTGTGCATCTCACTCATCAAGTGGTAGAATCTATCGATCACATCATCAAGGCCTTCTTTTCCCATTGAAGAGAAGTTGTTAAACTCCTTCTTCAATGCTTTTGCCTTGATAGCCTTCAGAGGGGCATTCCCGTCATACCTCTTCTCCAACGCATCCCAAAGTTTCTTGCCTTGAGTATACTCCGAATACTGGTGGAAAATATCCTTCGGAATAGACTGAGTAAGCAAGGCGTAGACTTTCTTCTCAACGTTGTGTTTTACCTTCTATGCATCCGACATGCCACTTAGAGTAAGTTTTACTCCGTCAGCTCCAACTGGCATGCTGTACCCCGACTCTATTGTCTCCCACAAATTTGTATCCACTCCATTTAAGTAGATTTTGAAACGTTGCTTCCATTGTGGGTAGTCATCTAACGTAATAAGTTTAGGGGGTTTATTGTGAATCCCCACTTCGTTCTCCAACAGCAATAGATTTTGAATACGTGTATCTCTACTTGTTGTGTATGCTGAAAACTGATCCTCCATTACACTTCACTTTACCATTTAACAAGCTGCGAATGAAGGTATGCGATTGGGCTTATTCGGGCGATTGAACAAGTGCGAATAGGTTAATCGTGCGACTAGGCTAATGCGGATGAGTCAGTCGTCCGAATAAACTAATGCGGTTGAGCGGTCCGAATGAAGATCTCAATCGTACGAATGAGTTCAATCGTGCGGTTGAAGGATACGTATGAACTCAGTCGTGCGATTGAGACAATCGTGCTACTGAACCTGCTGAAGTTTGATAATTCGTAGGTTAAACTTTTTTTGGCTGCAAAAAATCGAATTTTATCAAACCCTAATAGCCGTATGCTGGAAAAACTACACTTTTCGATTAAGAACCGTCCAAAACTTCGTTAGACACAAAAAGATTGCGTTTTTGATGCAAAAACACAATTTTGTATCAAAACATTGAATCAACACGTAATCAAGAGCCTCTAGCTCTGATACCACTTGTTAGGATCTGGTATTTGACCAAACACCAACTGATTAACGTGTTAAACCAATCAAATAGTGCGGAATCCTATTTGATTGGCGATCCAATCAGTGAGAACGCACGTAGACACAATAACGACTTGAATCTAACGTCAAGAATCGATTGAGAATCGATCTATAGCGTTCTATGAACTTGGAGTATGAACTTGGAGGCTTCTGGACGGCTAGGGTACGTCTGGAGTCGAAGTGGATTCAATGCTTACGTTTTTCCACGAATTAGATGGTATTTATAGGTTAGGATTGCTCATTCGGGCGACTGAACCATTAGCATGGTTCATTCGTGCGATTGAGCCATGCGGTTGATCCATTCGCACTACTGAGTGTTCAGTCGTGCGACTGAGTCAGACGCATGAAGTTATTCAGGTGTATGGACCATTTAGGCACATGGACACTCAGTCGCATGGCCATTCGGACGCATGAGAACTTCACTTCACCAAGTTTGAGTGTATTCAATATTCTAACATTATGTATAACACTTCAAACAATCACAAACCTATATAATTAAGTCAATATGCGTTAAACAACTCATTAATAAAATATTAAACATTATAAACATAACCAAACATTTTGTATTTCATTAAGTACCCAATAGTTACATAAGTGTAAGACATATTACATCCAGATCAGGATCTAGGTGCATATATGTATCAACAAGTTTGTATATGGTTAGTTTGTTTGTATGATTAGTTTGTTTTTATGATTAGTATGTTTTTATGATTAGTTTGTATATGGTTTGTATGAGAAATAAATTGGTTTAATTGGTTAGTATATGATTTGTATGATTAGTTTGTTTATGGTTTGTATGAGAAATGAATTGGTTTAATTGGTTGGCATATGATTTGTATGATTAGTTTGTATATGGTTTGTATGAGAAATGAATTGGTTTAGTTGGTTGGTATATGGTTTGTATATGGTTTAGTTGGTTGTTATAGTTTGTATGAAGAATAATTTGGTTCAGTAATTGGTTTTTTAAGGTTAGTGATTATGTTTTTATTGTTTAATAGAAATGGGCGAGAAACATCAATGGTCAAGCGAGCAAAATCAATGTTTGTTAGAAACTTGCATTGAAGAAATAAATAAGGTGGGTAAGAAAGGTTTGAGTATGCAAAAAGACTTTTGGAATAGATTAGAACAAATTCTTAAAGAAAAGTTTGACCAACAGTATTTGACTGTTCTGAGAGGTTAAAATTGGTTGGGTTAGACCCGTTAAATCCTTTATTTTTAGCTGCTTTTTCATATCTTTGGAGTGTCGTCATCCATGAGAGAGGCGTGGATGACACTGCCAGAAATTCCAAAAGTATTAAAAGGCTAGATTACAATAACTGCTAAAAGTATGAAACTAATATAATTGTGCATGTGACGTTGTTTATGTTTGATGGTTGTATTGGGTTAGTGATGACATTGTTATGTTTTGATGGTTGTATTTGGTTGGTGTTGACATTGTTATGTTTTATGGTTGTATTTGGTTGGTGATAACATTTTGTTATGTTTTATGGTTAATGTTTATGATGACATTTTGATGTTTAATGGTTGCCTTTTTTATTATTAACACATGATCATATGGATTATAATAAGAAATTACTTCTAGTAATTCTTATGTACTTGTATGTTCGCTTTTTTTGGAGAAAAGGTTTGAAACGAATGCGAGACAATGATTCAGAAATGACAGGGCATAAATACACGTTAGAGTTATTGCAAGGAAATCCCAAACAATGCATTGAATTGCTACGTATGTCTCGTGAATCCTTTGTCCGACTATGTGCATATTTTAGAATAAATTATTCGTTAAAGGATAGTAAACATGTATCGGTTGAAGAGAAGATGGCTATGTTTTTAATGATAATTGGTCATAATCAACGTTACGTGGTTATAAAGCATAGATTTCAACACTCAAAGCAAACAATTCATAAATTCTTTTATGAAGTGTTAGATAAAATGATGCTTTTTGTCAAAGATATGATAGTACCAACTTCTTTCAATCCAAATCCAAACATTTCGGGACATAACAAAAGACTTCGGCGAATTTTTAAGGGAGCGGTTGGTGCACTTGATGGTACTTTGATACATGTTGTCCCTGCTAGTAAACAAGATTTATATAGAGGAAGAGGAAAAGGAGAGTGTTATCAAAACGTATTACTAATTTATGACTTCAACATGATTTTTACATTCATTGTGACGGGTTGAGAAGGGGTAGCACATGATTCCAGAATATTATCGGAGGCCTTATCAGATACAAATGCTCAATTCCCGTTACCACCATCAAGTATATAAATTGATTTTAAATGTTTGGTATTTTAGTTTAATTTCCTAATTATTTATATATCCTTACAAATATGTATTATCTTTGTGATGCCGCTTATGCACACATACGAGGATTTATGGCTCCATATCGTAATGTAAGGTATTGGCTTGGAGATTTCCGTAGGAATCGTGCATTGACCGATAAAGAAAAATTTAACCATGCACATGCAAAACTACGAAACGTTATTGAGTGTTCGTTTGGTGTTTTGAAAGCACGATTCCCTATATTGAAGAGGATGACACCATTTCCGTTGGTTACACAAAGGAATATTACTGTTGCATGTTTCGCGTTGCATAATTTTGTAAGGAAAGAGGGTCTTAGCGATGACTTTTTTACACAATACGATCAACCCAATGTGTCCTTTGAAAATTGTGATATGCACGTTGATGCTGAAGAAAATGATGTTGAAGAACATGGTACCGCATCCGATCGAGAATATATGAGTCAATTAAGAGATGAAATTGCTGAGCAGATAATGCAGAATGTCGAATAAACGATTTATAAATGTAATCGTATGGTTTTATAAATATTATTGTAGTGTTGTATGACTTTTATTTATATTTTAATGTATTTCTATGACTTTTATTTATATATTAATGTATTAGTTGTTTTTAAAGTTTAAAAAATAAATTTAGTTTAATTACAGAATATTTCAGCATTTTGCAAATGTTAAAAACAAACAGTTTTTTTCTTGCAGACTGCAGACATTTGGTCCACCTTTTTTGCTGCAGATGTCTGCAGATATGGTCCGCACACTGCAGACGTTTTCCTGCAGAAAAAACAACAGCACCTAAGTAATTCAATCTAGAACCAATGCGTTGTGACATTGTCGCTACAACTGAAAAAAAGTAAGGGTAAAAATGTTGAATAACACACGTGTTGTGGTGTGTTACTCGCAAAATTTAGACGTACAAAACAAAAAAATTGTATACTATGGAAAGTATGGGGATCAAAGATGAATATAAAAAAATATTAGGGTTAAATTGTAAAATATGTAAAAGTAGTAGGTTAAAGTAAAAAACTTAGAGTTTTAAGAAAAAATTAAAGATAAGTACAAGCCACTAAACATATAATGCTACCCACTAAACATACTAAAGTTGGTAATTAGTATTATATAAATTCAATAAATAAAAGAATGATTATTGATTGTATGGTTGTACCATAAGCAAAAGCAATATTACTTCTATAAAAATAGTTGATAATTAGATTTATATAAATAAGCTGAGTTTTACCCTATGTTTCTTATGAAAAACAAAATACAAACCTAACAACCTAGATCTTTTTTCTTTATTGGCGCCAAATGTGGATGTGAATATAAAGAAAAGCTTCTTGAACCGAAACTGATGAACTGTACGAGTGTACCAGTTGAAAACTAGTATGCTAGAAACTGCTTTGAAAACAATTATATATTGTAGGTCTCTCTCCATCACGACCTGTTCGAAACTAGTTCAAAACCAAACCGAGCCGGCCAAAAACACTCAAAATCAATAATAAAAAAACCAAACTAGTTAAAACAAATCAAAAGACCAAGCCAAAGCAAACCAGTTTGAAACTCAAAACGGTTTTAACCTTTATGACTACAAACTAAACCAATTTTTGAACCACACTAGGTCGTGGCCCGTGGGCCCAAACCATTTAGTGTACCTCTGGTCCATGGGTTCATTTTTCCTTACAATTTAGCCACTTTAGATTTAATTATGATTGAATTATAATTGGAAAAAGATTAAGCACACATATTGGCGAAAATGACGAGTCATTGTTGGCATTATTTTTAACTTTTTTTTCATTTGAGTATGTAAGCCTTCATCACTCTTTTGTGTACTTGATGGTTCAAATACCAAAATAAACTTTGGGTTAAAACTCAGGGTGAACAGATTGTCTAATGTAGAGCCAGTTTCATAGTATGCATGTAAAAGTTTTGTGCTCTTATCATTAAAGGTGCATATACCCATCACCAATGAAGCCCACAAACAGCTAGTTTATGACTCACAATAAAAAATTAGCGTTTGATGACTTAAGTTCCAATGATGCGGCCGTCTAGAGCCAACTTGCACTCTCTTAACCAAACTTGTAAATAAAAAACCTGTTCATGATACTGAAAATATGCTTGGTATGCACAACATGAGCTGGATGATGTAATTTAAATCACCAAATGAATTGTTTAAGATCATAAGTTCCCAACATAAAGACTCATTAAGTATGCTTGCAAGTCGACAATCATTAAGCCTATAGATGATGTACGATTGTACGTGGTTCAACTAGCAATATCATTTCCATGTCTATTAATGAACCAAAGGACCATCAGACTCGCCAAGTCGACAATCATAAAGCCTATAGATGATGTACGATTGTACGTGGTTCAACTAGCAATATCATTTCCATGTCTGTTAATGAACCAAAGGACCATCAGACTCGCCATGACTAGTAAAACAAGACCAGCCCTATGAACCGGTGAACACGAATGAGCAACAGACCGCCTATCATACCCACTCACCACAGCTAGAAAGGTGACAAAGACCACCTCCTGCACCTGCTAGGAATTGGTTGGGATCAACATCCCCCATCATACCAACTTTCAGATGCCATATAAAATACAACCGTTTTCACTTTTCACACAAGATAAAAGTCCAAAATGTAACCACAAGCATCAATTAGTCATATTACACAAATCCACTTGCTGCAACTATCATTTTAGTCCTTTTACACATTGATAACTTACTTCTTTAGCTGTAAATGGTGTGCGACTACCCAAAACTTTGTCTTGGAGATTGCTCAACCAACTGAAGATGTCAAACGCGCAATTAATTCATCCTGCCACGTTGGACAAACCAGACATGTCAACGAAAACAAACGTATTGTAATACAATGGATATGATAATAAATGTTCATAACGTTTATTGTATTTAAAATCAGTAATTTAAGCCACTTGCCTTCCTCCCTCTTTGGGAAAGGCCTCTCTCCCTTAAAAGCACTCGGAGCCTTTCTACAGTCAAAGTGTTGAGATTTTCAGGTAGTCGTGATCTCAATCCCTCTACATAAAATGAAAATATTGTTAGATGCTCAAGCCATAAACTAGGCAACTAGCAGAAGCAATTATAAAATCTTAATCGATTAATAGGTCTATAGGCACCATATCATGTGGAAAAGCTAGGTAAAACCAAATATGTTTTCCACTCTTGTCTTTTCATTTTTTTTCTCTCAATCATCCTTTTTTAACTAGCAAATGGACCATTAAACATTTATGTCTCTTTTACATTTATGTCTCTTTTATGATGAAGATATCATCTCCAGTTACTTAGATACAATCTGCAAAGCTCACCTTGCTGGGAAGCTACCCTTTTTGTAGAAGTCCTACCATCTACAGCTCTTTCTGAAGCTCTGGAATTAATCAAAATAATAAGATAAACAACCAAAATGAAATTTAAAAAAACTGAAATGAAATTACTCAAAAAGAAGAAACATATACCGCTTTCTTGAGCCCTCTTTTGTGCCCACAACTTTTGCACTTGATTCAGTTTTCTGTTGCTGCTTAAGCAGAAGAGATCTAATAAGTATGTTCATTTGATCTGTTTTTATTTGCTGGTTTTCTGTATAGAGAAAATAAAATTAGTCAAATATTTGAGTTGACATGCAACATAGCTTCAACGCTACGCTAGATGTTTAGAAACCACACAACTCATGTCCCGTTGTAGTAACTACGAGTAATGAGATACATGATAATACAATATAACTAACACGTTGTATAAAATCTTGATGCGTGCAGCTAATTTATATAACTTACTCCTTATGCAACTAATCCTGAACCTTTTTTTGAGACTTTCCAAAACACAGGACAAAATCAAACCACAACTAAAAGAGAAAAATTGTTGTGGTTTAAAAAAACTACTACAGGAATGCAAAATACACATACTCATTAAATCAAGCCTAGATTGAAGTTTTGCATTGTAAAAAATGCTGGTAAAACCTATACTGTAAAATATACTGGACTAATTATGAGATAGGTTTTTATGAAAGAATAGTCTCAATATATTGCTCATCTTAGTTATAAGAAAAAGCTGGTTAACCTAGAGTGCAAAGTATTCCTTAGGATCTGTTAGTTCATGAATTATGAACATGATTCGTAACAATCAAATCATATGCTCGCTTCATTTTGTCTAGTAAGTATATATATAAACTCCTAACATTACGCATTACGATTTATGTATAAGTTAGAAATACCTTCATTAACAATAAAAAATTCTGTTTCTCCTATAGGCATTACAATTTTACTAAATACCAAATTAAAACATAAACCTTTCTAATATCGTAACCAATAAATCATGATTTACACCCACTGATGGGATTCACACAAACTGTTCAGTGCACCCGATCCGTTTAGAGAAAATGTTCAAATTAAACCCAAGTTTTGGGTGGTTGTTACAGCCCCCCCTTGTTAAAAGGATTTCGTTCACGAAATTAAGTTATGGTTCATTTAGTTGAACCTTATGCCTTTATTACTGTCTTATCGAGGTTCTCAGCTTTCAAAACTCTTAGTAAACGAAATCACACGTTTAAATGATGGCATTTAATCAAATATTTAAATTCATTTTTTGCTATATATATTCCACGAACGAAGTTATCTAGCACGCAAATAATCTAGAATCGATCTTATGACCCAAACCACACACGACAGTCCAATCCAAGTCCAAAAATAAAGTTAAAAACACGGCACAGTCCAAAACCTTTAAGCGCTCATAACCATTTTGAAAACCATGATCAGTACTATCAAACAGCATATTGCTTAGATTAATATGTACATAATATTCAGCATAATAAGCGATTAGGCAATACATATGTATTCATCTATTTATTCACATACTGTACATAACATTCGAAAGTTACCTGGTGGTGATGTATCATGATCAGTGACATAGACACGCATTCCACCCTGCATAGCATAAAGTTCATAAACAACTGAATTTTCGACTACAATCACAATCACAATTACAACCATAATCGCAATAACAAACATCGACACCTGATCTGAACACACTCCGTTATATTTCGCTGTTTCTAAATTTACCCTATAGTCGTTCTACGTAATTCAGGAACAATGAAACAATGTTGCAATTGCTAGTGATTAACATCGGAAACCAAATCAATCATGAAATCAAAATGAATGATTAAAGGAGACAGACATGGTACAAAACCTAGGGTTTATAGGAAATTACCAAATTGGAAGAAACTACGGTGGAGGAGAAGAGGCCTTTGGATGGAAGATTAGATAGGAACTTTGAAGCACCCTTTGGATTCGTCGATGGTGTTGCAGAAGCATCCATGGTGACGAACAAAGACCCCTTCACCGATTATTTGAACGAACAAATATTCGCAAATGCTTGACGGTGGAAGCAATTTATAACAAAATATAAAAGGTGGAGGGGATCATGTGCAAAAGCCTTGTGATTCCTCTGTTAAAAGTTGAAAATATTTTGAAAATGATTTTAGAATCGGATCTGACGTTTTACTGGTTTAGTGGTCGGATCGGTCGGATCAGATTTAACTATATTTATATATGTAATTAAATATAAGTAATTTATATATAATTTATATATATAGTTTATAGTTATATATAAAACTTAACTATATTTGTATATCCAACACACTAATTTATGGTTTAACACCCCGTTTTTACCCATTAAAATAAAATAAAAAACAAAATCCGGTTCGAACCGGTCCGTTCGCCACAAACCGAGTCATAACGAACCGGACCGGCTAAGGGGCCGATCCGGTCACAAAAACAATGCATTTAATTAACAAATTCAATTTTAATAATTCAAATCGTTATTCCTTTAACCAGTGATAATCATTTTGTTAAGTATTTAGTTTGTTTGATTGAATTAAAATGTGTGCAAACAGGGTAATTCATTTCGAGATGGATTGATCTTCAAATTACAAACCAAAATTTTAAATACTAAACTGTCTACCACAAACTGGAAAATCAAACACAATTATATAGAGATTTATCACTTGCTAACTTCCCACTAAGTCTTGCCCGCTAAGCCTGAATAATCGGATTACCTTCCACCGCTTGGACGAGCTCTTTTTTCTGTCATTCCATATTAACCGGGTCTGCCTCAACCCACATTGACCCATTAGATTCGTATCAAATGTGTAACTATATATATAAACATCTCTATTCCTTTCCACTCCATTTTAAATATACAGGGCAAAAGGTGATAACCTTTTGGCTCAGACATGGTCACCATCAGTGGTTGTAGTCCATTAAAGCATGGCTGCCACGGCATGACAACAACATGTATTTTATCCGATCATCATGGCCAACAAACTTTAAGCACACACAAACCATAGATAACATGTGCCCCAAAATAATCAAAACTATTGGTTGATTGCAACCATATATCTTTGACAGCTTTAACGTCGGTATGTAACACAAATTTCATGAAAAGACGTCTCAAATGACCCTAGAGTCATCATCATCGACAAACCAAGAGCAACATCTAAGATCTAAGTTTTAAGTCAACACGAATATTCATTAACTTAAAAGCCGGTGTGTAAGAAATGAAAGCCAAAAACACTATCATTGACAGGCTAACCATCACAGACCCAATATAACACTATCAAACCAAGCATCATGATGTGAGTAACAAATCATCGCCACCGAGAAAATAGAGGCTATTGTGCAAGAAGGAACACATGATGAAAACATGATAAGCGAAATAGGAAACATAACAAGCACCATGGTTGTCACACCCCAACCTTGAATGCGGAATCGTCGAGATGTGAGGGTTAAGATTATTCACAACCACATAATGCTATCTGTAAATGCAAAATAATATTATTATAAGTTTCAAAGGCAAATACAACCGTAATTTTCAACATGAAATAAGTCAAACATAAAACAAAAGTAATCCAAAGCTCTTTATTCATTATTCTAGGTCCAAGTCCTAGTTTTAAGCAAACTTCAAAAATTGACATCAAACTTCTCGTTTCCTTAAACATGTTAAAATAACAGGTCAACTATAAAGTTGATGAGTTTCCAAGGGTTTTATATACATAATATATCAAAGGTTATAAGTAGCAATTAATGTCTTCGCTTATAAGTTAACAAGTTTATAGAACACATATAGCTGCAATCAAACCTCGACTTAATTACAAGTTTATATGATTGGCTAAGTGTACTTAGTTCCCATGATGAACAAGTCATACGTTATCAGGAGCCAACACTACATCAGCTTTAGCACCAAGTAGGCTTGTCAAGCCCAAAGATCTAAGACGTCGCCAAGCCAACAATAGTTAATGATTGTAAACAAAATATGTATCTCATATAAGACTTACAATAACACAAATAACCATGACAAATAAAAGTATGGATTGCAGGTGCTTTACAAAATTTAAACATTTACAAGTGTACGTTAATAAGATTAACATGTTTCACCCCAAAAACGGTGTGAAATAATGTAAAAAAGGGGCAAGAAAAACTCATTTGGCAAAATAAGTATAAGTATGACAAATAATAAGAATGATAATAGACGTCGTTCCAACGTAAATCGTCACAAGGCACCTAAATATATATATTTACAAAGTTTAACGTCTTATATTAAGTTTAACGAATTTACAAGAACTAGGGTTTCAAGTGAAATTTGGGGAGTTTATGTTAGTACACTAAATAAAGAAATATGCCATTTATGTGTTTTAATATATAGAAAATTAAATTAAATCATTTATAATAATTAATAAAGTTTAAGTATAAAATTTAAATAATTATTTGAAATAGTCATGATTTAAACGATAACAATTAAAAGAAAACGCTTTAACCAATAATAAATTATTATTATTATTTACAATCCATTTTATAAGAAATTATCCAAGAATAACCTTTGTTCAAATGTTTTATTAAAGATATTTAATTATTTAAATTTAGAAAAATCACATAAAATAATTGGTGTCCTTAAAAATATTTAAAGTTTACAAAACTTATTTTTATATTTATTATAAATTTTCTACAATTTATTTAAAGGCTGTAAAGCCTTAAAAAATATTTGAGGGTGCCCGAGTTTGAACCCGAAACCTTATGTTTAGAACGTGAGTGTGTAACCAATAGACCAGGGCCGCAATCGTGGTAGATGATAGTTTTTAAATTATAAAAACACAACCATATAGATGCCCCCAAACCCTAGAATGCTTTTGATCCCAATTGAGCATTTGTTTGATAACGATTACAAAAATAAACATGGGGCTTTGATTCCCCATGTAATTTCGAGTAGGTAGATATGTTTAATTACCCGATTTGAAGATGGATGGAAGATGAATAAGCTATGAATAGGCCACGACACACGTAAGCTTGTTTGATGTTCAAATGACGAGTGTAATCAAATTAACTTCGTTGATAGTTTCAGATGGTGTTCTTGATGCAAAGCCCCTTGTTAATTTAGGTTCAATTTGTTCGGAGATCGGGTTTCGATAGAGTTGCAGGTTGCGGAAATGGAGAGAATCGGAGGTGTAATTTTTGTGTGTTTAAGGTGCAAATTGAGAGTTGTAAACGATTAGGTTTAGTTAGATGATTGTTTAGGTTCGTTTGATTAGATTATTATTATGATTAAGTGTTCGAACAACCATGGAGTTTATGGCATCGGTATGCTCTCGGTGGAGCTTCGTAACCTATGCTTTGATTCGTTTATTTGATGATTGCCGGTTCGAGTCAAGTTCTAGAAGGGTTTGGCAACGGTTTTAGATCATGATTCGATGAAATTGGATGATTATAAGGTGGCCGGAGTGTTTGGCCGACGGTGGCCGCATGGGTTGCCGGAGTTATGGGGTTTGGGGGGGGGGGGATTGGTGTAAATGTTTGGTTAATTACGCAAATGGCCCCTTTGGTTTTCAATTTAACATTTTATGTTAAAATCTTTCTTTAAAGTTTCAAAGTTAACAAACCAACCCCTTAACTTTCTAATTTAAGTTTTAAATATTTTTAAGTTTAATAACTCTTATAAATTGTTATAAATGTTATTATTATTATTATTATTTTAGTTATTATTATTATTATTATTATTATTTTTACTATTATTATTATTATTATTATTATTTTTACTATTATTATCATTATTAATGTTATTCATTGTTATTACTATAACTATTATTAATATTACTATAGTTATTATTATTATAATTATTATTTTTCAATCTAATAATTATGTTGTTAAGTTTTATATCAAAAAAATTAAAGACCAACAAACAAATAAGTATAAGTAACCCACAAATTTCATAAAATACATAAATAGTTCTTACAAGAACATAACGACGTGAACTTTTAATTAACAAAAAAATACGAGATGTTACAACGGTCGGCGGCGATTTGTCGCCACCTAGGGCACAAAAAGTAGCGGAGGAAATGGGAACACCATCCACGCACCCGGCAACGACGGAGGTGGGAGGAAGACCAGAGACTACAACCGCCTTATATCGATGTGGGCGTTGCTAAAAAAGGGTCGTTAGTCGACAAGGATGGCAGAAATCGATCAATCCGAAAACCCCAATGCATCCACACGACGATAGTCGACCACCATATATCGGATCCATCATATCGCGGGTTTATATGAAATTGGGGATTTGATTGAAACTTGGTTTTTAACAATTAAAATCTGATTCATATCGCGGCTGAGGCCTATGGTTTACTGGTTAAGATCCTTACACTTTCAGCATGGGGTCCCGGGTTCGAACCCGAGCACCCTCATGCAATTTATTTATTTATTTATTTATTTATTTATTTAGGCCTTTTAAGCTATGATTTTATTATAGAAAATTTATAATAAATATAAAAATAACTTTTATAAACTTCGAATAATTTTAAAGTCATCTAAATATTTCTTAAAAAAAATCAATTCTTGTACAATATTTTAACATTTTATTATCTACAAATGTTATAACTAAATAATTTTTATAAAAGTAGATTCATATAATAATTATTAATTATTATTGGTCTATATGTTATCTTTAATTATAGAATCATAAAATGTATATATTTTATAATCAAATTTTATAAAATTTTTTATAAAGGATTTAATCCTTTAAAAATTTTATAAATAGTACTTTACTTAAGAGTTCACTAATCTTATTTATTAATCCCCAAATTCTAGTACCCTAGTTTACATTAAATCATAACCTTATTATTAACTTAAAATTTGTAAATATATATATATATTATATATATATATATATATTTAGGTACCTCGTGAAGGTTTACTTTGGAACGTCGCTTATTATTCTTATTAGACATCTCTTTTATACTTATTGAACATGTGAGTTTTCCTTGCCCCTTTGTCTTTTCACACTAATTTGGGGTGAAACATGATTACTTATACATAATGCACTTGTAAACGTTTAGACTTGTAAAGCACTTGCAATTCATATTTTTTTGTCATGGTTATTTGTGTGTTGTAAGTGTTTATATGAGATACATATTTTTGTTTACAATCATTAACTATTGCTAGCCTGACGACGTCTTTGATCATTGGGCCTGACAAGCCTATTTGGTGCTAAAGTCGATGTATTGCCGACTCCTGATGACGTATGCTTGTTCATGATGGGAACCAAATACACTTAGCCAATCTTTTATACTTGTAATCAAGTCGAGGTTTGGTTGTGACGATATGTGTTCTATAACCTTACTGCTTATGACCTATGACATGAATTGCTACTTCTAACTTTATCATATTATGTATAAAAACCTTGGAAACTCACCAACTATTTATAGTTGACCCTTTTATTTTTATTATGTTTCAGGAAATCCCTAAGTTAAAGTGAACTTTTGAAGCTTGGAAATAAAACTAGGACTTGGACCTAGTTTAATAATTAGAATGTTATGTCATGTTTTTGTGATATGTTTAAACTTATTACACGTTTGATACGTATATTTGTATTTCTTTTTTTTTTTGAATCTTATAAATTTAATATGTTTATCTAAATTATAACGTTATGTGGTTGTGAACAATCTTAACCCTCACATCTCGACGTTTCCGCCGTCAAGGTTGGAGTGTGACAACCTCCATGACAGGAACCCCTAAAACCCCTTTCACAAATTATGTTGAAACCCACAACCCACGAAATTAAAATTCTTTTATAAAGATACATGGAGGGGGCAAGATGCCAAACACCAAACTTGTGTGGCCAGTATTTAAAATACATACACATTTCTATTTTCTTCCACTCCTTTTTTAATATATAGGGTAAATATAGGATAATTTGTGATATTTATTGCTGTGAAATCATTTATTTTTTGTATAATCCTTCTTCGGTTAAACTTTAATTCTTTCCTAACAATTAAGTTTGATTTTGTCTAAATCTTTCGTCATCCTTTTATTATTTTACCAGCTTTAGTAAACCCGTGTACTATACGGGTTGAATAAATAAAATATTAATAAATTAAGATTTATTAATTATCAAATGATATTCTAAAATACGATATGATTGAAATTACGTACGAGAATGATCATAACTAATAAAATAGTGATATCAACTTTTTATAATTTTATTTTAAATTTATTTAAAAAAATAAACATTTTATTCTAAAACAAACTATATAAACATGACATTTTTATAAATTTCCTTATATAACTCTCAAATTAATTAGTTTTGGTTTTAAAAAATTAAAATTTTAAAAATACCAATTTTAAAATATTTTGTATTTTAAAACAGTTTTATGCTTTATAAAAAATTGTTATTTTATAAAGAAATTGTTAATTTAGAAATAACATAAATAAATAGATCTCTTTTTAATTTATTAAATGTAAAAGAATGTTAAATAATATTATTAGTAACTAAGATAATTATTTAAGAGGAAAGATAGCCGGGAAAATTTTAATGAGGATGATTGTGGTGTTGACACGTGACATCTCAAGTTACTCTTTTATATAATAGAAATATGTACTAAGACAGCGAAGCGAAAAGCTTGTCACTTCTTTTTATTGTTTTGCTTATACACAAAAGTTTTAGATGGAAAAATATGTTTGTATTATCATACAATATTGACGATGTTAATAAGAGAGATGTGTTAATATCACCGAGGATGATGACATGGGAGGGGTTGAGAAAAATGGTATTATGGATATGAAGCAAACCAATATTTTTAGTTTTGTATTATTCAAATGTTTGAAAGTTTGGATAGCGTTTGAACGACATTTCTTTGTACAGTAGCTACGAGTTTCTTTCTTTTGTATTTTGATTTTGATGTGCTTGGACTATCTTTTGGAAATCCTTTTGTTAAACAGCTTCCTTAGTTACATTATTTTTTAGATACGTATATGAAATTTGGACACATTTTTTACTCCTTTTATATATTTGACAGATTTTTTTAAGCTTTTGTATTTTAAACAACCTGATAAAATTCTATATTTATTGTATTTTTATGGTAGGTATTTTGACAATTTTATTGGAGAGTTCACTTAAAACAATTCTATATATTCTTAGTTTATCTCATCATAACACTTAAAGACCCAAGAGTATCTCATTATAACACTTAAAGACCCAAGCGGACCCAATAAGACCAAAATGTAAAACCACATTAGAATTAAACAATCAATAATAGTCCGGCTTAGCTTAGTTGGATGTAAATTTTAAACAGTTTGATTTAAGCTTAATTGATAAAAACCACTATTATTGATAGTTTGACATATAAATCGTAAAAACCAATCATGAACATCATTCAATACCAAATAACTGAGGATTTGTAGAAGGTTTTAGGTTAAGCGATGTGGAAACTAGCAGGTATGGTACCACGACAGCATAGAGGTGACCCCTAAGCATCGACAATAATAAAGTTTCACGTGTTGTGTATGCTGACATGAGGAGAAAACATTAAAAAAACAGGAGAAAATGAAAGATGTTGTTGGAAAAAGAAAAGGGAGATATGAAAACACTACTTCAAATTGATTGATACCGAGGCCGAAACCACTATGCTACCATTAGGGTGGTTGAAGGAACACCACGCATAGAAGAGTGCTAAAAATGATAGTCGGCGTAAACATTAATGCCATGTTTAACACCCATGCGGCCATGACAATGCCAAACAACTGCGTGGGTGACGTGGTTGTCAGTTGTTACAACAAACGTGAAAGACTGTTGCACATGACTCGAAGCTATGAATCCTGAGTGTGGCATGCTAATGGTCACTGAGTACCTCCCACCCGTCTGATGGCTATTTAAGCACTAATTTATTTTGCTAACGTCTATTTAATAAAATAAACAATTTAGTCCAATATATTCTAAACTGAATTATAAAACTACAGCATTGTTATAACCAATCACGTTTTAAAGGTGTGCAATTGGTTCGAACCGAATCGGAATCAGTTGTCGTAACTAGGAACCAATCCCTAAATGTGAAAATTGAAACTGAACCTTATGCTAACTTTATCGGTTCGGTTCCTAACCGGGAAAAGTAGTTCTAGTTTTGTTGGAGAATGGTTGTGAATCAATTTTATTGAATACTTAAAATAATGACCTGATGTCATGATTAATTAAAAAAAGCAAATCAGTACTTAAGTTAAACCACCATTTAGATACACAAACCATAATAACAACTTGATGTGATGTCAATAAATGTTGTTCTTAAAAAAATGATGTATTTGGTCAAGCTTGTTTGCTTTGATTTGTAAAGGTTTGAAAGTTAATGATGTATTGAAGTTTAACTAGAAGATACAATCCAAAGCATTTTAGGTTAGTATATTATTAAAATTAAAACTACCATGGGCTATTGATTTTTAGGTATATACTTTGGTTTGGAACCGTAACCGAACAAAGAACCGTATATACATATTATAAGAACAGGGAACCGAACCTATATTGTTACAATCGGTTCTAGACGGTTCGGTCAAGCCGGTTCTGTCGGTTCCGATATAAAAAACCGGTTCCTGCTCACTTCTAAGCACGTCAACCAAGATTAAGAACATAATTATATAAATGATCTCAACTACATATAAAAATCAAAATATATTCCCCGAAAGTCTGAAAGAGGGTTTTCTTTGGATGATAAATTTCGGATCATCATTCCGTCTACGGTCAACCGAATACCCCATGAAACGCCTTTGACTCGCATCATATTATCCACGTGTCACCATGCACACTTTCACATCCCCATCTCAAATCCACCAACGGTGTCGATCAACACTCGTAAACGGTGAACCACAAACGCCGTATCTTAAAATAACTTATTCGAAACCAAAATTACATTTACCGTTTACGTTACCTCCAAAAGAACCGATTTGCAGAGAGGATTGTAGAGATCGACAATGGTGGTGGATGACGGGAGTCCGAAGAGCCCAGAGGCGAAGCTAGGGCTTGAAGTGGAGGACCTGTGGGATATACAGGAGCCACAGTTGTCTCCAACGGAGAAGCTTAATGCTTGTTTCGAAAGCATTCCTGTTTCAGAGTTTCCACAGGCTTCGTCTTCACAAGGTATTTCTATGCCCCCTTTTGCTTGATTTCAATCAGACCTCAGTCTGCAGATCATGTACACGGGAGCTCAGCAATCAGGAAGATGTCGCTGTTTCAGTGTTTCAGATCATGTATTTGATCAAATGCTCTGAATGATCCGCACAATTAATCATGTTTTCAGCGATCAATGTTGTTACAATCGCAAATGTGTGTAAACTAATAAGAAACTCAAACATGTCGCAATTCATAGATTTGTATCAATTAGTAAACATTCCTAATGATTTGTACCAAATCTGTACTGAATGGAGAACTGTAGGATGATTAAATTCTAAACGGCATTGGAAGATGATCGTGATACTGATTTTGTCATTGATTTTACAGAGTTTATGGATCATGTTGGTGGATTGTTTTTGTTTAGTATATAACATATGTTTTGATTATATGAAATAGAGTATATGAACGTGAGGATTGTAAGGATGTTAAGATGATTAAATCTCTGATTATTAATTTTGCATCGCTTGTTCAGTGATTGAGATCAAATCAGATGCTAGTTTGGGTGAAGCAGTTCAATTGTTGTCCCAAAATAAAATTCTCAGTGCACCTGTTGTGGATGTTGATGCACCAGAGGATGCAAGTTGGATTGACAGATATCTCGGGATAGTAGAGTTTGCAGGCATTGTGGTCTGGATTCTGCATCAGGTGCATACCTATTTCGTTATATTAGAGTTCAATAACTCAAATGTATTAACAGATAATAAAAATATACCGCATTTATTTAACATCTGCAGTCGGAAAAGAAAGTGGGAATAGATGCTGCTGATGTATTCGCTAAAGCATTACAAGATTCCACAGGGCCTGCTGTTGCAGCAGCGGCGAGTGGGATGTCTTCCCCACGATATAGAAGTTCACAACCTGGGTCTCCGAAAACAGATGGCAACTTTTTTGAATCATTGACTTCTTCTGATTTCTATAAAAACACAAAGGTCTGATCCAAGTGGTATTTGATATTTTACACTACGTGAAACTCTAGACCATATTTTTAACTTTTTAAAGATGTAATACAGGTTAAAGATATCTCAGGAACGTTTCGGTGGGCTCCATTTCTGGCACTGCAACCATCCAACTCCTTTCTTACCATGCTTTTACTGCTATCTAAGTACAGAATGAAGAGTGTTCCAGTAGTTGATTTAGGGGACAGAAAGATAGAAAATATTATCACACAATCAGCAGTTATTCATATGTTGGAGGAATGTGCTGATCTCCAGTGGTTTAAAAGCTGGGGATCTAAGAGTTTACAGGAACTTGGTCTTCCTCTTATGAAAAATAATCGGATTATTAAGGCATGCAACTTAGACCCTAATTCTATTTCTCAGTTGCTATGGGGGTAGATCTAAACTTTTTTTTTATATTTCTTTTGAAATAAAAAATATGTTACAGGTGGATGAGGATGAACCAGTTCTGCAGGCATTTAGAATCATGCAGGAGAAGGGCGTTGGTGGGGTGCCAATTGTTGCTAGCGGTGGGAGCAAGGCAGTTGGTAATATAAGTATCCGAGATATTCAATATCTCCTAATTGCCCCCGAGATTTACAAAGATTACAGGTTGGGTACAAATACTCAACCATTTGCTTTTACATTAAGATAACAACTAGGAGTAGCAACCAGCAGTACGGACGAGTCTTAGGTGGGGTACAACGTATTAGTAACTTTTGTACTGGTTGGGTCGACCGGAAATACTTAAGTCCAATTTTTTAAAGTTTCTATCACCAACTGGTGTGTCAAATAAGAATACAAACATTATATTATTTCATTGCAAGTAAAGGATTAACTTCAAAATTTGTCATTGTAGGTAAAAAATGTTTTTTTAACACTCTAACATAGTTTTCGTTTGTCGTGCATAAGTAACCTTCTATAGTAAGTAAAATGGCTATACAAAACAAATTATTTGGAAAAAGATTGAAAGCATGTTACAATAGAAAACGATGTCTTTGTACACAAAATGACAAATCAGTAAAGGCAAGTTAATTTTGATGCAATAACCCCAAACTAAATGGGGCCAATTTGGTCACTGATCTTGCAGATCCAAAACCAAATAAATTATTGTTTAACCTATTGACAAGAATAGTAACATGACATAAAAGAAGGCAGATAACTTGTATTGGTTTGGGGTTTTTCCTGCAGATCTATCACAGCAAAGAACTTCCTAACAGCAGTTAAAAACTACTTGGAGCAGAATAAAAAGGAATCCCCTTTGATGAGTGGTATGGTTAGTTGCAAAAAAGAAGACACACTTAAAGATGTGATCATGAAACTCGATTCCATGAAGATTCATCGTATATACGTAGTCGATGGAGAAGGGAACCTTGAAGGGTTGATAACTCTCAGAGATATAATTTCAAAGATAGTACATGAACCTAGAGGATATTTCGGTGACTTCTTTGATGGTATTCTACCCATACCTCAAAACTCTAGGGTTTAGTAAAAAGCTATAACTTTGTAATAAAATATATATACTTTTTTTTTTAATTTTTGTTAGTATGAATTCATTTAAAAAAACGTCCTTTGTAACAAGGGCGTTTTTGTTAGGAAGAGTCTTTAATTTGTAAGTTTCTTTGTTTACTTATAGTTTTCATTTCTATATTGTGTATTTAAAATAATCTTTGAGTTTAAATAATCAGGATGTTGAGCTCATTTGTTAAAAACCAAATATAACATACAACAAGGAGACCATCAAGTACCATAACACGATGACATAAGTTACATGTGACAAGATCTAACATACATGTACAAAATTAACACGTTTACTACCTTCAACCCAATCCCTGTTGACACACAAACAACAAAATGAGACCGCCGGATTTAACAGACGAAGTCAAGTAACATACCTGCTAGTTGCCGCTAAGGGTCTTGCACGACTGCATCCTATGTACTTTTTCTCTTTATATTGTTCAAAACTGCAGGTTTTCCTTCGAAAAAATCGGACAAGTAATTCTCTAAATCATCAAGGGTATATTTGACATACTTCCCAGCATGTTTTCCACTCTCCAACTGACTTCCAAACCTCCCTACAAATGCACGGTAAGCAGGAAGAACTTTCTCAGATATTGATATTCGAAGTTCTTCACGAAGTTGATCGTCAGGGACCCTCCAAAGTGATTGTATCCTATGAATTTCTTCAAAACATGCATTAAAGTTTTTAAACCTTTCTTTAAGAAGTAATTTAGATGCACTATTTGACCCCCCGCCTATCCCTTCATCCTTCAACCACAACAAGGCTTTCCCCCATGCTGATCTGAGATAACTTGTGTGCCATTGACGAATCTGACCACTATGTTTGCGAATCCATCGATCACCCAAAAGGTTTCTAAGCTCAGAACCCTTTACTTTTTGAACAATGTAAAGGATGTTGTTCATCAAGAATATGTATCTCAGCGCGTCATCATCATACAGTCTTGATTTCTCTTCAAGATTCGCTTCTAAAGAAGTGATTAGTGATAGTAACCGAACTGAAACAGGAGATAAAGTATCACCACTGTCGATATCATCAACTTCTGTAGAATTCAGATCATAATCTTGACTGTTTGGCAGCAGGGTGTTTAACGAATCACTATAATCAACCAGTAATCTGACATAATTCATAACATAACGAGTTACCGGATGAATCTCACCCCCCTGCAAAGCCCTTTTTGAATTCTCACCCTTCACAGCATTCTCAAACTCCACAAATGTTCCAATGGCTGCCTCACCTAATCCACTTAAAACAGCTGTTACTTCATTGCAAATTAATTCACCAGATTCATCACTGAAAAGCATTTCAACATCAGGTAAAACGTCTGCAACAACATCATACATATCAAGAATCCGAAAAAGCTTCTCTGAAGATCTCTGCCCAACTGCAATTGCTTCCCCAAAATTCAAAAGCTGCATCACACATCCTTTTGTAGTCTCGACGAAACTGATTTCTTTGATCAGTTCCGACTCACTGAACACCTGTTCACACAACTGTTTCTCCCCAACCAGAAGAACTTTGACAACAATTTTCACTGCTTGAATCCACTTCTTCATCTTCTCATCCAAAACCTTCCATTCAATCCTCTGCACCTCCTCAATACTAAGCCTTTCAACCCCGAGAATCGACAAACACTCATCCAACACATCGCGACGAACATTAATGTACACTTGACAACACTCCTTCTCATAGCCAGACCTAATCATCCTATCAGCAATGGCTTTAAGCTCCTTAATCGCATCTGTATTAATCAAATCAACATAAACATCACCTCCTAAGCTCGGACCTCTTTCATGATGATAACCACTTCCTCCACCATCATCATCATCCTCTCTATAGCTCTCAAAATCGTCCTCAATTTCAATCTCGTTAGCCGCAAACGAAAGAGAACCCTTACGGATCGATCCGTACAGTCGATCTACATCCAACGGAACCGTGCTACGAATCAAAACATGAAGAAACTCATCTTCAAGCTTCAGCATAGCTAACTACATCAACTTTAGCACCAAATAGGCTTGTCAGTCCCAAAGATTTAAGAAGTCGCCAGGCCAGCAATAGTTAATGATTGTAAACAAAATATGTATCTCATATAAGACTTACAATAACACAAATAACCATGACAAATAAAATTATGGAATGAAGGTGCTTTACAAGATTTAAACATTTACAAGTGTATGTTAATAAGATTAACATGTTTCACCCAAAAAACGGTATGAAATAATGTAAAAAAGGGGCAAGAAAAACTCATTTGGCAAAATAAGTATAAGTATGACAATTAATAAGAATGATAATAGACGTCGTTCCATCGTAAATCATCACAAGGCACCTAAATACATATATTTACAAAGTTTAACGTCTTATATCAAGTTTAACGAATTTACAAGAACTAGGGTTTCAAGTGAAATTTGGGAAGTTTATGTTAGTACATTAAATAAAGAAATATGCCATTTATGTGTTTTAATATATAGAAAATGAAATTAAATCATTTATAATAATTAATAAAGTTTAAGTATAAAATTTAAATAATTATTTGAAATAGTCATGATTTAAACGATAACAATTAAAAGAAAACGCTTTAACCAATAATAAATTATTATTTATTATTTACAATCCATTTTATAAGAAATTATCCAAGAATAACCTTTGTTCAAATGTTTTATTAAAGATATTTAATTATTTAAATTTAGAAAAATCACATAAAATAATTTGGTGTCCTTAAAAATATTTAAAGTTTACAAAACTTATTTTTATATTTATTATAAATTTTCTACAATTTATTTAAAGGCTGTAAAGCCTTAAAAAAATATTTGAGGGTGCCCGAGTTTGAACCCGAAACCTTATGTTTAGAACGTGAGTGTGTAACTAATAGACCAGGGCCGCAATCGTGGTAGATGATAGTTTTTAAATTATAAAAACACAACCATATAGATGCCCCCAAACCCCATATACCCTAGAACGCTTTTGATCCCAATTGAGCATTAGTTTGATAACGATTACAAAAATAAACATGGGGCTTTGATTCCCCATGTAATTTCGAGTAGGTACATATGTTTAATTACCCGATTTGAAAATAGATGGAAGATGAATAAGCTATGAATAGGCCACGACACACGTAAAGCTTGTTTGATGTTCAAATGATGAGGGTAATCAAATTAATTTCGTTGATAGTTTCAGATGGTGTTCTTGATGCAAAGCCCCTTGTTAATTTAGGTTCAATTTGTTCGAAGATTGGGTTTCGATAGAGTTGTAGGTCGCGGAAATGGAGAGAATCGGAGGTGTAATTTTTGTGTGTTTAAGGTGCAAATTGAGAGTTGTAAACGATTAGGTTTAGTTAGATGATTGTTTAGGTTCGTTTGATTAGATTATTATTATGATTAAGTGTTCGAACGACCATGGAGTTTATGGCATCGGTTATGCTCTCGATGGAGCTTCGTAACCTATGCTTTGATTCGTTTATTTGATGATTACTAGTTCGAATCAAGTTCTAGAAGGGTTTGGTAACGGTTTTAGATCATGATTTGATGAAATTTGATGATTATAAGGTGGCCGGAGTGTTTGGCCGACAGTGGCCGCGTGGGTTGCCGGAGTTATGGGGGGGGGGGGTTGGTTTAAATGTTTGGTTAATTACGCAAATGGCCCCTTGGTTTTCAATTTAACATTTTATGTTAAAATCTTTCTTTTAAAGTTTTAAAGTTAACAAACCAACCCCCTTAACTTTCTTAATTTAAGTTTTAAATATTTTTAAGTTTAACAACTCTTATAAATTGTTATAAATGTTATTATTATTATTATTATTATATTATTATTATTATTATTAGTATTATTATTATTATTAGTATAACTTATTATTATTTTTACTATTATTATCATTATTAATGTTATTCATTGTTATTACTATAACTATTATTATTATTACTATAGTTATTATTATTATAATTATTATTTTTCAATCTAATAATTATGTTGTTAAGTTTTATATTAAAAAAATTAAAACCAACAAACAAATAAGCATAAGTAACCCACAAATTTCATAAAATACATAAATAGTCCTTGCAAGAACATAACGACGTTAATTTTTAATTAACAAAAAAATACGAGATGTTACAACGGTCGGCGGCGATTTGTCGCTACCTAGGGCACAAAAAGTAGCGGAGGAAATGGGAACACCATCCACGCACCCGGCAACGACGGAGGTGGGAGGAAGACCAGAGACTACAACCGCCTTATATCGATGTGGGCGTCGCTAAAAAAGGGTCGTTAGTCGACAAGGATGGCAGAAATCGGTCAATCCAAGAACCCCAATGCATCCACACGACGATAGTCGACCACCACATATCGGATCCATCACATGCGCCACACGCCGGCGTCAGATTTTGGGCAAGCCGAAGAGGTAACCACCTCTGTAACATCTCGTATTTTCGGTTATTAAAAGTTAATTCTGTTTATTCTTATAAGGGTCGTTGTTGTCAATCTTAAAATTCATGAGTTATTTATGCATATTTCTTAGTTGTCATTAAATTTTAATATATGAAAGTTAATAAATAAAGTATTAAATCGAACAATAATTATGAGAATGAGAATAATAATAATAATAATAATATAAATGAAAAGTTATAAAAGTTAAAAGTTAGTTTAATAACAAACTTACAGCTAATGAAGGGGTTAGTTTTGCCATTTTGGAAAATTTAAAAGAAAGTAATTGCATGAGATAATAAACAAATCAAACTACAGGGATCATTTTTGTAAAATTATTAAAACCCAAACCTTTCCCCCCTCACCCATGATTTTCCGGCCAAAATCCCGGCCTGTCACCGGCGGCCTCCGGCCACCACGAAAACCATAAAAAATAGCTCGTTTTAACGAACTGAGATGCTCATCGACTCAGGAAGATTCCTCGAACTTGAAACCGATACTTAGTTGAACATTAAAGCTCGGTATTGAAAGGCTTCGAACCGAACACGCATCTCGATCGACATATAACCGTTTAACGTACAAATGATGATGATTAATCAAATTAAACATATAGAAACGTTCGAATCATCATTTCTAAGCTTAATGCATAGTTAATTCGAGTTAATTAAACACCTAATTATAACCGAGGTGACCGAACTCGAACCAGGACTCGTTCGGCATCTCAACAAACAAATCAAGACTATATAATAGAGGGCTAATGCTTCCTTTGATCTCTTTAAACTCACTGTAAGCGCAAATTCATAAAACATTCATCCATTTAACCGATTGCTAGGCACCTGTTCTTCGTGAGATAACCGAGACAAAACCGAGCATAAATACTACAAATCGAGCCTAATCAAGTAAGTACAATACATCATTCAACTCGATTTCCCTTAGGGATCAAAAGCCCTAAGGTTAATCGAGTTGAAACTCTCGAATCGTTGTTCAATTTTGGATTCGAGTAATCTAGGGTTTATATGAAATTGGGGATTTGATTGAAACTTGGTTTTTAACAATTAAAATCTGATTCATATCGCGGCTGAGGCCTATGGTTTACTGGTTAAGATCCTTACACTTTCAGCATGGGGTCCCGGATTCGAACCCGGGCACCCTCATGCAATTTATTTATTTATTTAGTTATTTATTTGTTTATTTATTTATTTATTATTTATTTATTTATTTATTTATTTATTTATTTATTTATTTATTTTTTAGGCCTTTTAAGCTATGATTTTATTATAGAAAATTTATAATAAATATAAAAATAACTTTTATAAACTTCGAATAATTTTAAAGTCATCTAAATATTTCTTAAAAAAATTAATTCTTGTACAATATTTTAACATTTTATTATCTATAAATGTTATAACTAAATAATTTTTATAAAAGTAGATTCATATAATAATTATTAATTATTATTGGTCTATATGTTATCTTTAATTATAGAATCATAAAATGTATATACGTTTTATAATCAAATTTTATAAATTTTTTTATAAAGGATTTAATTCCTTTAAAATTTTTATAAATAGTACTTTACTTAAGAGTTCACTAATCTTATTTATGAATCCCCAAATTCTAGTACCCTAGTTTACATTAAATCATTAACCTTATTATTAACTTAAAATTTGTATATATATATATATATATATATATAATATATATATATATATTTAGGTACCTCGTGAAGGTTTACTTTGGAACGTTGCTTATTATTCTTATTAGACATCTCTTTTATACTTATTGAACATGTGAGTTTTCCTTGCCCCTTTGTTTTTTTACACTAATTTGGGGTGAAACATGATTACTAATACATAATGCACTTGTAAACGTTTAGACTTGTAAAGCACTTGCAATTCATATTTTTTTGTCATGGTTATTTGTGTGTTGTAAGTGTTTATATAAGATACATATTTTTGTTTACAATCATTAACTATTGCTAGCATGGCGACGTCTTTGATCATTGGGTCTGACAAGCCTATTTGGTGCTAAAGTCGATGTATTGCTGACTCCTGATGACATATGCTTGTTCATGATGGGAACCAAATACACTTAGCCAATCTTTTATACTTGTAATCAAGTCGAGGTTTGGTTGTGACGATATGTGTTCTATAACCTTACTTGCTTATGACCTATGACATGAATTGCTACTTGTAACTTTATCATATTATGTATAAAAACCTTGGAAACTCACCAACTATTTATAATTGACCCTTTTATTTTTATCATGTTTCAGGAAATCCCCAAGTTTAAAGTGAACTTTTGAAGCTTGGAAATAAAACTAGGACTTGGACCTAGTTTAATAATTAAAATGTTATGTCATGTTTTTGTGATATGTTTAAACTTATTTCATGTTTGATACTTATATTTGTATTTCTTTTTTTTGAAATTTATAAATTTAATATGTTTATCTAAATTATAGCGTTATGTGGTTGTGAACAATCTTAACCCTCACATCTCGACGTTTCCGCCGTCAAGGTTGGGGTGTGACAGATTGGTATCAGAGCCCATAACTATAGGGATTTAGGTTATTAGAAATGGTGACCTAGACTATAGCTTATGCATGAACCTCATAGGATAATATTTATATTCTTGGAAATATATATATTGTTACATGCTACATAATGCTATACCTTACTTATGTGCAACTTGATGCCTTAGCATAGGTTTGCCTTGTAATTGTTTAAACTTTGTTATTAGTCTCCCTAAACTTAACTTTGACTCTTTGACTCTCCCCGACAAATGAAACTTCTTAATCTTATTCTCGTCAACACGTGGGAACTTATGCTTATGCTTATGATTTGAATATTTAGACTTATGTCTAATCTATGTTAAATCTCATCAAGGTTTTGATTACATGAACCTAAGAAATTTGTGTGACACATAGACACCTGTATTCTGGATTTCCTGGCAAAAGGCCCTCGGGCTAAGGCAAGCATATCGCATAAATCCTACGGGACTAGTTATGCTTACCTGGGGATTTCTGGAATGAGTGATAAACTATGGTCAACATACACAAATTTCTAAGGCGAGTGGGTCAACTTACCTTGACGTGTCAACGTTTCCAAATGGTAATGCGTTACCAAATGGAACCATTCCATGTGCCTTACAACTTTTGCCTTATTCTTGTTGAACATTAATCTTCGTTGTTCCAATTCTCATAGCTAACTCATTTTGTATATTCCAGCATGTCTCGTCATCATGGAAAACGTGGAAGTTCCGATCGTAAGTTAGCCGCCATGATTGCTCAACAAATGGCTGCTGTCATCCCGACCATGGTTGTTGAACTTAATAGCACCTTAATGACCAACGCTAGCAACAATAGTCATTGGAAAAATAGTGCTAACCAAGGGTGCAACAACCAAACTTGCACTTTCAAGCACTTTAGCTCATGTAAACCCACTAGTTTTAGTGGTAAGGAAGGAGCCACTGGTCTTCTTGAGTGGTTCGAGAGCATGGAGAACACCTTCGTCAACTGTGAGTGTCCCGAGGCACTCAAAGTTCGTTATGCCACTAGCATGTTCCAACAAAGGGCTCTCACCTGGTGGAATAGCGAGAAAAGAAATCATGGGCCCGATGCTATTCTGGCACTTACTTGGGAGGAGTTCAAGAACATCGCTATCGCGAAGTTCTGCCCGAGAAGCGAACTACAAAAGTTGGAGGAAGAATTTTGGAATTTAAAGCAAAACGATGGTGATCATTTGGCCTACTCAACTAGGCATCCTGAGTTGAGTGTACTTCTGCCTCATATGGTCGACACTGTCCCTCGCAACATCGAGAAGTTTATCAAGGGTGTACCACCCCAAATTCAAGATGTTGTGGTGGGTAGCTGTCACACCCCCGCTAAGAGCGGAAACACGGAGTTGCGACGAGACGGGAATCGTCATAACACATGGTAAGCGATAGAGATGCAATAATAATAATGATGACATGCGTGTCATGACGACACCCGACAACAAGGGGACTTGTGTCGTGTTTAGTCAGTATTCACGACAACATAGCCATAAGCATAAACATGATATAAGATAAACATAGGTAATAACATTGTATGCAATTCCCACAACCCGGGAACAAGTTACAAAGTATAATGTTGTTTGAAGCAGTTACAACAATTGTTTTCAAAAAGACAAGTTTGGCCCGAAAAATGCATCCTAGGGTCTCCACTAAGGCAGCACACCTAGAACCTCAGCTAGCATGATCACCTGAAAAGATATGCTCAAAATGGTCAACAAAATTGTTGGTGAGCTCGCAGGTTTAAGTAATAAAAGTGTAAGTGATGCTGTATAAAGTAAATGGTATGGAATACCGTGAATACAGTTATATACACAAGTAAAATCACATGACATGAGCTTTGCAACCAAACCTAACGACGTACACAAAGAAATTGTCGGCATATATTCACCCAAGGCCCGTACCTGGCTATTGTTGGTACTAACTAGTATACCAACACGAGGGTGGGGGTGTCAACCCAGTAGTACTACCAATACCTAACCGTCGGTTCCCACACTGGAATTAAATAGTTTCAAAGATAGAACCACACAGCAGACCCAAGCATGTATCTGATAAGTACTTGCAACACAGTATCACGTTGATTCCTTGTATGAAAATTGTATGTATGTTGTACAGCATAGAAAACGGGCGAGCATACTTTTCCCCCATGTTTGTAAATGTTTGTAAAATAGTATAAGCATAAAAAGGGGCCACGAAACTCACATGTTAAGTGGTAAGTATGAAAGGTCGAGATTCCAACAGTTGAATGAAATGATCGGTCAAACACCTATCGACAGTTATTGTCAAGCATTAATGACATGTATAAAGCGTATAGTAATGTTTGGTCGGTTCGGGTTGTATCGGTTCGGTCGTGGGTGGCACACACACATAAGCGGACACACGTATCAGATCTTATGTAGATCCAAGTACTACGAGTAGTCGGCATTGCTTATGACATCCTTGTAAAGATCTCATTGTTATGAAAGATGACACTTGTTAAGTATTTGTAGTTTCAAATGGGTTGTCGGTAATTGTAAAATGTTAGGTTTATTTCAATTGAAATAGTATGTGCATGTTGATGGCGTTGACTTTAATCTTTGGGGTCAAGCAATGACATTTTTACTGATGTTGCCTTATCATCATCAGACGTTCAAGGGAAATTCACACTCAACATCAGTCACACAACAGGACTAGACGCTCGACCCACGTTCCATTCGTACGAATCAACCTTCAATCGTGCGAATTAGCTACTTTCGTGCGATTGAACCTTCATTCGTGCGATTGGACTCAGTCGCACCACACAACACACACATTCGCACGACCCAACCTCCATGCGCACGAATCAACCCTCAATCGTGCGAATTAGCTACTTTCGTGCCATTGAACTTTCATTCGTGCGATTGGACTCCAGTCGTGCGAAACACGCACAATCGCATACATTCAGTCGGTCACCTGACTCAATCGCACACAAACACACAGTCGCACGACATGCCTAGTCGCACAACTCAGTCGCACGATTGACTTAGACGCATGATTCAGTCGCACGACTCACTCAGTCGCACGGCTCAATCGCATACAAACACCCAGTCGCACGACATGCCTAGTCGCACAACTCAGTCGCACGATTGACTTGGACGCATGATTCAGTCGCACGACTCACTCAGTCGCACGGCTCAATCGCATGACAGACCCAGTCGCCTGAACTGCAGAATCGCGACTGTGGTCGGGCTGAGCAGCCCCCGAGCTGCTCTAACGCGAGTTTTATACAACGAGGACTTCCAGAAACACTCAACAAACATACACAAACATGAAACACAAGCGGAAAGACCTCACACGCACCCACACGACCTCATGTGCTCGGATGAACCCGAGCACCCGAAACCCTAGAAAACACAGCAGTAAAAAGACAAGAAAAGAGACAACCAAAGTCGTCTACCTGCTAGAAATGAGTAGATGAGGCTGTAGATGAAGACTAGACGACGAAAACGAGACCACACGGGTAGATTTTGGTGCTAGAATGAAGAAAATGTGTGTGTAGGGAGTGAAGAGGTGAAGAAGATGAAGTGAGTGAGGAATGGCTGGGAATGGGGTTTATATACCCAGCCCAAGTTTGCAAAATTACAAGTTTAGTCCCTGCACTTAACCCTCGAGTTTCCCAAAATTTGTTTCGGTTGATTACGACCTTAAAATGTTCGTTATATTAAGGTTAAAAGCGTGTTTAATGGCATTTGATAGTCTAAAATGGTTTTATTAATGACAATGGTCGAAATAAATAAAAAAAAATGATATATTTGGTGGTAATGATGATGAAATTTATAAAAGGTTTATGCTTAACACACGTTCTCGGAGGAAGTACAGGCACAAAGGAAAATAGGCAGACATGATTCCTTAAAGCAGGAGTTCATGAAGAAAAGGAAGAATAATTAAAATATTTCTATGCTTATTTATGTCGTTCGACGGACCTTAAGGCGACGGATGTCACATTATGGATATGATGTAAAGGAAAGTCGGATGTCATGTAACCGGATCAGGCATCATTCTCGGTACATCGTGGGTGTGGTGGGAACACTGCGGGGAACCCTATATATAAACATCACCGGTATACCGAGAATATGCTTGAAATGGGCTGCTTGGTGATCTTGACCGACCGGAACATGAACATTGGAACTTGATAAACGGAATACTTGTGTATCTTATGGTGACTAAGGCTTATATGTGTTACCTCTTTTATGAATAGAACATGCCGCCTCGAAGATCTACTCGCAGTAATAGTAGCGGAATTGAAGCCCCAAGGGGCAGAGGCAGAGGCAGAGGCAGGGGAAGAACCCCAAGAACAAGTGATGCTCCAACCAGTAGCAATCAAGGAACAGGGAACGCGGATATGGCAGCCCTGATCGCTCAACAGCTGGCCGCACTAATTCCAACTATCGTTGCCCAAGTGAGCGATGCTCTTCAGAATTCTCACCCCCACAGGGACGGTGGCAATGATAATGAGGATAACGGTAACCCGACTGGGAACGAAAGCAATCAGGAGACCGGAAATGGTGGTACAGCCGGTAACGAAACTGGAATTGTTAATGAGACCGGGATTGTGAATGCTAGACGGGGATGTTCGTACAAGGAATTTGTGGCTTGTAAACCACGAGAGTTTGATGGCAAAGGTGGAGCCATAGCTCTGACTAGATGGCTTGAAAAGATGGAGGCCGTGATCGACATCAACGAATGCCTCGACAGTCAAAGGATTAAGTACGCCACTTGCTCACTACAGGGCAAGGCACTAACGTGGTGGAACACTCAGATTCAGGCTAGGGGAAGAGAATCCGCGATGCAAATGTCGTGGGATGAGTTCAAGGACCTAATCACCGAGGAGTACTGTCCTCTCAATGAGATGCAAAAACTTGAGCATGAGTTCTGGAATCATGCCATGGTGGGTGCTGGGCACGCAGCTTACACCGACCGTTTTCATGAGTTAGCAAGGTTGGTTCCACATCTAGTCACCCCGGAATCAAAAAGGATAGAGAGGTACATTTGGGGACTTGCGCCTCAAATCCGGGCAATGGTAACCGCTACCGCTCCTCCTACTATTCAGAGCGCGATTCTAAAGGCTGGCGCTTTGACTGATGAAATGCTGAGAATGGGAGTTTTGGGTAGAGGAGCAGAAAAGAGAAAGGATTTTGGGGAAACGAGCCGGTCGAGTGCCGGGAAGTTTGATAAAAGAGCCAAGACAACCAGAAAATTTGTGGCAGTGACGCAGGGCAGGCGAGAGTATGTGGGTCCGCACCCCAAATGTGACAAGTGCAATTATCATCATCCCCTAGGAACGCAGTGCCGGGTGTGCGCGAACTGTAGACGCCCGGGGCATCTTGCAAGAGACTGCAGAACAGCGCCGAATATGGTTGCACCGGTCAACGCGGTTAACCCCGTCGGGAATGCAAGGGCTTGTTATGAGTGTGGAAGCCTTGATCACTACCGAAACATGTGCCCCAGGCTGAATCGGGCACCGGGTCAACAAGGAAACAACTAGCAGCAAGTGATGGCTATAGCTGGAAATCAAGGCCGACCAATCAGGAAATACAGCTCGGGGACGTGCATTCGTCATTGGAGCCAACGATGCTCGTCAGGACCCGAATGTTGTCACGGGTACGCACTTACTCAATAATCACTTTGCATCTATACTGTTTGATACTGGAGCAGACAATAGCTTTTATCTTCTGAGTTTGTGCAATTGCTTGATTTGAGCCCTAGTAGGCTAGAAACTAGCTACTCTGTAGAAATGGCCAACGGTAGGATTGTTCAGGCGGATGAAATTATTAGAAAGTGCTCGATAATGTTAGAGAACCACACCTTCGATATAGACTTGATACCCTTTGAGCTAGGAAGTTTCGATGTGATTGTGGGAATGGATTGGTTGTCAAAACATGGGGCCGAGATTGTCTTTCGAGACAAGGTAGTGTGAATCCCTATGTCAGACGGGGGAGTACTCATAGAATCCCTATGGGGCCGAGATTGTCTTTCGAGACAAGGAGAAAGACCGGGGAGAAACTTAAAGCTTATTTCCTGCATGAAAGCACGCCGGAGTTTACGAAAACAGTGCTACTCTTTTCTGGCTCATGTGGTGGAAAAGAAAGAGGAACAAGAATTGGCAAATATCCCTATAGTGCGGGATTACCCAGATGTATTCCCAGATGACTTGTCTGGTTTGCCTCCTCCACGACAGGTGGAATTTCGTATTGATTGGTTCCTGGAGCTACACCGGTAGCAAAGACACCGTATCGGTTGGCACCGTCTGAAATGCAAGAGTTATCTAGCCAGTTACAGGAACTACTGGAGAAGGGTTTTATTCGGCCGAGTCACTCGCCTTGGGGAGCACCAGTGTTATTTGTCAAGAAGAAGGATGGGTCGTTCCGTATGTGCATCGACTACCGTGAGTTGAACAAATTAACTGTGAAGAATCGGTATCCTCTCCCAGGATCGACGACCTGTTTGATCAGTTACAAGGAGCTTCGTATTTTTTCCAAGATCGACCTTCGATCTGGATATCACCAACTAAGAGTTTTCGAGGAGGACATACCGAAGACAGCATTTAGAACTCGTTATGGGCACTATGAGTTTTGGTCATGCCGTTCGGATTGACTAACGCACCAGCTGTGTTCATGGACTTTGAATCGGGTGTGCAAACCTTACTTGGATAAGTTTGTGATTGTATTCATTGACGACATACTAATCTACTCTCGATCGAAGGAGGACCATGAAGAACACCTTCGGGCAATACTGGAACTGTTAAGAGAAGAGAAACTTTTCGCCAAGTTCTCGAAGTGTGAATTCTGGCTGCGAGAGGTGAAGTTTTTGGGTCATGTGGTTAACAAAGACGGGATTCATGTAGATCCCGGCAAGATCGAAGCGGTAAAGAAATGGGATACACCCCAGACACCTTCAGAGATACGGCAGTTCTTAGGATTAGCCGGATACTATCGTCGTTTCATTGAGAACTTTTCAAAGATCGCTCAACCGCTGACGTTGCTGACTCAGAAAGACAAGAAGTTTGATTGGGGAGATGCGCAAGAACGGGCGTTCCAAACGCTGAAAGATAAGCTGTGCAATGCACCGATATTGTCCCTCCCAGATGGAACTGATGATTTTGTGGTGTACTGTGATGCTTCGCATCAAGGGTTGGGATGTGTGCTAATGCAGAAGGATAAGGTGATTGCCTACGCTTCGCGACAACTTAAGGTGCACGAGAAGAACTACACGACTCATGATCTTGAGTTGGGCGCTGTAGTATTCGCACTTAAAATATGGAGGCATTACCTGTATGGAACCAAATGCATCGTATACACAAATCATAAAAGCCTTCAACATATTCTGGAACAGAAGGAACTCAATATGCGAAAACGACGTTGGGTAGAGCTTCTTAGTGACTACGATTGTGAAATCCGATATCATCTGGGGAAAGCTAATGTGGTGGCTGATGCCCTAAGCCGCAAGGAACGCGTGAAACCACTACGTGCTCGAGCTTTGGGATTGACCATTCAAACAAATTTGAAAGCTCAGATCCAAATTGCACAAAGTGAGGCGTTGAAAGAAGAAAACCTTGCGGGAGAAGAATTCTGAGGGTTGGATAAACAACTGATGTGCAAGGACGATGGTGTACAGTACTTCGTGGACCGTATATGGGTACCCAAGTGGGGAGGTGTACGTACCTTGGTCATGGATGAAGCACATAAGACGCGATATTCTATTCATCCTGGCGCTGACAAGATGTACCACGATCTCAAAGATCTGTACTGGTGGTCAGGCCTAAAGAAAGACATTGCCACGTACGTCAGCAGATGCTTGACATGCTCGAAAGTTAAAGCTGAACATCAGAAACCATCGGGACTGTTACAGCAACCTGAGATTCCCGAATGGAAATGGGAGAACATAGCCATGGACTTCATTACCAAACTTCCTCGAGCGAGCAACGGGCATGACTCGATATGGGTCGTAGTGGATCGAATGACGAAATCAGCACACTTCTTGCCAATCCGAGAAGACTACAAAATGGACAAGTTGGAGAGATTGTACATTAAAGAGGTCGTGACAAGACACGGAGTGCCGGTGTCAATCATCTCCGACCGTGACAGCCGATTCACTTCACGATTCTGGCAGACACTACAAAGAGCGATGGGCACTCGATTAGACATGAGTACCGCCTATCACCCTCAAACAGATGGCCAAAGTGAACGAACCATACAAACGCTAGAAGACATGCTGAGAGCTGTGCGATGACTTTGGTGGTAGTTGGGATACTCATTTTCCATTGATTGAGTTCTCTTACAATAACAACTACCACACCAGCATTGGGTGTGCTCCGTTCGAAGCGTTATACGGAAGGAAGTGTAGATCACCCGTTTGCTGGGCCGAGATTGGTGAAAGTCAGCTAACAGGCCCAGAGATCATTCAGGAAACAACCGACAAGATCTTCCAAATCAAAGATAGACTGAAAGCCGCTAGAGATCGCCAAAAGAGCTACGCCGACAATCGTCGAAAGCCTCTAGAATTCAACGTTGGGGACCGAGTGTTACTCAAAGTCTCTCCTTGGAAAGGAGTTGTTCGGTTTGGAAACAAAGGGAAGTTAGCCCCAAGATACGTCGGACCATTCGAGATTACAGAAAGAATTGGTCCAGTGGCTTACCGATTAAGGTTACCACAAGAACTCAGCGGTGTGCATGATACTTTCCACGTGTCGAACCTCAAAAAGTGTTTGGCTGACGAATCACTTCACATACCCATTGACGATATCAAAATCGATGAAAAGCTTCATTTTATTGAGGAGCCCATTGAAGTCATGGATCGTAAAGTCAAACAGTTGAAGCGCAACAGAATACCAATTGTTCGCGTAAGGTGGAATTCAAAACGAGGGCCAGAGTTTACATGGAAACGAGAAGATCAAATGAAACTCAAATACCCACACTTATTCGTGGATGACACTCTTGGACCTAACTCCAGCTGAATTTCGGGACGAAATTCTCTCAACTGGGAGATACTGTGACATCCGTCACCTTAAGGTCCGTCGAACGACATAAATAAACATAGAAATATTTTAATTATTCTTCTTTTTCTTCATGAACTCCTGCTTTAAGGAATCATGTCTGCTTATTTTCCTTTGTGCCTGTACTTCCTTCGAGAACGTGTGTTAAGCATAAAACTTTTATAAATTTCATCACCATTACCACCAAATACATCATTTTTAATTTCAACCATTGTCATTAATAAAACCATTTTAGACTATCAAATGCCATTAAACACGCTTTTAACCTTAATATAACGAACATTTTAAGGTCGTAATCAACCGAAACAGATTTTGGGAAACTCGAGGGTTAAGTGCAGGGACTAAACTTGTAATTTTGCAAACTTGGGCTGGGTATATAAACCCCATTCCCAGCCATTCCTCACTCACTTCATCTTCTTCACCTCTTCACTCCTACCACACATTTTCTTCATTCTAGCACCAAAATTACCCGTGTGGTCTCGTTTCGTCGTCTAGTCTTCATCTACAGCCTCATCTACTCATTTCTAGCAGGTAGACGACTGGTTGTCTCTTGTCTTTTTACTGCTGTGTTTTCTAGGGTTTCGGGTGCTCGGGTTCATCCGAGCACATGAGGTCGTGTGGGTGCGTGTGAGGTCTTTCTGCTTGTCTTTCATGTTTGTGTATGTTTGTTGAGTGTTTTTGGAAGTCCTCGTAGTATAAAACTCGCGTTAGAGCAGCTCGGGGGCTGCTCAGCCCGACCACAGTCGTGATTCTGCAGTTCAGGCGACTGGGTCTGTCATGCGATTGAGTCGTGCGACTGAGTGAGTCGTGCGACTGAATCATGCGTCTAAGTCAATCATGCGACTGAGTTGTGCGACTAGGCATGTCGTGCGACTGATTCGTGCGACTGATTCGTGCGACTGGGTGTTTGTATGCGATTGAGCCGTGCGACTGAGTGAGTCGTGCGACTGAATCATGCGTCTAAGTCAATCGTGCGACTGAGTTGTGCGACTAGGCATGTCGTGCGACTAAGTCGTGCGACTGTGTGTTTGTGTGCGATTGAGTCAGGTGACCGACTGAATGTATGCGATTGTGCGTGTTTCGCACAACTGGAGTCCAATCGCACGAATGAAGGTTCAATCGCATGAAAGTAGCTAATTCGCACGATTGAGGGTTGATTCGTGTGCATGGAGGTTGGGTCGTGCGAATGTGTGTGTTGTGTGGTGCGACTGAGTCCAATCGCACGAATGAAGGTTCAATCGCACGAAAGTAGCTAATTCGCACGATTGAAGGTTGATTCGTACGAATGGAACGTGGGTCGAGCGTCTAGTCCTGTTGTGTGACTGATGTTGAGTGTGAATTTCCCTTGAACGTCTGATGATGATAAGGCAACATCAGTAAAAGTGTCATTGCTTGACCCCAAAGATTAAAGTCAACGCCATCAACATGCACATACTATTTCAATTGAAATAAACCTAACATTTTACAATTACCGACAACCCATTTGAAACTACAAATACTTAACAAGTGTCATCTTTCATAACAATGAGATCTTTACAAGGATGTCATAAGCAATGACGACTACTCGTAGTACTTGGATCTACATAAGATCTGATACGTGTGTCCGCTTGTGTGTGTGTGCCACCCACGACCGAACCGATACAACCCGAACCGACCAAACATTACTATACGCTTTATACATATCATTAATTCTTGACAATAACTGTCGATAGGTGTTTGACCGATCATTTCATTCAACTGTTGGAATCTCGACCTTTCATACTTACCACTTAACATGTGAGTTTCGTGGCCCCTTTTTATGCTTATACTATTTTACAAACATTTACAAACATGGGGGAAAAGTATGCTCGCCCGTTTTCTATGCTGTACAACATACATACAATTTTCATACAAGGAATCAACGTGATACTGTGTTGCAAGTACTTATCTGATACATGCTTGGGTCTGCTGTGTGGTTCTATCTTTGCAACTATTTAATTCCAATGTGGGAACCGACGGTTAGGTATTGGTAGTACTACTGGGTTGACACCCCCACCCTCGTGTTGGTATACTAGTTAGTACCAACAATAGCCAGGTACGGGCCTTGGGTGAATATATGCCGACAATTTCTTTGTGTACGTCGTTAGGTTTGGTTGCAAAGCTCATGTCATGTGATTTTACTTGTGTATATAACTGTATTCACGGTATTCCATACCATTACTTTATACAGCATCACTTACACTTTTATTACTTAAACCTGCGAGCTCACCAACAATTTTGTTGACCATTTTGAGCATATCTTTTCAGGTGATCATGCTAGCTGAGGTTCTAGGTGTGCTGCCTTAGTGGAGACCCTAGGATGCATTTTTCGGGCCAAACTTGTCTTTTTGAAAACAATTGTTGTAACTGCTTCAAACAACATTATACTTTGTAACTTGTTTCCGGGTTGTGGGAATTTCATACAATGTTATTACCTATGTTTATCTTATATCATGTTTATGCTTATGGCTATGTTGTCGTGAATACTGACTAAACACGACACAAGTCCCCTTGTTGTCGGGTGTCGTCATGACACGCATGTCATCATTATTATTATTGCATCTCTATCGCTTACCATGTGTTATGACGATTCCCGTCTCGTCGCAACTCCGTGTTTCCGCTCTTAGCGGGGGTGTGACAGCTACCCACCACAGCATCTTGAATTTGGGGTGGTACACCCTTGATAAACTTCTCGATGTTGCGAGGGACAGTGTCGACCATATGAGGCAGCAGTACACTCAACTCATGATGCCTAGTTGAGTAGGCCAAATGATCACCATCGTTTTGCTTTAAATTCCAAAATTCTTCCTCCAACTTTTGTAGTTCGCTTCTCGGGCAGAACTTCGCGATAGCGATGTTCTTGAACTCCTCCCAAGTAAGTGCCAGAATAGCATCGGGCCCATGATTTCTTTTCTCGCTATTCCACCAGGTGAGAGCCCTTTGTTGGAACATGCTAGTGGCATAACGAACTTTGAGTGCCTCGGGACACTCACAGTTGACGAAGGTGTTCTCCATGCTCTCGAACCACTCAAGAAGACCAGTGGCTCCTTCCTTACCACTAAAACTAGTGGGTTTACATGAGCTAAAGTGCTTGAAAGTGCAAGTTTGGTTGTTGCGCCCTTGGTTAGCACTATTTTTCCAATGACTATTGTTGCTAGCGTTGGTCATTAAGGTGCTATTAAGTTCAACAACCATGGTCGGGATGACAGCAGCCATTTGTTGAGCAATCATGGCGGCTAACTTACGATCGGAACTTCCACGTTTTCCATGATGACGAGACATGCTGGAATATACAAAATGAGTTAGCTATGAGAATTGGAACAACGAAGATTAATGTTCAACAAGAATAAGGCAAAAGTTGTAAGGCACATGGAATGGTTCCATTTGGTAACGCATTACCGTTTGGAAACGTTGACACGTCAAGGTAAGTTGACCCACTCGCCTTAGAAATTTGTGTATGTTGACCATAGTTTATCACTCATTCCAGAAATCCCCAGGTAAGCATAACTAGTCCCGTAGGATTTTGCGATATGCTTGCCTTAGCCCGAGGGCCTTTTGCCAGGAAATCCAGAATACAGGTGTCTATGTGTCACACAAATTTCTTAGGTTCATGTAATCAAAACCTTGATGAGATTTAACATAGATTAGACATAAGTCTAAATATTCAAATCATAAGCATAAGCATAAGTTCCCACGTGTTGACGAGAATAAGATTAAGAAGTTTCATTTGTCGGGGAGAGTCAAAGAGTCAAAGTTAAGTTTAGGGAGACTAATAACAAAGTTTAAACAATTACAAGGCAAACCTATGCTAAGGCATCAAGTTGCACATAAGTAAGGTATAGCATTATGTAGCATGTAACAATATATATATTTCCAAGAATATAAATATTATCCTATGAGGTTCATGCATAAGCTATAGTCTAGGTCACCATTTCTAATAACCTAAATCCCTATAGTTATGGGCTCTGATACCAATCTGTCACACCCCAACCTTGACGGCGGAAACGTCGAGATGTGAGGGTTAAGATTGTTCACAACCACATAACGCTATAATTTAGATAAACATATTAAATTTATAAATTTCAAAAAAAAGAAATACAAATATAAGTATCAAACATGAAATAAGTTTAAACATATCACAAAAACATGACATAACATTTTAATTATTAAACTAGGTCCAAGTCCTAGTTTTATTTCCAAGCTTCAAAAGTTCACTTTAAACTTGGGGATTTCCTGAAACATGATAAAAATAAAAGGGTCAATTATAAATAGTTGGTGAGTTTCCAAGGTTTTTATACATAATATGATAAAGTTACAAGTAGCAATTCATGTCATAGGTCATAAGCAAGTAAGGTTATAGAACACATATCGTCACAACCAAACCTCGACTTGATTACAAGTATAAAAGATTGGCTAAGTGTATTTGGTTCCCATCATGAACAAGCATATGTCATCAGGAGTCAGCAATACATCGACTTTAGCACCAAATAGGCTTGTCAGACCCAATGATCAAAGACGTCGCCATGCTAGCAATAGTTAATGATTGTAAACAAAAATATGTATCTTATATAAACACTTACAACACACAAATAACCATGACAAAAAAATATGAATTGCAAGTGCTTTACAAGTCTAAACGTTTACAAGTGCATTATGTATTAGTAATCATGTTTCACCCCAAATTAGTGTAAAAAAACAAAGGGGCAAGGAAAACTCACATGTTCAATAAGTATAAAAGAGATGTCTAATAAGAATAATAAGCAACGTTCCAAAGTAAACCTTCACGAGGTACCTAAATATATATATATATATTATATATATATATATATATATATATACAAATTTTAAGTTAATAATAAGGTTAATGATTTAATGTAAACTAGGGTACTAGAATTTGGGGATTCATAAATAAGATTAGTGAACTCTTAAGTAAAGTACTATTTATAAAAATTTTAAAGGAATTAAATCCTTTATAAAAAAATTTATAAAATTTGATTATAAAACGTATATACATTTTATGATTCTATAATTAAAGATAACATATAGACCAATAATAATTAATAATTATTATATGAATCTACTTTTATAAAAATTATTTAGTTATAACATTTATAGATAATAAAATGTTAAAATATTGTACAAGAATTAATTTTTTTTAAGAAATATTTAGATGACTTTAAAATTATTCGAAGTTTATAAAAGTTATTTTTATATTTATTATAAATTTTCTATAATAAAATCATAGCTTAAAAGGCCTAAAAAATAAATAAATAAATAAATAAATAAATAAACAAATAAATAACTAAATAAATAAATAAATAAATAAACAAATAAATAACTAAATAAATAAATAAATTGCATGAGGGTGCCCGGGTTCGAATCCGGGACCCCATGCTGAAAGTGTAAGGATCTTAACCAGTAAACCATAGGCCTCAGCCGCGATATGAATCAGATTTTAATTGTTAAAAACCAAGTTTCAATCAAATCCCCAATTTCATATAAACCCTAGATTACTCGAATCCAAAATTGAACAACGATTCGAGAGTTTCAACTCGATTAACCTTAGGGCTTTTGATCCCTAAGGGAAATCGAGTTGAATGATGTATTGTACTTACTTGATTAGGCTCGATTTGTAGTATTTATGCTCGGTTTTGTCTCGGTTATCTCACGAAGAACAGGTGCCTAGCAATCGGTTAAATGGATGAATGTTTTATGAATTTGCGCTTACAGTGAGTTTAAAGAGATCAAAGGAAGCATTAGCCCTCTATTATATAGTCTTGATTTGTTTGTTGAGATGCCGAACGAGTCCTGGTTCGAGTTCGGTCACCTCGGTTATAATTAGGTGTTTAATTAACTCGAATTAACTATGCATTAAGCTTAGAAATGATGATTCGAACGTTTCTATATGTTTAATTTGATTAATCATCATCATTTGTACGTTAAACGGTTATATGTCGATCGAGATGCGTGTTCGGTTCGAAGCCTTTCAATACCGAGCTTTAATGTTCAACTAAGTATCGGTTTCAAGTTCGAGGAATCTTCCTGAGTCGATGAGCATCTCAGTTCGTTAAAACGAGCTATTTTTTATGGTTTTCGTGGTGGCCGGAGGCCGCCGGTGACAGGCCGGGATTTTGGCCGGAAAATCATGGGTGAGGGGGGAAAGGTTTGGGTTTTAATAATTTTACAAAAATGATCCCTGTAGTTTGATTTGTTTATTATCTCATGCAATTACTTTCTTTTAAATTTTCCAAAATGGCAAAACTAACCCCTTCATTAGCTGTAAGTTTGTTATTAAACTAACTTTTAACTTTTATAACTTTTCATTTATATTATTATTATTATTATTATTCTCATTCTCATAATTATTGTTCGATTTAATACTTTATTTATTAACTTTCATATATTAAAATTTAATGACAACTAAGAAATATGCATAAATAACTCATGAATTTTAAGATTGACAACAACGACCCTTATAAGAATAAACAGAATTAACTTTTAATAACCGAAAATACGAGATGTTACAGAGGTGGTTACCTCTTCGGCTTGCCCAAAATCTGACGCCGGCGTGTGGCGCATGTGATGGATCCGATATGTGGTGGTCGACTATCGTCGTGTGGATGCATTGGGGTTCTTGGATTGACCGATTTCTGCCATCCTTGTCGACTAACGACCCTTTTTTAGCGACGCCCACATCGATATAAGGCGGTTGTAGTCTCTGGTCTTCCTCCCACCTCCGTCGTTGCCGGGTGCGTGGATGGTGTTCCCATTTCCTCCGCTACTTTTTGTGCCCTAGGTAGCGACAAATCGCCGCCGACCGTTGTAACATCTCGTATTTTTTTGTTAATTAAAAATTAACGTCGTTATGTTCTTGCAAGGACTATTTATGTATTTTATGAAATTTGTGGGTTACTTATGCTTATTTGTTTGTTGGTTTTAATTTTTTTAATATAAAACTTAACAACATAATTATTAGATTGAAAAATAATAATTATAATAATAATAACTATAGTAATAATAATAATAGTTATAGTAATAACAATGAATAACATTAATAATGATAATAATAGTAAAAATAATAATAAGTTATACTAATAATAATAATAATACTAATAATAATAACTAAAATAATAATAATAATAATAATAACATTTATAACAATTTATAAGAGTTGTTAAACTTAAAAATATTTAAAACTTAAATTAAGAAAGTTAAGGGGGTTGGTTTGTTAACTTTAAAACTTTAAAAGAAAGATTTTAACATAAAATGTTAAATTGAAAACCAAAGGGGCCATTTGCGTAATTAACCAAACATTTAAACCAACCCCCCCCCCCCATAACTCCGGCAACCCACGCGGCCACTGTCGGCCAAACACTCCGGCCACCTTATAATCATCAAATTTCATCAAATCATGATCTAAAACCGTTACCAAACCCTTCTAGAACTTGATTCGAACTAGTAATCATCAAATAAACGAATCAAAGCATAGGTTACGAAGCTCCATCGAGAGCATAACCGATGCCATAAACTCCATGGTCGTTCGAACACTTAATCATAATAATAATCTAATCAAACGAACCTAAACAATCATCTAACTAAACCTAATCGTTTACAACTCTCAATTTGCACCTTAAACACACAAAAATTACACCTCCGATTCTCTCCATTTCCGCGACCTACAACTCTATCGAAACCCAATCTTCGAACAAATTGAACCTAAATTAACAAGGGGCTTTGCATCAAGAACACCATCTGAAACTATCAACGAAATTAATTTGATTACCCTCATCATTTGAACATCAAACAAGCTTTACGTGTGTCGTGGCCTATTCATAGCTTATTCATCTTCCATCTATTTTCAAATCGGGTAATTAAACATATGTACCTACTCGAAATTACATGGGGAATCAAAGCCCCATGTTTATTTTTGTAATCGTTATCAAACTAATGCTCAATTGGGATCAAAAGCGTTCTAGGGTATATGGGGTTTGGGGGCATCTATATGGTTGTGTTTTTATAATTTAAAAACTATCATCTACCACGATTGCGGCCCTGGTCTATTAGTTACACACTCACGTTCTAAACATAAGGTTTCGGGTTCAAACTCGGGCACCCTCAAATATTTTTTTAAGGCTTTACAGCCTTTAAATAAATTGTAGAAAATTTATAATAAATATAAAAATAAGTTTTGTAAACTTTAAATATTTTTAAGGACACCAAATTATTTTATGTGATTTTTCTAAATTTAAATAATTAAATATCTTTAATAAAACATTTGAACAAAGGTTATTCTTGGATAATTTCTTATAAAATGGATTGTAAATAATAAATAATAATTTATTATTGGTTAAAGCGTTTTCTTTTAATTGTTATCGTTTAAATCATGACTATTTCAAATAATTATTTAAATTTTATACTTAAACTTTATTAATTATTATAAATGATTTAATTTCATTTTCTATATATTAAAACACATAAATGGCATATTTCTTTATTTAATGTACTAACATAAACTTCCCAAATTTCACTTGAAACCCTAGTTCTTGTAAATTCGTTAAACTTGATATAAGACGTTAAACTTTGTAAATATATGTATTTAGGTGCCTTGTGATGATTTACGATGGAACGACGTCTATTATCATTCTTATTAATTGTCATACTTATACTTATTTTGCCAAATGAGTTTTTCTTGCCCCTTTTTTACATTATTTCATACCGTTTTTTGGGTGAAACATGTTAATCTTATTAACATACACTTGTAAATGTTTAAATCTTGTAAAGCACCTTCATTCCATAATTTTATTTGTCATGGTTATTTGTGTTATTGTAAGTCTTATATGAGATACATATTTTGTTTACAATCATTAACTATTGCTGGCCTGGCGACTTCTTAAATCTTTGGGACTGACAAGCCTATTTGGTGCTAAAGTTGATGTAGTTAGCTATGCTGAAGCTTGAAGATGAGTTTCTTCATGTTTTGATTCGTAGCACGGTTCCGTTGGATGTAGATCGACTGTACGGATCGATCCGTAAGGGTTCTCTTTCGTTTGCGGCTAACGAGATTGAAATTGAGGACGATTTTGAGAGCTATAGAGAGGATGATGATGATGGTGGAGGAAGTGGTTATCATCATGAAAGAGGTCCGAGCTTAGGAGGTGATGTTTATGTTGATTTGATTAATACAGATGCGATTAAGGAGCTTAAAGCCATTGCTGATAGGATGATTAGGTCTGGCTATGAGAAGGAGTGTTGTCAAGTGTACATTAATGTTCGTCGCGATGTGTTGGATGAGTGTTTGTCGATTCTCGGGGTTGAAAGGCTTAGTATTGAGGAGGTGCAGAGGATTGAATGGAAGGTTTTGGATGAGAAGATGAAGAAGTGGATTCAAGCAGTGAAAATTGTTGTCAAAGTTCTTCTGGTTGGGGAGAAACAGTTGTGTGAACAGGTGTTCAGTGAGTCGGAACTGATCAAAGAAATCAGTTTCGTCGAGACTACAAAAGGATGTGTGATGCAGCTTTTGAATTTTGGGGAAGCAATTGCAGTTGGGCAGAGATCTTCAGAGAAGCTTTTTCGGATTCTTGATATGTATGATGTTGTTGCAGACGTTTTACCTGATGTTGAAATGCTTTTCAGTGATGAATCTGGTGAATTAATTTGCAATGAAGTAACAGCTGTTTTAAGTGGATTAGGTGAGGCAGCCATTGGAACATTTGTGGAGTTTGAGAATGCTGTGAAGGGTGAGAATTCAAAAAGGGCTTTGCAGGGGGGTGAGATTCATCCGGTAACTCGTTATGTTATGAATTATGTCAGATTACTGGTTGATTATAGTGATTCGTTAAACACCCTGCTGCCAAACAGTCAAGATTATGATCTGAATTCTACAGAAGTTGATGATATCGACAGTGGTGATACTTTATCTCCTGTTTCAGTTCGGTTACTATCACTAATCACTTCTTTAGAAGCGAATCTTGAAGAGAAATCAAGACTGTATGATGATGACGCGCTGAGATACATATTCTTGATGAACAACATCCTTTACATTGTTCAAAAAGTAAAGGGTTCTGAGCTTAGAAACCTTTTGGGTGATCGATGGATTCGCAAACATAGTGGTCAGATTCGTCAATGGCACACAAGTTATCTCAGATCAGCATGGGGGAAAGCCTTGTTGTGGTTGAAGGATGAAGGGATAGGCGGGGGGTCAAATAGTGCATCTAAATTACTTCTTAAAGAAAGGTTTAAAAACTTTAATGCATGTTTTGAAGAAATTCATAGGATACAATCACTTTGGAGGGTCCCTGACGATCAACTTCGTGAAGAACTTCGAATATCAATATCTGAGAAAGTTCTTCCTGCTTACCGTGCATTTGTAGGGAGGTTTGGAAGTCAGTTGGAGAGTGGAAAACATGCTGGGAAGTATGTCAAATATACCCTTGATGATTTAGAGAATTACTTGTCCGATTTTTTCGAAGGAAAACCTGCAGTTTTGAACAATATAAAGAGAAAAAGTACATAGGATGCAGTCGTGCAAGACCCTTAGCGGCAACTAGCAGGTATGTTACTTGACTTCGTCTGTTAAATCCGGCGGTCTCATTTTGTTGTTTGTGTGTCAACAGGGATTGGGTTGAAGGTAGTAAACGTGTTAATTTTGTACATGTATGTTAGATCTTGTCACATGTAACTTATGTCATCGTGTTATGGTACTTGATGGTCTCCTTGTTGTATGTTATATTTGGTTTTTAACAAATGAGCTCAACATCCTGATTATTTAAACTCAAAGATTATTTTAAATACACAATATAGAAATGAAAACTATAAGTAAACAAAGAAACTTACAAATTAAAGACTCTTCCTAACAAAAACGCCCTTGTTACAAAGGACGTTTTTTTAAATGAATTCATACTAACAAAAATTAAAAAAAAAGTATATATATTTTATTACAAAGTTATAGCTTTTTACTAAACCCTAGAGTTTTGAGGTATGGGTAGAATACCATCAAAGAAGTCACCGAAATATCCTCTAGGTTCATGTACTATCTTTGAAATTATATCTCTGAGAGTTATCAACCCTTCAAGGTTCCCTTCTCCATCGACTACGTATATACGATGAATCTTCATGGAATCGAGTTTCATGATCACATCTTTAAGTGTGTCTTCTTTTTTGCAACTAACCATACCACTCATCAAAGGGGATTCCTTTTTATTCTGCTCCAAGTAGTTTTTAACTGCTGTTAGGAAGTTCTTTGCTGTGATAGATCTGCAGGAAAAACCCCAAACCAATACAAGTTATCTGCCTTCTTTTATGTCATGTTACTATTCTTGTCAATAGGTTAAACAATAATTTATTTGGTTTTGGATCTGCAAGATCAGTGACCAAATTGGCCCCATTTAGTTTGGGGTTATTGCATCAAAATTAACTTGCCTTTACTGATTTGTCATTTTGTGTACAAAGACATCGTTTTCTATTGTAACATGCTTTCAATCTTTTTCCAAATAATTTGTTTTGTATAGCCATTTTACTTACTATAGAAGGTTACTTATGCACGACAAACGAAAACTATGTTACAGTGTTAAAAAAACATTTTTTACCTACAATGACAAATTTTGAAGTTAATCCTTTACTTGCAATGAAATAATATAATGTTTGTATTCTTATTTGACACACCAGTTGGTGATAGAAACTTTAAAAAATTGGACTTAAGTATTTCCGGTCGACCCAACCAGTACAAAAGTTACTAATACGTTGTACCCCACCTAAGACTCGTCCGTACTGCTGGTTGCTACTCCTAGTTGTTATCTTAATGTAAAAGCAAATGGTTGAGTATTTGTACCCAACCTGTAATCTTTGTAAATCTCGGGGGCAATTAGGAGATATTGAATATCTCGGATACTTATATTACCAACTGCCTTGCTCCCACCGCTAGCAACAATTGGCACCCCACCAACGCCCTTCTCCTGCATGATTCTAAATGCCTGCAGAACTGGTTCATCCTCATCCACCTGTAACATATTTTTTATTTCAAAAGAAATATAAAAAAAAAGTTTAGATCTACCCCCATAGCAACTGAGAAATAGAATTAGGGTCTAAGTTGCATGCCTTAATAATCCGATTATTTTTCATAAGAGGAAGACCAAGTTCCTGTAAACTCTTAGATCCCCAGCTTTTAAACCACTGGAGATCAGCACATTCCTCCAACATATGAATAACTGCTGATTGTGTGATAATATTTTCTATCTTTCTGTCCCCTAAATCAACTACTGGAACACTCTTCATTCTGTACTTAGATAGCAGTAAAAGCATGGTAAGAAAGGAGTTGGATGGTTGCAGTGCCAGAAATGGAGCCCACCGAAACGTTCCTGAGATATCTTTAACCTGTATTACATCTTTAAAAAGTTAAAAATATGGTCTAGAGTTTCACGTAGTGTAAAATATCAAATACCACTTGGATCAGACCTTTGTGTTTTTATAGAAATCAGAAGAAGTCAATGATTCAAAAAAGTTGCCATCTGTTTTCGGAGACCCAGGTTGTGAACTTCTATATCGTGGGGAAGACATCCCACTCGCCGCTGCTGCAACAGCAGGCCCTGTGGAATCTTGTAATGCTTTAGCGAATACATCAGCAGCATCTATTCCCACTTTCTTTTCCGACTGCAGATGTTAAATAAATGCGGTATATTTTTATTATCTGTTAATACATTTGAGTTATTGAACTCTAATATAACGAAATAGGTATGCACCTGATGCAGAATCCAGACCACAATGCCTGCAAACTCTACTATCCCGAGATATCTGTCAATCCAACTTGCATCCTCTGGTGCATCAACATCCACAACAGGTGCACTGAGAATTTTATTTTGGGACAACAATTGAACTGCTTCACCCAAACTAGCATCTGATTTGATCTCAATCACTGAACAAGCGATGCAAAATTAATAATCAGAGATTTAATCATCTTAACATCCTTACAATCCTCACGTTCATATACTCTATTTCATATAATCAAAACATATGTTATATACTAAACAAAAACAATCCACCAACATGATCCATAAACTCTGTAAAATCAATGACAAAATCAGTATCACGATCATCTTCCAATGCCGTTTAGAATTTAATCATCCTACAGTTCTCCATTCAGTACAGATTTGGTACAAATCATTAGGAATGTTTACTAATTGATACAAATCTATGAATTGCGACATGTTTGAGTTTCTTATTAGTTTACACACATTTGCGATTGTAACAACATTGATCGCTGAAAACATGATTAATTGTGCGGATCATTCAGAGCATTTGATCAAATACATGATCTGAAACACTGAAACAGCGACATCTTCCTGATTGCTGAGCTCCCGTGTACATGATCTGCAGACTGAGGTCTGATTGAAATCAAGCAAAAGGGGGCATAGAAATACCTTGTGAAGACGAAGCCTGTGGAAACTCTGAAACAGGAATGCTTTCGAAACAAGCATTAAGCTTCTCCGTTGGAGACAACTGTGGCTCCTGTATATCCCACAGGTCCTCCACTTCAAGCCCTAGCTTCGCCTCTGGGCTCTTCGGACTCCCGTCATCCACCACCATTGTCGATCTCTACAATCCTCTCTGCAAATCGGTTCTTTTGGAGGTAACGTAAACGGTAAATGTAATTTTGGTTTCGAATAAGTTATTTTAAGATACGGCGTTTGTGGTTCACCGTTTACGAGTGTTGATCGACACCGTTGGTGGATTTGAGATGGGGATGTGAAAGTGTGCATGGTGACACGTGGATAATATGATGCGAGTCAAAGGCGTTTCATGGGGTATTCGGTTGACCGTAGACGGAATGATGATCCGAAATTTATCATCCAAAGAAAACCCTCTTTCAGACTTTCGGGGAATATATTTTGATTTTTATATGTAGTTGAGATCATTTATATAATTATGTTCTTAATCTTGGTTGACGTGCTTAGAAGTGAGCAGGAACCGGTTTTTTATATCGGAACCGACAGAACCGGCTTGACCGAACCGTCTAGAACCGATTGTAACAATATAGGTTCGGTTCCCTGTTCTTATAATATGTATATACGGTTCTTTGTTCGGTTACGGTTCCAAACCAAAGTATATACCTAAAAATCAATAGCCCATGGTAGTTTTAATTTTAATAATATACTAACCTAAAATGCTTTGGATTGTATCTTCTAGTTAAACTTCAATACATCATTAACTTTCAAACCTTTACAAATCAAAGCAAACAAGCTTGACCAAATACATCATTTTTTTAAGAACAACATTTATTGACATCACATCAAGTTGTTATTATGGTTTGTGTATCTAAATG